>JACBWV010000610.1:75021969-75065224 GCA_013435795.1 Chlamydomonas sp. ICE-L
TTTTTTCACCCCTTGTCCCGCCCCCTCTCCCCACTCCCCCCGAGCCCCCCAATCCATCTAGCCCAACCCATCCGGCCCCATCCATCTAGGCCAATACCATCCAGCCCATCCAATTGTAGAGACCATCAATCCAAGCCCCATCCATCTAGCGCCCATCATCCAGCCCATCCATATAGGCCCATCCAAGTCCCAGCCCCATCAATCTAGGACCATATCCAAGCCCAATCCAAGCAGCCCCAATCCCAATCCAGCCCCATCCATCATGCCAATCCAATCCAGCCCCCTATCCATCTAGCCCATCCAGCCAGCCCAATACCATCTAGGCCATCCAACCAAGCCCATTCCATCTGCCATCCATTCCAGACCCCACCATCTTAGCCAATCCCATCCAGCCCCAATACATCTAAGCGCATCCATCCAGCCCCATCCATCTAGCCCATTCCATTGTAGCCCATCCAGCCAGCACCTCCAATCCTTGCCATCCATACAGCCCCATCCATTAGCCCCATACCATGCACAACCATCCATCTAGCCCATCATCCAAAGCCCCACTCCATCCAGCCCCACCCAATCCGAGCCCAGCAATCTAAGTCCTCCACCAATCCAGCCCCATCACATCTTAGCCCCATCCAACCAGCCCCAATCACAGTCTAGCCCATCCCATCCAGCCCGATAAATCCAGAGCCCACAATCTAGCCCATCCATCAAGCACACCATCTAGCCAATCCATCACAGCCCCATCCATATGAGCCCATCCATCCAGCCCCATCCATATAGGCCCACATCCAGCCGGCATCCACTAGCCAAATCCAGCCCCAATCATCCGCCCCATCCATTGCCAGCCCATCCATCTAGCCCATCAATCACAGCACCTACATCAAGCCCATCCACCAGCCCCACCCAATCAAGCCCACCATCACAGCAGCCAGCAAACTCTCAATAGCCCATCCATCCAAAGCCCAATCCATCTAGCCCATCAGATCCGAGGCCCCACTCCATCTAGCCCACGCATCCAGCCCATTCCATATAGCCAATCCATCCAGCCCCTATCCATCTAGCCCATGCAGCCAGCCCAAGCCGTCTAGCCATCCATCCAGCCCCATCATATAGCCCATCCATCCAGACCCCATCCCATTCAGCCGACCATCATCCAGCCCCATCCATCGTACGCCAATCAGCCGGCCAGCCCCAGTCCATGTAGCCATCCATCTAAGCCATGCCATCCAGCACCAATCGAAAGTCTAGCCCATCGCATCCAGCCCCAATACCTCTAGCCCATTCCAGGCCAGCCACAGTTTCCATTATAGCGCCATCCAGCCAGGACCCATCCATTCAAAGGGCGGGGGGGCCAGTCACATCCAGGCCCCGACTGATTAGCCCACCCATCGCTCCCATCGCATTTGTTAGCCATCATCCACATCTCTCCAAGCCCCATCCATTTAGTCGCCATTTCCATGCCGCCTCACATTTTTTATTCTAAGCACCAATCCATCCAAGCGCCCATCCATCAGCCCATCCATCCAGCCCCATTCCATTCGGTAGCCCATACCATCCAGTCCCAATCCATCAGCCCATCCACCCAGCCCATCACCATACTAGCCCATCATCCAGGACCCATCAATCTAGCCCATCCATCCAGCCCATCCATCCTAGCCCCTCCACATAGGTCCCCACCAAATTCTAGGCCCATCCATCCAGCCCCATCCATCTAAGCATCCAGCCATCCAAGCCCATCAAATGAGCCCAACCAGCCAGCACCATCCACCGGTCCATCATCCCAGCACTTCCATCTAGGCCCACTACATCAGCACCATCCATCTAGCCCATCCAGTCCAAGCCCCATCCATCAGGCACCATCCATGTCCAGCCCCATCCATCTAGCCCATAATCAGCCCCATCCATCTATAGCATCCATCCAGCCCACATCCATATAGCCAATCCATCCAGGGCCCCAAGCCATCTAGACCCATCCATGGTAGCCCATCCAGCCAGCAGCAATCCATCTTGCCACATCCATCCAGCCCCATCCACTTCTAGCCCATCCATCCAACACCATCCACTCGCCCATCCTCCAGCCACCACCACTCCAGCCCCACCCATCCAGCCCATCCGCATCGAGCCCCACAATCAGCCTCCATGCCATCTAGCCCGCATCCATCCAAGCCCATCCATCTAGCCAATCAATCCAGCCAATCCATCCTAAGCACCCCATCCATTCTAGCCCATCCATCCAGCCCCATACATAGACCACCATCCAGCCGCATCCATCTAGCCCATACATCCAGCCCCCACATCCAGATAGCCCATCCATACAGCACCCCATCCATCAGTCACCATCATCAGCCCCATCCATCCAGCCCCATCCATCCAGCCCCATCATCTAGCCATATCATCCAAGCCCCATCAAGTCAAGACCATCATTCCAGCCCAATCCATAAAGCCAATCCATCCAGGCCAAATCCATATAGACCCCATGACACCAGCCCCAGAAATCTTTGAGCCCACCATCCCCCCTCGCCCAATCCGATCGTACACAATCCATCCGAGCCCGAATCCTCGGCCCAATCATACAGCCCCATCCAATCTATGCCCATGAGCCACAGCCCCAGCCATCTAGCCATCCATCCAGCCCAATCCATCTAGGCCCATCCACAGCCCCATCCAATGCGACCATCCCATCCAGCCCCATTCCAATAGCCCATCCAGCCAGCCCATCCATGTATGCCCCATCCATCCAGCCCCCATCCTTGGAGACATCCATCCAGCCCTTCAATCAGCCCATTCCATCCAGCCCCTTCCATCTCGGACTCCCGAGGCCCCATCCCTCTAGCCCATCCATACAGCCCATCCCAATCTAGCCCATCCATCCAGCCCCATCCATCTAGCCCATCCAGCCAGCCCCATCCGATCTAAGCACGCCATCTCAGCCCAAGCCCCATCCATCTAGCCCATCCATCCAGCCCCATCCATAGAGCCCCATCCAATCAGCTCCCCATCCATTCTAGCCATCCAGCCAGCCAGCACCATCCACAGCGACTCCATCCAGGCCCCCATCCATCTAGCCCATCCAGCCAGCCCCATCCATCTAGCCCATCCATCCAAACCCACCCCATGCCATCAAGCCACATCATCCAGCCCCATCCATCTAGCCCCTCATCCAGGACACCCATCCATCTAGCCATCCATCCAGCCCCATATCGATCTAGCCATCCATCAGCCCATACATCTAGCCCCTTCCATCCAGCCCCATCCATCTAGCCCATCCACCGGCCCATCATAGACCACCATCCAGGGCCCCATCCATCGGCCCCCCATCCATCCATGCCCCATCCATCATAGCCACATTATCCAGCCACATCCTCTAGCCATCCCACCAGCCCCATGCCATCTAGCCCATCCACAAGGCCCTCCCATCTAGCCATCTCCATTCCAGCCCCCATCCATCTAGCCCATCCATCCAGCCCCATCCATCTAGCCCATCCATCCAGCCCCATCCATCTAGCCCATCCAGCCAGCCCCATCCATGTAGCCCATCCAGCCACGCAGCCATACACATAGCCCACACCCCCAAGCCCCTTCCTCTAGCCACAACAATACAGCCCCATCATATAGCCCATCCATCCAGCCCCATTCATCTAGCCCCATCCATCCAACCCCATCCATCTAGCCCATCCATCCAGCCCCCCATACCATCTAGCCCATTCATCCCAGCCACCATCCTTAGCCCACCATCCAGCCCCATCATCTAGCCCATCCATGTAGCCCATACAGCCAGCAACCTCATCTGCCATCCATCGCCCCATCCCATCTAGACCCATCCATACAACCCCAAGCCATTAGCCCACCATCCAAGGCTCCACCAATCCAGCCACAACCATCCAGCCACATCCCATCAGGCCCCAGCCAATCCAGCCCCATCCATCTAGCCCATCATCCAGGCCCCATCCATACAGCACCATCATCCAGCCCACAAAATCGAGCCCCATCAATCTAGCCCATCCATCAGCCCCATCAATCTAGCCCCATCAATCCGAGCCCCATCCATTCAGCCCATCCATCCAGCCCAATACCATCTAGCACAATCCACAAGCCCCCATCCATTAGCCCATCCATCCAGCCACATCATACAAGCCCATCCCATCCAGACCTCATCCATATAGGACCCATCCATCCAGCCCCATCCATCAAGCCCATCCATCCAGCCCCATCCATCTAGCCCATCCATCCAGCCCCATCCATCTAGCCCATCCATCCAGCCCCATCCATCTAGCCCATCCATCCAGCCCCATCCATCTAGCCCATCCATCCAGCCCCATCCAATCTAGCCCATCCATCCAGCCCCACCCTCTAGCCCATCCAGCCAGCCCCATCCATCTAGCCCATCCATCCAGCCATCCATCTAGCCATCCATCACAGCCCCATACATCGAGCCCACCATCCAGCCCCATCCATCTTAGCGCCATACAGCCAGCTCCATCATGTAGCCATCCAGCCAGCCCCATCCATGTAGCCCATCCATCCAGCCCCATCTAGCCCATCCATCCCGCCCCTTCCATCGCGCCTAATCAATCCAGCCCCATCCTCTAGCCCATACCACCAGCCCATCATCTAGCCATCTCCGCCCATCCATCTAGCCCATCAGCCAGCCCCATCCATAAGCCATCCAGCCAGCGCCCATCCAGCTAGCCCATACATCCAGCCCATCCATATAGCCCCAATCCACCGCCCATCCATAGCCCATCATCCAGATCACCTACACTTGCCCATCATCCAGCCCCATTTAGCCATCCACTAGCATCCATCCAGCCCATCCCACTAGCCCATCAAATCCAGCCCATCATCTAGGCCCAGACATTCAGCCCATCCATCTAGCCCACCATCAAGCCCCATCCATCTAGCCCATCAATCCAGCCAATACACTAGCCCATCCATTAGGCCGCATCCATCAGCCCCATCCATCTAGCCAGCCATCTTAGCCAATCCATCCAGCACCATCGATCTAGGCCAGATCCATCCAGCCATCCAATCTAGGCCATCAGCACGCCCCCATCAATCAGCACCATCCAGCCAGGCCCCCATCCGTCTAGGCCCATCCATTCCAGCCCCAACATCAGTCCATCCATCCAGCCCCACCCATCGAGCCAATCCATCAAGCCCAATCCATCTAGCAGCCATCTCAGGCCCATCAATCTCAACGCACCTGTAGTGTGGGTGTAGGTACTACAACACCCCAGCCCCACCCAATCCACCCACACACCCATCCAGCCCCACCCATTACACCCACCCACCCATACCAAGCGCCCACCAGACACCCACCCATCCAGCCCGACGCATCCCACCCACCCACCCATATGCCCCAACCAACCACCGGCCCACCGATTCCAGCCCACCCCATCCACCACCATCTATCCAGCCCCACACCCACAGGCCCATCCACCCAGCCACCCACCATCCCACCACATTCATCAGCAAAAACCCTTGTTAGTATGGGTGGTAGGTAGAGAATTCAACGCGCGAGTCCGCTGGAGCGAGCAAAGAGAGGTCCCACAAGTGTGCCCCATACAACTCCTCTTTCAGATCTCCCAACATGCTCGGAGCTGCGCAGGTTGAAATGCATGCAACAGTGTATTTCATATACCAGGGAGCTGCGCAGGTTGGAATGCATGCAGCAATTTATTTCATATACCAGGGAGCTGCGCAGGTTGTGAAGGCAGCAGCAAATTATATTTATACAGTGAGCTTGCTAGTTGAAGTTGCATGCCGAGTGTATTTCATATACCAGGGAGCTGCCAGGTTGGAATGCATGCAGCAGTTTATTGTATATACCAGGGAGCTGTGCAGGTTGAAGGGCATGCAGCAGTGTATTTTATATACCAGGGAGCTGCGCAGGTGGAATTGCCATGCGCCAGTGTATTTAGAATGCAGTGACCAGCTCTTCTCTTTTGCAGCAGGAGAGCACGCATCATTTTCTTGTATAACCTAGGGGACATTTCGGCGGCAAACTTCGTCAACGTTACTATACACACCAACACAACTTTTATATAGTGTTTGAAAAAGTATAAGTATCTTAAATGAATTTTGAACTATTCTATTGTCACAATCATATTAGTTTTTTCCAAATAATCGACTTCTTGGCGGAGACGGCTCTTCCCGGCTACTGTCCGACTAATTCCGTGACTAGATTGTTAATATAATATTAATATTATATTCACTACCTATCTCCCATCGCGCCTCCCTCACCGATTGCCATGCATTGTCGCACGTCTGCCTGTGTACCTTTTCACCTCCTACACTACGAGCTGCCAGGCGTCAACACAGATCCTTGGCCGTTGTCCCAACAACCAACATAGCCCACATTTGGCACCCCCCCGCGTCACCGCGCGCACCCACATACCTACATATCCTTCACCGCGACCACTCCACATTGCACAAACATACCAACGAACACATCCCCCTGGATATGTATAGCAGTGTTACTAGCAGACACGAATTTACTTGCATTCGTTTTTTTTTCAAGCACTAAAACCGTGCCCCCGTCATTTATGATTTCTTTGGGGTTCAGTTCACCAGTGCTTGTTTTGTATATAGCTAGGGATAGGCAATATGATATCATATGATTTCATAAGATATCATGTCATCATACAATATCATATGATGCCGGCGGTCTGACTAGGTAACTTTGGCCTGGACCATCATATCATATGATATCAAATCATATGATTTTGATGTCATATGATATCATACTCGTCTTTGGTCAACATCATATGATTTGCTTTTCCCTATATATAGCCCCTCCCAATATTGAGGTTGGGCAAGCTATTTGGCTACACCTTAACCGGCTAGACTGTACAAACACACTCATTCAAACAGACAGCAACCATCCAGATACAGTTTGTTCTCAGCCACAGCCAGCCAACCAACCACCAACCACCAACCACATCCAGATACAGTTTGTTCTCAGCCACAACCAACCAACCAACCATCCAGATACAGTTTGTTCTCAGCCACAACCAACCAACCAACCAACCATCCAGATACAGTTTGTTCTCAGCCACAGCCAGCCAACCAACCACCAACCACATCCAGATACAGTTTGTTCTCAGCCACAACCAACCAACCAACCATCCAGATACAGTTTGTTCTCAGCCACAACCAACCAACCAACCATCCAGATACAATTTGTTCTCAGCCACAACCAACCAACCAACCATCCAGATACAGTTTGTTCTCAGCCACAACCAACCAACCAACCATCAACCATCCAGATACAGTTTGTTCTCAGCCACAACCACCAACCAACAATCAAGATTACAGTTTTGTACAGCCAAAACCCCAAACAACCAACCATCAGATTACAGTTTGTTCTCAGCCACAAACAACCAACAACCATCCAGATACAGTTGGTTCTCAGCCACAACCAACCCAAACCCCCAACCATCCAGATACAGTTGTTCTCAAGCCACACACCAACAACCAACCATCCAGATACAGTTTGTTCTCAGCCACAACCAACCAACCAACCATCCAGATACAGTTTGTTCTCAGCCACAACCAACCAACCATACACATCCAGATACAGTTTGTTCTTAGCCACAATAATTTGGGCGCTATTTTGCGTACGAGGTCACACTTCCTAGAGTGAAAATTCTTTTAATTTAAAATAAAATGAAAAACGCTATAAATCCCTGACGCAAGATTTACATGGACTCAATCAACACCCAGCACTCTCGTGCTAGGTCTCCTATTAGAATTCCACTATTTCCATTCCATAACCATTCCATAACCATTAAATTACCATACAATTACCATGCAATAACCCAAGTCCAAGTAGCTACTCAACCTAGCCTACATCAATGTAAAAACAAGTTATATGCAGCGTTGCAAGCAACACTAAAATTGGCGGAGAGTTTTCACAACGGAGCGACAGGTGACAACGGAAGCGAGTTAGTTACGAGACCATTGGCTGACGTGTCAGGCTTCGTCTCGGTCAGACGAACGGACAAATGGGTACCCCTGGGGGGTACTTGCCAAAAAACAGTGTACAGCACAGCTGTTACTACAAAGCAGGCGCGGCAGCGCGATTTTGCGCTCGTACGCTTTTTGAGCCCCACTGCGCGTTTCGCGCAGTTTTTTCAACCCCCTGTGGGCGCAGCGCACAATGTTTGTGTTTTTTTCACTACAAAGCGCTGTCCAATTCGACAAAATGTAGTACCCTGCAACATAGGTGGTGGGGGGGGGGTGGGGGGGGGGGTGGGGGGGGGGGGGGGGGGGGGGGGGTGGGGGGGGGGTTGGGGGGGGGGGGGGTGGGGGGGGTGGGGTGGGGTGGGGGGGGGTGGGGGGGGGGGGGGGGTGGGGGGTGGGTGGGGGGGTGGGCTGGGGGGGGGGTGGTTGGGGGGGTGGGGGGGGGTGGGCTGGGGGGGGGGTGGATGTTGGGTGGGGGGGTGGGGGGGGGTGCGGGGGGGGGGTGTTTGGGGGGGGGGGGGGGGGGTGGGGGGGGGTGGGGGGTGGGGGTGGTTGGGTTGGGTGGGGGGGGGGGGGGGGGGTGGGGGGGGGGGTGGTGGGGTGGTTGGGGGGTGGGGGGGGTGGGGGGGGGGGGGGGGGGGTGGGGGGTGGGGGGGGTGGGGGGGGGGGTCGTGGGGGGGGTGTGGTGGGGGGGGGGGGGGTTGGGTGGCTACCAGTAGCAGAATCTCTCTTCCACCATCACAACACACAAACACACAATCACAACACACAAACACACATACACAAACACACTGACACACATAATGTAGTCATTATCAAAATGTAATCATCATCATATACGAACACACGTACACATGCACAAAAAGACAGAAACACATAAACACATGAGCAGGTACACCCCCAATACAACATACCTACGATAAGTGGTCGGCTAAGTTATATAATATTAGTGAATAAACAATATTATAGAATATAACATACAGGTAACATTAGTCAGACGAGCCGTCTCACCAGAATTTCGAATTTATTTGGAACACCTATATATTATTGTGACACTACAATAATATTAGTTAATATTAGTTTTTCAAACACTAATATTAGTTGCCGTTCCCTACACATGAGCATATGTACTCCCAATACAACATAAAGGTAATGATAACGCCTGGTGGGGCGTGGTGCTAAGGGAGCCCGTCGTACGCGGGTGGGGAGCGGTCTTCTACCAACTGGACAAGCTACCATCGCGATTGACAATGACCTGCAACGCCAAGAGCGACCGAAGGGGGAGTCGAACCCCCGACTCTTCATCCTCAAGCGATCTGGTCTACCACTAGTCCATTGTATGTCAGGCCAAAGTTACCTAGTCAGACCGCCGGCATCATATGATATCATATGATGACATGATATCATATGATTTCATATTGCCGATCCCTAAATATTAGTTGCCGTTCCCTACACATGAGCATATGCACTCCCAAAACAACATACCTATGAGAGCCATAGCAGGTTCCTGAAGAGTGGCCGCCGACATAAGAGTATCTCGCTCCCACGAATTAATGTTGAAATAATGTACGGAAAGTCCAATTCCAATATTTTCTACCATAGGTCTACCGAGTCCCTCAAGTCGCTTAGTAAAGCCAATTGTGTCTGGACCGGACATTGTATGATACTGCAGAGGAGAGAAATTGAGATTACAGGTTAGAAGCTTTGTTAGAGAGATAGTAAAAAGATAGATAGATTGATGGATGGGTGAATGGATGGGTGGATATATGGATGGATGGATGGATGGATGGACAGACGGATGGATGGATGGATGGATGGATGGATGGGTGGATGGATGGATGGATGGATGGATGGATGGATGGATGGACGGACAGACAGACAGACAGACAGATGGATGGATGGATGGATGGATGGATGGATGGATGGATGGACAGACGGATGGATGGATGGATGGATGGATGGATGGATGGATGGATGGATGGGTGGCTGGGTGGTGGGGGGGGTGGGAGGGGTGGGGGGGGTGGGGGTGGGGAGCTGGCTGGCTGGCTGGCTGGTAGTTGTTTATTTGTTTGTTTGTTTGTTTGTTTGTTTAACGAGGTAAATGAGGTTTGTGTGTGTGTGCTACTTGTGTGCATGTGCATGTGTGCTCAAGCATGTGTCTTGTTGTGCTACTGGTGTGTATGTGCATGTGTGCCAAGAATGTGGGTGTGATAATGTGTGGGTATGTGCCTGCTGTGCTAAAGCATGTGTGTGTGTGCTACTGTGTGTAGTGCAAGTGTGCTCAAGCAGGCTGTGAGTGCTACTTGTGTGCATGTGCATGTGTGCTCAAGCATGTGTGTGTGTGCTACTTGTGTGCATGTGCATGTGTGATCAAGCGTGTGTGTGTGTGCTACTTGTGTGCATGTGCATGTGTGCTCAAGCATGTGTGTGTATGCTACTTGTGTGCATGTGCATGTGCTCAAGCATGTGTGTGTGCTACTTGTGTTCATGTGCATGTGTGCTCAAGCATGTGTGTGTGTGTCCCTGTGTGTGAGTGTGTATGTGTGAGTGTTTGTATGTGTGCGCATGTGTCTGCCTGTGTATTTCTGTACACGTGTGCCTGTCTGGGAGCCTGCGTCTGTGTGTGCATGCACTTGAGCATGCAATTGAGCCAATGATATATTTTTCAAATCTGAAAGCAAATCTTATTCCGTTTTTGTATTTGCCTCCTCCCAGGATAGCATCCGTATAACGATTTTAGTCGATTTTAGTCAATTTCACATTTTGTTTATAGGTCTCTTATTACGATAATATTGGCCAAAACAGGGTATAATATTACGATAGTAATATATTACAGGGAAAAAATCCCTGACTTGAGCATGTACTTGAGTATGTACTTTAGCATGTGAGTGTATGCATACGGATGTATGCGTGATGGTGTGCATATGTGCGTGTGCATGTATGCAAGTTTATGTGTGTATGCGTGTGTGTTTGTGAGTGTGCGTGTTTGGATGTGTGCCGGTGTATGTGTATGTGCATGTGTGTGGATGTGTGTGTGCGTGCACATGTGTATTTTACATGCATGTGTGTGTATGCGTGCCTGTATTTCTGTACACGTGTGTGAGGGTGTGCCAGTGTGTGTGTCTGCATTATGTGCGCACGTGCATGTTTATGTGTGTGTATGCGTGCATTTGTGTGTGTGCCTGCATATGTGTGTGTAAGTGCATGCATTTGTGTATGTGCCTGTGTGTGTCTGCGTTTGGGTGTGGGTCTACATGTGGGCGGGTGAATGGGTGCATGTGTGTGTGCCTGCATATGTGTGTGTAAGTGCATGCATTTGTGTATGTGCCTGTGTGTGTCTGCGTTTGGGTGTGGGTCTACATGTGGGCGGGTGAATGGGTGCATGTGTGTGTGCCTGCATATGTGTGTGTAAGTGCATGCATTTGTGTATGTGCCTGTGTGTGTGTCTGCGTTTGGGTGTGGTTCTACATGTGGGCGGGTGAATGGGTGCATGTGTGTGTGCCTGCATATGTGTGTGTAAGTGCATGCATTTGTGTATGTGCCTATGTGTGTGTGTCTGTGTTTTGGGTTTTGGTGGTTCTACATGTGGGCGGGTGAATGGGTGCATGTGTGTGTGCCTGCATATGTGTGTGTAAGTGCATGCATTTGTGTATGTGCCTATGTGTGTGTGTCTGTGTTTGGGTGTGGTTCTACATGTGGGCGGGTGAATGGGTGCATGTGTGTGTGCCTGCATATGTGTGTGTAAGTGCATGTATTTGTGTATGTGCCTATGAGTGTGTGTCTGTGTTTGGGTGTGGGTCTACATGTGGGTGGGTGAATGGGTGCATGTGTGTGTCCATTTTATGTTTGCTAGTTTACTTATCCTGGCTGAGATATTGCTTTACCATAACAGCAGCAACAGCATCCCTCTGATTTGCAGACCATTGCCCGGTCATTGTAAAATACATACATACATACACACACACATAAGCAATCACACATTCAAACACACACACGCACACACAAACATACTTACCCTGGGGGGGGGGGGGGGGGGTCATTGCAGACCACAATGACAGCAACAACACCCTCTGAATCGTGGATCATCGTAAAATACATACACAGACATACGCCAACACACATTCAAACACACACACACACACACACACTTACCCTGGGGGGGGGGGGGGGGGGGGGGGTCATTGCAGTACCACAATGACAGCAACAGCACCCCTCTGAATCGTGGATCATAAAAAAATACATAAATACATACACACACATACCCCAACACACATTCAAACAGACACACGCACACACAGACACACTTACCCTGGCTGGGGGGTGGGTTATGATTGCAGTACCACAATGACAGCAACAGCAACCCTATGAATCGTGGATCATTGTCAAATACATACACACACACACATACCCCAACACACATTCAAACACACACACGCACACAGACACGCTTACCCTGGCTGGGGGGTGGGTTACCATTGCAGTACCACAAAGCCATGTCAGAACTACTAGTCTACGAGTGCTCTATAGACATCTTGCAAGATGTCCTCAGAGCTCCCGTAGCCTAGAAGTCCTGACAATAATGCATGTCCCGAGTGGAAACAGGCACTGTTTCATTCTTGGGCTACGTGTAGCAGCTTCTAGGCAGCTTCTTTCCCCTTTCCTTAGGCCAATACAAAGCTAGCTAGTGCATCTGAAAGTTACCAACACGGTAATTTCAATGCAATTGAAATGTTTGGGCCAGAGCCAGTGGCTGGCTGTTGGAGCTGGCCGGAAGCTGCCATGCAGAGCCCAAAAATTAAAGATTGGAAACAGGATGGCGACAGCTCCCCTCTGATTTGTGGATCATTGTAAAATTCTATCTAATCTAAATAGAACACAGGAAGACAGGAAAAGGTAACAAAAACATACAGGATGCAAATGCAAATGCATAGGCCTATGCCAAGATGCGACCTAAGAGGTGCTAGAATGATACTATACTGGCCATGGTGAAATGCATACGTACATACATACACCGACACACATTCAAACACACACACCACCTCGCTGTATCCACTTCCACACACACACACACACATATACCCAGCTTGGCAAACCGTGAACCTATCGAACAACAACACTGCACATGCTTTTCTGCCACTCCTGCATTTGCACCTGTTCAACTGCTCGTATTGTAACGGCTGCTGCTTGCTGCTCCGCAAAGGGGGGGATCCGCAAAAAACAGAAACAGTAAGGGATACAATGAGTCTCTGTGGATTGAAGACATGACAAGTTGATGTGTGGTGTGGTGGTGGGTGGTGGGTGTGTGTGGTGTGGTGGTGATGATGATGATGATGATGATGATGATGATGATGATGATGATGATGATGATACAACACTACACTGTTTTCCTGCACCACACACACACACATGCTAACTCGTGTGTGTGTGTGGTGGGTGGGGGGGGGGGGGTCTATCGTTGCAATGCCACAATGAACCCTAAACCCTTAACCTTAAACCCTTACTAGAGGGGGGGGTCTATCGTTGCAGTGCCACAATGAACCCTAAACCCTAAACCCTAAACTCTTACTTGAGGGGGGCTCTATCGTTGCAGTGCCACAGCAATAGCAACAGCAGCCCTCTGATTCGTGGATCAAGCCAAAGACATAAATACATACACACACATATGCCAACACACACACACAAACATGCTTACTCGGGGGGGGGGGGGGGGGGGGGGGTGGGGAGGTGGGGGGGGGTATATCGTGCAGTGCCACAATGAACCCTAACCCTAACTCTTACTTGAGGGGGGGGGGCTATCGTTGCGTGCCACAATGAACCTACACCCTAAACTCTTACTGAGGGGGGGTTCTATCGTTGCAGTGCTACAGAGATAGCAACAGCAGCCCTCTGATTCGTGGATCAAGCCGAAAGAAATACATACATACACCACACACAATGCAACACACACACACACACAAACATGCTTACTCGGGGGGGGGGGGGGGGGGGCGGGGTGGTATATCGTTGTGCAGAGTGCCACAATGAAACCTAAAACCCAAACTCTTACTTGAGGGTGGGGGGGGGGGGGGTATAATAGTTGCAGTGCCAAATGAACCCTAACCCTAAACTCTGAATTGAGGGGGGGGGTATCGTTGAAGCTGCCAAATGAACCCTAACCAAACTCTTTACTTGAGGGGGAGGTCTATCGTTGCGGGCAACAGCAAAGCAAACAGCAGCCCTTCGATTCGTTGATCAATTGCAAAGACAACATACATACAACACACATATGCACATAACACACACACACAAACATGCTTATCGGGGGGGGGGGGGGGGGGGGGGGGGTATTCGTTGCAGTTGCACAATGAAACCCTAAAACCCTAAACTCTTACTTGAGGGGGGGGGCTATCGTTGCGTGCAAAAATAACCTAAAACCCTAAACTCTTACTTGAGGGGGGGTCTACTCGTGGCAGTGCCACACAGAGGGATAGCAACAGAAGCCCTTGATTGTGGATCACTGCCAAAGACATTACATACGTACAAAACATTTGCAAACCACACACAACACCCAAACATGCTTATCGGGGGGGGGGTGGGGGGGGGGGGGGGGGGGGGGGGGGATATCGTGCAGTGCCAATGAACCATAACCCTAAAACTCTATTGACGGGGGGGGGTTATAGTTTGCAAGTTCGCCCCACAATCAACCCAAACCCTAAACTCTACCGAGGGGGGGTCTTCTTGCAGTGCCACAGCGATAGCAAACAGCAGCCTCTGAGTCGGGATAATGCAAAAGACATTACATACATACACACACAATTGCCAAACACACACACACACAAACTGCTTAACTCGGTGGGGGGGGGGGGGGGGGGGGGTGGTATATCGTTGCAGTGCCACAATGAACCCTAAACCCTAAACTCTTACTTGAGGGGGGGGGGTTATCGTTGCAGTGCCACAATCAACCCTAAACCCTAAACTCTTACTTGAGGGGGGTCTATCGTTTGCAGTGCCACAGCGTAGCAACAGCAGCCCCTCTGATTCGTGGGATCAATGCCAAAGACATACATACATACACACAACATATGCAACCATAACACACACACCACAAACATGCTTACTTCGGGGGTGGGGGGGGGGGGGGGGGGGGGGGGGTATCTCGTTTGCAGTTGCCACAATGAACCCTAAACCCTAAACTCTTACTTGAGGGGGGGGCTATCGTTGCAGTGCCACAATCAACCCTAAACCCTAAACTCTACTGAGGGGGGGTCTATCGTTGCAGTGCCACAGCGATAGCAACAGCAGCCTCTGATTCGTGGATCAATGCCCAAAGACATACATACATACACACACATATGCCAACACACACACACACACAAACATGCTTACTCGGGGGGGGGGGGGGGGGGGGGGGGGGGGGTATATCGTTGCAGTGCCACAATGAACCCTAAACCCTAAACTCTACTTGAGGGGGGGGGCTATCGTTGCAGTGCCACAATCACCCTAAACCCTAAACTCTTTACTTGAGGGGGGGTCTATCGTTGCAAGTGCCACAGCTGATAGCAACAGCAGCCCTCTGATTCGTGGATCAATGCCAAAGACATACATACATACACACACATATGCCAACATACACACACACACAAACATGCTTACTCGGGGGGGGGGGGGGGGGGGGGGGGGGGGGGTATATCGTTGCAGTGCCACAATGAACCCTAAACCCTAAACTCTTACTTGAGGGGGGGGGCTATCGTTGCAGTGCCACAATCAACCCTAAACCCTAAACTCTTACTTGAGGGGGGGTCTATCGTTGCAGTGCCACAGCGATAGCAACAGCAGCCCTCTGATTCGTGGATCAATGCCAAAGACATACATACATACACACACATATGCCAACACACACACACACACAAACATGCTTACTCGGGGGGGGGGGGGGGGGGGGGGGGGGGGGGGGTATATCGTTGCAGTGCCACAATGAACCCTAAACCCTAAACTCTTACTTGAGGGGGGGGGCTATCGTTGCAGTGCCACAAGGACAGCAACAGCAGCCCTCTGATTCGTGGATCAATGCCAAAGACAGAATCCGAATCGTGACACCTGCAGGGCATTGACAGACCGGGGGCAACAAGGAGGGGAGGTTAGAGCCATGCGCGTGTGCGTGTGAGTGAGTGAGTGTGTGTATGTGTGTGTGTGTGTGTGTGTGTGTGTGTGTGGTGCAGGAAAACAGTATAGTGCTGTATCATCATCATCATCAGCAGCAGCAGCAGCAGCAGCAGCAACAGCAGAAGCAGAAGCAGCAGGCAGCAGCAGCAACAGCAGAAGCAGAAGCAGCAAGCAGCAGAAGCAACAGCAGAAGCAGAAGCAGCAAGCAGCAGCCGATACAACATGAGCAGTTGAACAGGTGCAAATGCAAGAGTGGCAGAAAAGCATCCGCAGTGTTGTTGTTTGATTGGCTCACATTTTACCAAGCTGGGTGACCAGCTTCACTGATGCTGCATCAACACTAGTACCCTATAACTCGTACTACATAGTACATACAGTGCTACCCATACCATGTTGACCACAACCTGCAGAGGGTGCGCAGAGCGTGAAAAAAGGTAATGATAACGCCTAGTGGGGCGTGGTATTAAGGGAACCCGTGGTACGCAGGTAGAGAGCGCTCTTCTACCTCAACTGAACTAGCTACCATCGCGGTTGACAACGACCTCCAACGCTTAGGGCGACCGAAGGGGGAATCGAACCCCCGACCCTACATCCTCAAAGCGACTTGGTGTACCACTACACCAATTGATTCGCTGAAAGGGGCTGCAGAGCGTTATGATGGACAGTGAAAT
The DNA here is from genome assembly GCA_013435795.1 of Chlamydomonas sp. ICE-L. Classification (NCBI taxonomy): domain Eukaryota; kingdom Viridiplantae; phylum Chlorophyta; class Chlorophyceae; order Chlamydomonadales; family Chlamydomonadaceae; genus Chlamydomonas; species Chlamydomonas sp. ICE-L. The sequence goes on from JACBWV010000610.1 coordinate 75,038,745, forward strand.
CAAAATCGAAGCAATCTGTCGCAGAGCCCCAAAGGTGTGATAGCCCGAAGGGGTCCAAAAAGCTGAGGCAACAACTGTAAAGCTAGGCACTGCTAATTTGAGGGTCCACACGGGTCCACAGCACCCTTTTATTTGGCTGATAAGGGTGCATTCAGGGTGGGAAGAGTGTCGTAAGGGTACAGAAAAGGATGCCGAAGCCCCCCCAAATGTCCAGTGTATGCCAGGGAGGGTGAACAGCTTCAGTGATGCTGAGCACTTCTAGGCACATCATGCAAGATCCTGCATACATAGGGCCTGTATCAGTGGTCACATACATATCCATCACAAGCTGTATCATCTTTACACTGTTTCATTTTTGGGCTACACATAGCAGCTTCTAGGCAGCTCCCTTTCCCTGTCCTTGAGTCAAACCTGAAGCTACCTAGCGCATCTGAAAGCTGATGTGGCATGCATTCCAATGCAGCTTGAAGCATAGGGTTTGACCCAGGAGCTGGCAATTGGAGCTGGCTGGAAGCTGCCATGAGTAGCAAAAAAATGAGACATGTAGCAACAACTTATCTGCTAGGTCCACCCAGATGGTACAAAAAGTGGGTCCTCCACATCTAATGCAACAACTGGTGTGCTAGGTACACCCGGATTGTACCTAGCACGGCCTCCCACACCTGCCTGGCCTCACACACCCGCGTGGCCTCACGCTACAGGCATAAAATACATCACACACCACACCAGGCCTCGCACACCAGTGTCTCGTCAACCCATTCGCTTACATATCAGTGATATTCTTGATCAATACATCATTGCAATTGTCTGCCACGGTAGTCGGTCCCTGAGGGACAAGAGCATTCTGGCCGAGTGACGGAGCTGGGCAGAGCGGGCCGATTAGCAGCACCACGATTGCTTTAATTAACTGACTTCGCCTGCACAGTCGCAGTAAGCTCGGCGATCGAGCCATTTCGTGCGGCAAAAATGAATCTGGGGAAGATCCTCGAGCGCGAATCGCGTGGACTCAGCGCACCAGCTTCAGGTGTGAAAGAAGAGGCACTGTGCCTTTCCCCCTACTCGGATGCAATTTCGGATATCTGTGGCACCGGCGGCAGTCGCTGACCAAGGTAAGGAAGCGCGACAGATTCTGACTGAGCGTAGCGACTCACATTATTAGACCATAATCTATACTATCTGTACGATATACTATCTATATTATCTATACTCGATCTATGTAATCGTTACATCTTACTATTAAACCGCCATTTGCTGATCTGGCACATTTCAACTAGGGTGTCTCATATCACAAGGTCTCGGTACCCCTGAAATACCTAACCGTTCACCCTAGATAGAAGGCGCGCACAGACAGCCAGCGGTATAAGGGCCCCGAATCGCAGGTTCGCTGAATCGCAGGTTCAAAGGAGTGACCGACGTGCCAGCTCATGGGTCGTGAACCGCCACCTCATCACATTGATTTGCCGGCTCAAAGGTACCACGCCACCTCATCGAATATCTGTGGCGCCTGCGCATGCTAGTTCCAGGCGCTGGCGCTGGAGAAGCGGGCAGCCTGGGGCGAGATACTCGCAACCTCGGGATTTCGAAAAATATATGCCCAATGATGCGAACAGCTTCCTCTCTTTCTTGTAAAATGCTGCACATTCGTCTGTGTCTTTACGGGCCTCGAATTATCCAACCTCTTACACAGCGGGCCCCATCAAAATGTTGATAGCCCTCATGGTATCCCTAACCGAGTGGGTTACAGGATGGTGCGCTGTCAGCAGAAATGCGCCGCAATTGGTGTTGAAGCAGGAAGCGCTTGGGGATAGGGCAGTTACCTGCTCACTGGGCTGTCCGAGCGCAACAAGGTGGTGGGGTGGAGCCGGTGTTGAAATCTTACCTGCGCGCCTTGTTAGGGCGCACGTACTATCTTCCGGCTCCTTTTATGCCTGCCCCCGACTAAGTCTGTTCCTGCTTCTGTCCATATCCCGGCTTCTGTCTCTGCCCCACTCTTAACCAATGGATACAGTTCTCGGTATTCTCAGATCGTGCAGAATACCGTGGCGTGGACCTGACAAACTCGATGGGAAGGATCTGTCCCCCTCTTGTCCACACACACACACTTCAGCACTCACACACTTCAGCGCACACACACACACACACACACACACGCGCGCACAAACACACACATATACACACGCACACACACTGACGCACACACATACATAACACACGCACACACACTGACGCACACACATACATACACACATTCACACACACACACATTCACACACACATGCACACACATACACACACACAAGCGCACACACACACGCACCCACACAGACACTCACTAACACATATACACACACGCACACACACACGCATGCACACACACATGCATGCATGCACTCAGACACACACAGACACACACGCACACACAGGCACACACACACATGAACACACACACGCACACACACACATGTACACGCAAACACGTACACACAAACACGCATGCACACACACACACACACACATACACACACGCAAACATGCTCTCAGACAGACCCCCCCACACACATACACACACACGTACACCAACAAACAAACACACATAGCACAAACACACACACACAAACACACACACATGTGCACACATACACACACACGCACAGACACACACACACGCACACACAGACACTGACAAAAACATGTACACACACAGACACACACACACATATATACACACACAGGCACGCACACGTGCACACAGAGACACACACGCTCACACATACACATGCACTCATACACACACATACACACACGAACACAAACACCTGCACAGACACACGAGCACACACACGCACCACAAACACAAGCAAACACACATACACACACATGCAAACACGCACACACACTCATACGCACACATATACACACACGTGCACACACACATATACACACACGCACAGACACACACACGGACACACACAAACAAACGCACACTCTCACACACACACGGACACATACACGCACACACACACACACACACAAACACGCACACACACACACACACGCACACACGCGCACATGCACAAACACGCACACACACATACACAAACGCACACACACAGCAACTGCAACTGCAGTGCACATATATAGCGGCAGGCGGCTTCGCTACTGCCGGACTAGCGGTACAAAGCCCCATGAGGACTTAGACCGAGAGTGCACTTGGCCACTCTTGGTACGACGTAGAAGTTGTACTATAACAGATTCCATAACACGAGTTCCCGCAATTCAAACAAGGGTTGTAGAAGTCATCGGCATCACTACCATAACACCAGTCCCTGTAATTTAGAAATAGGTTGCAAAAGTCTCAAGAATTGATTATATAACACGAGTCACTCGTAGATTTACATCATCGAGATTGTGGAGTGTGTGTGTGTGTGTGTGGTGGTGGTGGTGGCGGGGGGGGGGGGGGGGGGGGGGGTCCAATAATTATTTACCTGCAAAGGCTGTCAAATTATACTGTATTATCTACAAGCCAACTGTCTACATTCAAAAACATGTAAGGAGGATTGGAATTACCTTAGCTCGGGTCGTAATTAGTCCTCAGCAACGACATGGTAGTGTTGGTAAAAGGTGGCCCACCTCATAGGGTGGAATTCCTATCTCAATGTAAGGAATCAAAACGACAATCCTCACGCGATATGTAGTTATGCATACCATCCGGCCTAAATATATATGTCAAGGCTGGCACATCTCCGCTGGTGGAAATAAATAAAGTTCACTAAAAGACAAGCCAGCACGGCAGCGATCCCCCGCAAATGTCATCCATACCGACTAAAAACAACACTTGCACCACTAATTGATAGGTAGGGAAGCCTTCGAGGGACGTCCGCTAGACATGCTTGCAGTTGCAGTAGTGTACTCAGTGTTGAGAACCTTCTCCATGTATCTCACTTCGGTGTTACTATATGCATCGTCCACCTACAATCACTGATTAGTAACCATTTTGTTGTGCTTTCCCCCACTGTGTGTGTTTTGTGTGGGTGTTGGTGGGTAGGTCGTTGGTGGCATATGCAGGTGTGGTGGCGGAGCCAGGTGCCTAACAAGCAGCCCTGGCAAGAAGCACATGTGTGTGTGCGTGTTTGCATGAGTGGGTGTGTATGTGTGTGTGTGTGTGTGTGTGCTTCTGGGTGTGTGTGCTCAAGTGTGTATGTGTGCATGTGTCTGTGTGTGTGCGTGTCTGTGTGTGTATGTGTGTGTAAGTGTGTGTGTATATGTGTGTGTCTAAGTGCGTGTGTGTGTATTTGTGTGCGTGTGTGTATGTGAATGTGTGTGTGTGTGTGTCTGTGTGTGTATATGTGTGTGTGCTTGTGTGTGTACGTGTGTGTGTGTGTGCATGTGTATGTGTGGGTCTGTCTGGGTGCATGTGTGCATGTGTGTGTATGCGTGTTTGTGTGTGCGTGTGTGTGTGTGTGTGTGTGTGCGTGCGTGTTTGTGTGTGTGTGTGTGTGTATGTGTGCGCGTGTGCGTGTGTGTATGTGTGCGTGTGTGAGTGTATGTGCGTGTGTGTGAATGCGTGTGTATGTGTGTGTGTGTGTGTATGTGCGTGTGTTTGCGTGGGTGGGTGTATGCATTTGTGCGTGTGTTTGTAGAGCGGGTGTGTGTACATGTGTGTGTGTGATTCCGTGTGTGTGTGTTCGTGTGTGTATGAGTGCATGTGTAAGTGTGTGTGTCTGTGTGCATGTGTGTGCGAGTGTGTGTGCGTGTCAGAGTGCATGTGTATGTGTGTGTCTGTGCCTTTGTGCATGTGTGCATGCGTGTGTGTATGTGTGTGTGTATATGTGTTTGTGTGCGTGTCTGTGTGTGTGCATGTGTGTGTGAGTGTGTGTGTATCTGTGTGTGTGTGCCTGTGCATTGTGTGTATGTGTGTGCTTGTGTGTGTGTGTGTGTGTGTGTGTGCTTGTGTGTCTGTGTGTGTGCATGAGTGTGTGTGTGTGCTTGTGCTAGTATGTGTGTGTGTGTACGTGTGTATGTGTGTGTTTGTGTGTGCGTATGAGTGTGCGTGTTTGCGTGCATGTGTGTAGGTGTGAGTGTGTTTGTATGTATGCGTGTGTGTGTGTGTGTGTGCGTGTGTGTGTGTGTGTGTGTGTGTATGTGTGTGTGTGTATGTGTGTGTGTGTGTGTGCGTGTGTGTGTGTGTGTAGACGTGTGCGTTTGTTTGTGTGAGCGTTTGCGTGTGTGTGTGTGTGTGGTGTGTGTGTGTGTGCTGAAGTGTGTGTGTGTGGACAAGAGGTGGACAGATCCTTCCCATCTTGTTTTTCAGAGCCACACCATGGTATTCTGCACCATCTGAGTATATCGAGAACTGTATTATCCACTGTTAAGAGTGGGGCAGAGACAGAAGCCGGGACATGGACAGAAGCAGGAGCAGACTTAATCGGGGGCAGTTATAAAAGGAGCCGGTAGATAGTACGTGCGCCCTAACAAGGCGCGCAGGCAAGATTTTAACACCGGCTCCACCCCACCACCCTGTTGCGCTCGGACAGCCCAGTGAGCAGGTAACTGCCCTATCCCCAAGCGCTTCCTGCTTCAACACCAATTGCGGCGCGTTTCTGCTGACAGCGCACCATCCTGTAACCCACTCGGTTAGGGATACCATGAGGGCTATCAACATTTTGATGGGGCCAGCTCTGTATAAGACATTGGATATTGGAGGCCCGGAAAGAGACAGACGTATATGCAGCATTTTACAAGAAAGAGATGAAGCCATTCGCATAATTGGGCTTATAGATTTCGAAATCCCGAGGTTGCGAGTATTTCGCTCCTTGCTGCCCACTTCTCCAGCGCCTGCGCCTGGAGCTAGCATGCGCAGGCGCCACAGATAATCGATGAGGTGGCGTTGTACAACCTTTGAGCCGGCAAATCAATGTGATGAGGTGGCGGTTCACGACCTATGAGCTGGCACGTTGGTCACTCCTTTGAACCTGCGATTCAGCGAACCTGCGATTCGGGGCCCTTATACCAGCCAGCGCGACAGAACGCGCACAGCGGAATATTTTCCCTCCCTTCATCTCCCCTAGACCTCACCGTTCCAGAACATCCCAGACGGCAATACCCCCTCTGAAACTGTAATAGGATAGGTCCGCGTCCTAACTACTACTCGAAACTCTCATATCTGACTGTACTGCACCACGTGCGCGTATATTCGTGTCACACCCGAATCGTGGTGTAACAATCTTCTTCTTAAATCGTCACCGTCGATTAGAATGCAGAAGAGGAGATTAGCGCAGTCTCGGATAGGTTGAGTTACATGTGAACCGATGAATGGTTAGTCTTTTCATCTACTTAAATGGTGAACTGGAAGGGTAACGGTTAGAACTGCTCTCCGCCCTCGACTGTCCGAAGTCCTTCCCCATCTACGCGCTGTCTCAATAACTTTCACGCTTTGGACGTGGGAGAATAACGGTCAGTCGGGATTTGACACGCCTCGATAGTAACTTAACCGACATGTTGAGGTACATGCGGCACTACTGTCGGAAGGGAGACTGGCCTAGTTTCCCTCCTTCCCGCCCAATTTCGGTTTCCCTCCTTGCGTTAACTTCAATTCGAAATTCTAATTCGCGCCACTCCTCTTCGTTACCTCTGAAAGCAAAGCAAAGCCAAGCAAAGCCAAGCCAGCCAATCCAAACCTAAATTTTCGTAACCGCCCGCCCACGATCGCCTGCCAAACTCTACTAATACTTTCCGCAGCGCAGCCCAGCCCAGCCCCAGCCCCAGACCCCACAACCCACACCCCACACCTCACACCCCCACGCCCCACACCCCACACCCCACACCCCACACCCCACACCCCACACCCCAGACTTCAGTAACAGAGGATAAGAAGGTACGAAGAGCGACTCTGGCAAAAAATGTTGGGCCTTTTGCATTGCGTGGGGGAGAATAGTTGGATTTCAGTAGCTTCTAGGCAGCTCCCTGAGCCAGCCAACCACTGGTCTGAGCACGCAGTCCGTCTATCAGTGCGTGTGTGTGTGTCTCTCATTGCTGGGATTTGCTATTCGGTAGTAGTTTGCATGCATGCATAGGATAGCCCTGATTGAAGCATTTTGTTTTTGCTCAACCATTTGATTTCTGTGTGTGTCTATCAGTGTGTGTGTGTGTGAGTTCCCTTCTTGTTTTGTTGATTTTTTGGGGGGGAGGGGGGGGGGGGGGGGGGGGTCTGTCGCAGACGCTGATTTGGAAGCCATGGAGTAAGGAAGGGGAGGCGCATGCATAGCGAAAGGGCGGATGAGGACAGCAGGGCTTTGGTCCCCAGTCACTATGGATGGAAGGTGGTGGTGCGAGTTGAGGAGGGAGGGAGGATAATTTAAATTAGGCTGGCGCACAGGGGGGGAAATCCTGCTCGTAGAACTCCGAAGCTGCGAGGTTACGAACAGTTACTTCAGCTCTCGCACGGGCAGCAGCAGGATTTCCGTGATAAGCTGTAAAAGGCCGGCAGCTTCTCCTATTAACTGTGGGCTTGAATTCGACTACTTCGGTGAGCCAGGTGCGTTCGAAAAGGAGATCTGATTTGCCCGGGAGTTCTCTGGGCTAGCTTCCCCCTACCCCGCCCTACCCACAGCTGTGGGTCCTCCTGAAGTACCCCAGGGCTATTTTTCAACTCTGAAAGTGGGTTTCTTGTAGATTTGTGGTTCTAGGCCTCCTCCAGGGACAGCGTTTTACAGCTCTCTACAGCTTTTTTTAGCTTTTGAGGCCATATAAGGCAACAACAAAAAACTTTTTTGTAACCTTTTATATAGCGATATTTTCGCCAAAATGGGGTCAAAACTAGCGATCGCTACATATAACGGTAAAAAAAAGGCTTGAAGTACCCTGACCTGTACATGCCCCTTTTCTTCTGAAAATTCAATCATGGTATCCCTGAACTGCACATGCCCTTGGAGAAACAATTTGTAGCAAAGCAGTTTTTGTTTTTACAACAAGGATTTTTGGCTTTAAAGGTGGGTTTCCATGCGACGTGCGCAAGCCCTAGACTCAACAATTTTGTCGAAAGTGGACATAGTAGTAGCAGGATTGTACAAGGGTACCTAAATATTAAGGGCACCTTGAGGTGCGTCCTGAATGAAATGATGAGAGTTCTTTATTGAAAATATTTTAATTGATTTTTATTTAATTTAATTTAATGTTTTGTTTTTTAATTCAATTTCATGTCATAAAATCGAATTGTGTTTACGTGAAATGAATGCATTTAATTGATTTGTACTTTATGAATTTAAATTGGATTGAATTTAATTAACTTTGATGCAGGTGTAATTATATTCGCTTTGATGTAATTATATTGTATCGAACCTATGGCTGGATGGATCGAACGTGGACTACTGTCTGAACGGTTCTAACTGTCGTTGGATTTATCGTAGGTGATAGCAGGATTGTACAAGAGTACCTAAAAATGTACGTTTTTAGGCATAAATGTTTCCAGCACCCATGTTTCACTAGCCATAAGATAGCTATGCTTCATGGGCCAAATGCTACGTTTCATGATCCAAAAATTTAAATGTACAGTCACATTTCATGATCCCTCTTATACTTTAACACTTTCACTGATCCTCCAAAACCTGTGTGTTTAGACGTGCAACGCACCGTTTTGAACAACTTTTTTTTAAGTTATGATAGGACTTTCACCCTAGGAGGTGGGTTTCCCGACATGAACCAGCGACCCTAACCGGTAGCAGGTTGCAATGCACAGGACTTGTCTGCTGAAATTGAAATTGAAATTGTTACATCCGAGTAATGAGCCACTCTCAGGACGTGAGGTCAAGGACACCACTGCGTAAGCTGGAACTCGCAGTAGTCACCATAAAAGAGTCTCCTTGTTAGAAGATCTGAATAAGCCCCTTGGCAAGATCTAAAACAAGGAGAACCAGGAAAAGTGTAAATCCCCTGGTATTGAGCCCTGTTGGGTCTCCATAAAGCGTCACTTCTGGGTACCGCCCCCTTTAGGGGGTGAGCTAGTCCGCCTATGGCGGTACTAGCTTACCCAGGGGGCCGGCACAAGGACTGTAAAATAGTAAGATATACTTGTCTGCTGACTCATTACGTGAAGCTCTGGCAAATGCCTCACCTAGCTACCTCTTTTTCTTTTTTTTAGTTGTGAAAGGACGTTCACCCCAGGAGGTGGGTCTCCCGACACAAAACAGCGACACGGAGGATTCAGTTCGAATGGTGGTGCCACTCCTACAATATGCAAAGTAGGCGCACTTAGGGTTGGTGAGAGATACCAACCCACGACCAAACAAACATTCACCACTACCCCTGTTGACCACGGTAGACAAGCTCCCTGCCACCTCTGTACACCCTCAGTCTCAACTCTCCCCCACAAAGGAGAAGTTGAGAGCAAAGCTTTTATTTACATCTACGAGCACCAGCTTCTAGGCAGCTCCCCTGACTGGCTCTTGAGAGAAACCAAATGCAACCTAGTGCACCTTGGAGCTGGCACAATAAACTGTCCAGAATTGCTGCAATATTTCGGTTTAGCTCGGTGGCTGGCCCAAGTAGCTGCCCAGTGTTCCCAGAAGCCTTACCACATGCTCGATGCTATACAAGAGCAACGCCACCAGGGTTGTTCAGGACGCTGCGTTGCAGGGTCCATTGCGTTTCAGGACGCAGGCTATATAACTGGTTGCGTCTTAGGCAGTAGAGCTGGGGGTCCTCCTGAAGTACCCTGAATGACCCCCTGTGAGACGAGGAATGACCCCCTAAACCTGGCCTCCACCTGTTGCAGTCCAGGGGGAATCCAGCTTTGGCTAAATGAAACCCCTGTTGGATGCGACCTTCTAGCTACAGCTCCAACGAACCCAGGGGGAATCCAGCTTTGGCTGAATGAAACCCCTATTGGATGCGACCTTCTAGCTACAGCTCCAACCCAGCGGGAATCCAGCTTTGGCTCAATGAAACCCCTATTGGATGCGACCTTCTAGCTGCAGCTCCAACCCAGCGGGAATCCAGCTTTGGCTCAATGAAACCCCTATTGGATGCGACCTTCTGGCTGCAGCTCCAACCCAGCGGGAATCCAGCTTTGGCTCAATGAAACCCCTATTGGATGCGACCTTCTAGCTGCAGCTCCAACCCAGCGGGAATCCAGTTTTGGCTCAATGAAACCCCTATTGTATGCGACCTTCTACAGCTGTAGCCTTCCACGTCCGCCAAGTAGTTTAGGTTTTGTATTGCTGCGGCGTACGGGAAGATCCCCTTAACACCATGTCCCTTCAGAGGTGATCTATTTTGTTTAGCTTTTGCATTGATACTTGTCTTCAACATAGCCAAACACCTTTTCCTTTTTTGGTGAGTGGGGTGGGTGGGTCTAATCCCCACGGATGCGCTTAAGTGTTCGCGGACGCTGTCAACCGCTATGGTAGCTTTGTCCAGGTATAGTAGCAGCCCGTTCTCTACCGCCGCTCCTTTAATACCACGCCCCACGAGGCGTTCTCATTGCTAGCTTTTGTATTGATACTCGTCTTCCACATGGCCAAACACCTTTTCAAAGGTCTCCATCACCTTCTCCCCGCTGTCGATGTCGGAGAAGACGTCTTTACGCAGGCGGTGGCGTAGTGCAAGCACTATGGTCCGCTTCACATCGGAGGGAGTCACCTGGATATACAAGCATCAGGAAATAGGGGTGATGGGTGGAATGTGTGGAAGGGGGAAGCCGGAAGGAGATGGAGTTGTTGATGTCGTAAGGATGTCCTTTTGCAGGCATTGGCGTAGTGGAAGCAATATGGTCCGCTTCACGTCGGAGGGAGTCACCTAGATGTAACAGCAACAGAACATAAGCGTGTGTTTGTTGGGAGGGGGTGATGGGTGGAAGGGGTGGAAGGGAGAAGCCGGGAGGAAAGGGATATGTTGATGTTGGAAAGGATATCCTTTTGCAAGCGATGGCGTAGTGCAATAAGTATGGTCCGCTTCACGTCGGATGGGGTTGCTGGAATTCAACAGCTACAGAAAATGCGTGTGTGTTTGCCGGGAGGGGGTGATGGGTGGAAGGGGGGAAAGGGAAGGCCGTAAGGGAGGGAGGGAAAGGGCGTAAGGGCCGGAAAGGAGAGGGGTTAGGGGGGGGGCTGGCCGGTAGGGAAAACCGGAAGGGAGGGGAGGGGAGAAGAGGAGAGAGGGAGGGGTAGGGAAGTAAAACCTACACCTCTTAAACCTACACTTGTATAACATTCACCTGTACAACATACACCTGTACAACATACACCTGTACAACATACACCTGTACAACATACACCTGTACAACATACACCTGTACAACATACACCTGTACAACATACACCTGTACAACATACACCTGTACAACATACACCTGTACAGCATACACCTGTACAACATACACCTGTACAACATACACCTGTACAATATACACCTGTACAACATACACATGTACAACATACACATGTACAACATACACCTGTACAACATACACCTGTACAATATACACCTGTACAACATACACCTGTACAACATACACCTGTACAACATACACCTGTACAACATACACCTGTACAACATACACCTGTACAACATACACCTGTACAACATACACCTGTACAACATACACCTGTACAACATACACCTGTAACAACATACACATGTACAACATACACTGCTACAAACATACAACCTGGAAAAAAGACACCTGTACAACCATACACCTGTAAAACATACACTGGGCATCATACACCGGTGCAAAAACACCTGGAAAACATACACTCTGTGAAAACATATCAACCTGTCCAACATCACCTGTAAACATGACACTGTACAACATACACCTGTACAACATACACCTGTACAACATACACCTGTACAACATACACCTGTACAACATACACCTGTACAACATACACCTGTACAACATACACCTGTACAACATACACCTGTACAACATACACCTGTAAAACATACAACCTGTACTACATACCATGTACAACCATACACCTGTACAACATACACCTTGTACAACCATACACCTGTACAACATACACTGTACAACATTACACCTGTACAACATTACACCTGTAAAACATCACCTGTACAAAATGACACCTGTACAATAAACTGTACAACATACACCTGTACAACATACACCTGTACAACATACACCTGTACAACATACACCTGTACAACATACACCTGTACAACATACACCTGTACAACATACACCTGTACAACATACACCTGTACAACATACACCTGTACAACATACACCTGTCAAACATACACGTATGCAACATACACCTGGAAAACATACACCTGTACAACATACACCTGGAAAACATACAAGTGTGAAACATACACCTGGAAAACATACAAGTGTGAAACATACACCTGGAAAACATACAAGTGTGAAAAATACACCTGGAAAACATACAAGTGTGAAACATACACCTGGAAAACATACCCCTTGAGAACAGCCTCCTAAGGAGGTCTCGAACCCCATCCACATGAACCTCACTTCGTCTCTCCCCTCCACGGCTGCCAATGCCACACCTTGCAACCCAACATACGAAAACGTGACACTCACACTGATACGAGGAGCAGATATTCACACAAAAACAAAAACACGAAGATAAACACAAAACACACTAAATAACAAATAAAATCCACATGAACCTCCCCTCCTCTCTCCTCTCCACTTCTGACAATGTACACCTTGCAATACAATGCACAAAAACATGACACTCACACTCATACGAGGAGCAGACATTAGCACAAAAACACAAAACACAAGACAAAAACACACAGATAAGCACAAAAACACAAAAACACAAAAACACAAGAAAAAACACACAGATAAGCACAAAAACACAAAAACACGACAAAAACACAAAGATAAACACAAAATCACACTCAACAACAAATCCAGTCCACATGAATCTCCCCTCCTCTCTCCCCTCCACTGCTACAAATGTACACCTTGCAATCCAATATACTAAAACTCAAAGATAAACACAAGACACACTCAACAACAAATAAAGTCCACATTAATCTCCCCTCCTCTCCCCTCCACTGCTGCCAATTCCCTTCCAATCCAATCTACAAAAACACAAAGATAAAAACAAAATTCAATCCATATGAATCTCACGTCCTCTCTCCCCTCCACTGCTGCAAATGTACACCTTGCATTCCAAAACACACACCAAACACAACACCAAACACAACACAAAAATAGAACACAAACACACGAATATATATAAGACAAACACACGAAGATATATAAGCAAACACACGAAGATATATAAGACAAACACACGAAGATATATAAGACAAACACACGAAGATATATAAGACAAACACACGAAGAACCGCACCTCCTCTCTCCCCTCCACTGCTGCCAATGCCCTTGCAGCTCTGTACATGTTGTGTGGTGAATAGGGTGGGTTGGTTTGTGGTGGTATGGCGCGTGTGGTGAATAGGGTGGGTTGGTTTGTGGTGGTATGGCGGTTGTGGTAAATAAGGTGGGTTGGTTTGTGGTGGTATGGCGCGTGTGGTGAATAGGGTGGGTTGGTTTGTGGTGGTATGGCGGGTGTGGTGAATAAGGTGGGTTGGTTTGTGGTGGTATGGCGCGTGTGGTGAATAGGGTGGGTTGGATTGTGGTGGTATGGCGGTGTGGTGAATAGGGTGGGTTGGTTTGTGGTGGTATGGAGGGTGTGGTGGGTGGGTTTGTATTTTTATGTGAGTGTTGTGTGGTGGGTGGGTGGGGGGTGTGGTGGTATGTTGGATGTGGTGGGTGGTTTTGTGGTGATCCAATGCCCTTGCAGCCCTGTATTTGTTGCATTGGACCTGTAATTCAGTGTGTTTTTGTGTTTACCTTAGTGTGTTTTGTGTACCAGTAGTGTTTTGTGTTTATCTTCGTCTTTTTGTGTTGTGTTTTGTGTTTATCTTTGTGTTTTTACATTGTGCTTTTGTGTAGTGGTTTCGTGTGTATCTATGTGTTTTTGTATTGTGTTTTTTATTTAACTTTTTGTTTTCGTGTTGTGTTTTTGTGTTTATCTTTGTGTTTTTGTGTTGTGTTTTTGTTGTTGTGTTAATATCTGCTCCTGGTATGAGTGTGAGTGTCACTTTTTTGTTCACTGGATTGAAATTCTAGTGACCGGCTATGTATTTGCATGTAGGGGGAGCATTTGGTATTCATCAAAGTGTGTTGTTTATATTTTTTGCGTTTTCTGCGTTTTGCTGTTTTATCCCCTGTTTTCTATGTTGTTTTGCTGTTTTATCCCCTGTTTTTGCGTTTTGCTGTTTATCCCCTGTTTTCTATGTTTTTTTACACCCCGGCAGGGATGCGGTCACCAGCTTGGGAGCGTTGGGGAGGGAAAAGAGTTTGGTCGTCCGTAAGTCAGCCAACACTCTTTTGTAGGAGTGGCAACACCATTCAAACTGAACATTGGGGTGAAATCACTTTCATAACCTGTCACAACTAAATAAAAGTACGATAATTAAAGTGTGTTCTTTGTGTTTTCCGCGTTGGTTGTTTTAGCTCTTGCACACTTCATGTGAACTTCAGTGAATGGCTATGAATTTGTATGTAGGGAGTTGGCAGTTGTCAACAGGCAGTAGGCAGTAGGCAGTTGGCAGTTGGCAGTTGTCTACAGGCAGTAGGCAGTTGGCAGTTGGCAGTTGTCAACAGGCAGTAGGCAGTTGGCAGTTGGCAGTTGTCTACAGGCAGTAGGCAGTTGGCAGTTGGCAGTTGTCAACAGGCAGTAGGCAGTTGGCAGTTGGCAGTTGGCAACAGGCAGTAGGCAGTTGGCAGTTGGCAGTTGTCAACAGGCAGTAGGCAGTTGGCAGTTGTCAACAGGCAGTAGGCAGTTGGCAGTTGGCAGTTGTCAACAGGCAGTAGGCAGTTGGCAGTTGGCAGTTGTCAACAGGCAGTAGACAGTTGGCAGTTGGCAGTTGTCAACAGGCAGTAGGCAGTTGGCAGTTGGCAGCTGGCAACAGGCAACAGGCAACATTACATTACATTACATTACATTACATTACATTACATTACATTACATTACATTACATTACATTACATTACATTACATTACATTACATTACATTACATTACATTACATTACATTACATGTTAAAGTCTACTTGACACCGCGAGGGTGTATGAGACTCTGTGCTTTAAACAAAAAGAAAAAGCACCCACAAAGCAAAAAAACCCATTACATCAGGGGTGTGTCGAGGACAAACAAACCAAGCTCCCAACCACCGTTTTGGTGGCGTAGGTATTAAACCCCCTAGAGCCGGACCCAGATCTCAACCACTTACAGTGGCTGAGGTAAGAAGCTAACAAATGAGAAGTCACAAGAAGAAAAGAAAAAAAGGGATAATAACATAAATAGCATGCAGTTGGCAGTTGGCAGCTGGCAACAGGCAACATGCAGTTGGCAACAGGAAGTTGGCAACAGGCAGCAGGCAGTTGGAAGTTGGCAACAGGCAGTTGGAAGTTGGCAGTTGGCAACAGGCAACATGCAGTTGGCAACAGGAAGTTGGAAGTTGGCAACAGGCAGTAGGCAGTTGGAAGTTGGCAACAGGCAGTTGGCAGTTGGCAGTTGGCAACAAGCAACATGCAGTTGGCAGTTGGCAACAAGCAACATGCAGTTGGCAGTTGGCAACAAGCAACATGCAGTTGGCAACAGGCAGTTGGCAGTTGGCAACAAACAACATCCTGATTACAAATTTGTCTATGATGGAGCACAACTTTCTACAAAGTTATCTTTTATCTACTTGGGATCCCTCTTTGTGGATGGTGACTCAAGCAATCGTGCAAAAGCTGCTTTTTCTAGGATGCTCACTAAGGCCCAAAAGGCACACCACATGCTTCGTAGGCGATGCCATACTATGGAGATATACAATATTGATATTCTCACCCACCTGTTTGATTCTCTTGTACAACCTATCCTGAATTTTGGCTGTGAGGTGTGGGCTCCTTCTATTCTGAACAACACACTTATCTCAAATGACCATGCTTGTGAGAAATGGCATAGAGGTATACTTAAACAAATGTTGGGTGTTTGCCAATCTACTACATCTAATATTATCATGGAAGAGCTGGGTAGAACCCCGTTGTGTTTTGCTTGGCTTAAACAAGCTTTGCGCTTCTGGAACAAGACCATACATAAAGAACCTGAGGATCTCATTAGAATCGCTCTTGAGGAATCTTTTGACTCCAACACTGGCTGGGTTCATGACTTGCGTTGTGCTCTCCACAAGCTAGGATCCAGTAAAAACATCAACATTTTGGAGGCTGTCGATGTCGAAGGTATTATGTCTGAAGTTTTTGAGTCATGGAGGTTTAAGTACCCAAGTGACACCAATGCAGTTAGAGACATCCCTGATGAGAGAAGGGTTGGCTTTAAACGCCTCCGATACCAAAAATGGTTCGCAGCCAACAGCAATGATGAGAATGGCTTGATTCCTTTTACATCCGCCTTACATAAGCAGGATCAGATTCGTTCTATAGCACAGTTTAGAATGGTTTCCCATTGGCTGAACACAGAAAGAATGAGGGTGGTGGATAGAGCACACATCCCTCGCTCAATGAGACACTGTCAAATGTGTGGGTTCCAAAAAACTGAGGATGAAATGCATATGTTTGAGTGCCCTTTTTATAATGATATTCGCCTCCGCTACCAGAATCTGTTTACAGATATTTATAGGCATGTCCATGAGGATACCGACTTAACCGTATGGAATGTGGAATTCTGCGATTCCACATTCAGAACCTTTATGAATGGAAATGGCACTAAGTCTTTTTGGAGCAACCTAGCCGACTATCTTTCTACTTGTAGAAGAGCAAGACAGGAAGCACTGGACTGCTTAGTGGCACCGTAATTTATTATCCCTTTTTTTTCTTCTTGAGACTTCTCATTTGTTAGCTTCTTACCTCCGCCACTGTAAGTGGTTGAGATCTGGGTCCTGCTCTAAGGGGTTTAATACCTACGCCACCAAAACGGTGGTTGGGAGTTTGGTTTGTTTGTCCTCGACACACCCCTGATGTAATGGGTTTTTTTGCTTTGTGGGTGCTTTTTCTTTTTGTTTAAAGCACAGAGTCTCATACACCCTCGCGGTGTCAAGTAGACTTTAACATGTAATGTAATGTAATGTAATGTAACATGCAGTTGGCAACAGGCAGTAGGAAGTTGTGAGTTGACAGTTGGCAACAGGCAGTAGAGAGAGCAGTTGGCAACACTCAAATGTACACAGAGAAAAACAAGCATTGTTACATACAGAGGGGTAGATACTTGCATAGCTTTGCTTTGCTTTGCTTTGCTTTGCTTTGGATTAGTTTGAATTGGCTTGTTTTGGTATATTTATTTTTGGTTTGGTTTGGCTTGGCTTGTTTAGTTTGGTTTGATTTGGTATAGTTTTTTATAGTTTTTTTTTGTTTGGGTACAGACATCTTCTTTATTTTATTTATTTGGTTTGGTTTGGTTTGTTTTGGTTTGGTATGGCGGGGTGAGTCACAGCGTATGGAAAAAAGAGGTTCCCACCTGTTGCTTACAATGTCCCCTCGGATTCCGTCTACGTCCAAGGAAGAGCATACGCGGCTGATCTTCACACGAATTTCGTGAGACGATTTCACCTGTGTGTGGTATCAATTAGGGTTTTGAGAGAGAGAGAGAGAGAGAGAGAGAGAGAGAGAGAGAGAGGGGGGGGGGGGGGGGGGAGGCAATATACACTTTCAAGTCATCCGTATTCACCTATGCTCCCCACCGACCCTACGCGCGCCTACTCTTTTGTAGGAGTGGCAACGCCGGCAAAACCGAATCCTCGGTGTTGCTGGTTTGTGTAGGGAGACCCACCTCCGGGAATACAATGATCACAACAAAAAAAAAAAATTGGCGCACCTGCTTCACTCGCTTATGTACTTCAACCATCCTAGCTGTCAATGGTTTAAACGTAACAAGTAATCCATATTCACCTATGCTCTCCAATCAAAACATGGCGCACCTGCTTCACACGCTCCTGTACTTCATGCATCCTAGCTGTCCATGATTTAAATGTAACAAGTAATCCATATTCACCTATGCTCGCATATAAAAAATGGCGCACCTGCTTTACACGCTCCTGTGCAACAATCCTAGCTGTCAATTATTTATCCTTTCACAACCCTGTCACAACTAAAAACAAAACATGGCGCACCTGCTTCACTCTCTTTTGTGCTTCAACAATCCTAGCTGTCTGAGATTTTGTTGATGGTGCACCTGCTTCACCCTCTTCTGTGCTTCAACAATCCTAAATGTCAATTATTTGTACTTTCACAACCCTGTCACAACTAAAAAAAACATGGCGCACCTGCTTCACTCTCTTTTGTGCTTCAGCAATCCTAGATGTCAATTATTTATCCTTTCACAACCCTGTCACAAGTAAAAAAAAAGAATGGCGCACCTGTTCCACTCTCTTCTGTGCTTCAACAATCCTAGCTGTCAGAGTTTTTTTTTAATGGCGCACCTGCTTCACCCTCTTCTGTGCTTCAACAATCCTAGCTGTCAGAGCCTCTTGCATTGGTTCTTGGGCTTTCCTGTGACATTCAGGCAATAGGTGTTTACATGGTTTAGGGTTTAGGGCTCCTGTGACATTCATTTCATATCACATGGGTATCACATGGGTATCACATGGGTATCATATGGGTATCATATGCATACGGCATCATAATCTTAGGTGTGCATATCACATGGGTATCACATGGGTATCACATGGGTATCACATTCTTATCACATGCTTATCACAGGCATTTGGCATCACATTTTCAGGTGCGTATATTACATGGGTATCACATGGGTATCACATGATTATCACATGCATACAGCATCACAATCTCCGATGCACAAATCACTGATTCTTTTTTGGGCTACGAGTAGCAGCTTCTAGGCAGCTCCCTTTCCCGTCTTTGGGCCAAACCTGGATCTCTGGTGTACATATAACTGATTATTTGGGGGGGGCTACGAGTAGCAGCTTCTAGGCAGCTCCCTTTCTCCGTCTTGGGGCCAAACCTGAATCTCGCTAGTGTGTCTGAAAGCTAGCATGATAGACACCCCAATACACCTGAAATCTTTGTGCTTGACCCATTGGCTGTCTAATGGAGCTGGCTAGAAGCTGCTATGCTTAGCCCCCCCCCCCCCCCCCCCCCCCCAAAAAAAAAAAAACTGACGCATGGGCTAATGGAGCTGGCTGGAAGCTGCTATGCGTAACCCACCCCACCCACCCACCCACCCACCCACCCTAAAAACAACTGGCGCATATATTCCCCACTGTACTGCATGATACCAGAACCACAGTCATGGCCACATCGGAAAAAATGAAAATTAGTTCGCCATGCCACAGGCGTGAAATTGAGGGAACCCTCCCGTTTGCATGCATGTGTACATATTAAAGAATAGCTACTATGTTGGGTTTATTTGGTTTTGCAGACCCTCTGCGCCTGAGCTTCGACTACCGCGCTACAGCAGGGAGGAAAGGTCTCTACCTCTTGCAAGGCCGAACATCTGAGATTTTGTGAGCCTGGCCAGGGCTCGAACCTCAGACCTGTCTGATCATTTACTGGGTAATACTATACCTTACAGCCCAGAGCTCAAAACTTGATATGGCCACATTATCCCATTGTTAGCAGGGATTTTCATTTCAGCTTTTCTTGAGAGCTTCTAGGCAGCTCCCTGAGCCAGCCACTAAGCTACACCCAAACATTTCAGCAGATCTGGACACCTGATAGTGTCATCTTCTAGGGACGCTCCTGGCCAGCCAACCATGCTGACCCAATATCAGATCGGACACCTGATAGTTCAATATTCTGGCAGCTCCATGACGGACGGCCACTATGTACACCAAAATATTAATTCTCATCGTCTGGACACATATGGGTCATCTTTTAGGCCAGCCCCCGAGCCAGCCACTATGCTACACCAAAATTATATTTTAAGAAGAGTTCTGGACACCTGATGGTGGTCATCTTCTAGCCAGCTCCATGAGCCAGCCATTGTGCTACACCCAAATATTTCAGTTAGTTCTGGACACATGATGGTTGGTGTCATCTTTAGGCAGCTCCCCTACTGGCAGCCAGATGCTACACCAAATATAGCAGTTCTGGGGGACACCTGAGGTCAATTCTCTATGCAGCTCCATGAGCCAGCCACTCTAGGCCTACACCCCAAACAATATCCAGCAGTTCTTGACACCTGATGGTGTCATTGTCTAGGCAGCTCCCTGAGCAGGCCATTATGCTAACCCCAAAATAATTTTCAGAAGTTATGGCGCCGATGGTGTCATTTAGGCAGGGGCTCCCTGAGCCAGCCACCATGCTGCACCCAAATATATTTCACAGTTATGGAACACCTGCTGGTGTGTACATCTCTAGGCCAAGCTACCGGAGCCAGGCCACAGGCCACCATGCTACACCAAATATATTTCAGCAGTTGCAGTTGGACACCTGATGGGCAGCTTCCTAGGCAGCTCCCGATGAGCAGCCACTATTTGTACACACAAATATATTATAGCAGTTCCTGAAAAATCCTGATGGTGTCATCTTCTAGGCAGCTCCCTGAGCCAGCCACCATTGCTACAACCAAAATTATTCAGCAGACAGTCTTGAACCTATTGGTGTCATCTTTTAGCAGCTCCCGGAGCAGCATTGCTACACCCAAAATATTTCAGTAGTTCTGGACACCTGATGGTGTCAGCTTCTAGGCAGCTCCCTGAGCCAGCCATTATACTACCCAAAAATATTTCAGCAGTTCTGGACACCTGATGGTGTCATCTTCTAGGCAGCTCCCTGAGCCAGCCACTATGCTACACCCAAATATATTTCAGCAGTTCTGGACACCTGATGGTGTCATCTTCTAGGCAGCTCCCTGAGCCAGCCATTTTGCTACACCCAAATATATTTCAGTAGTTCTGGACACCTGATGGTGTCAGCTTCTAGGCAGCTCCCTGAGCCAGCCACTATGCTACACCCAAATATATTTCAGCAGTTCTGGACACCTGATGGTGTCAGCTTCTAGGCAGCTCCCTGAGCCAGACACCATGCTGCACCAAAATATATCTCAGCAGTTCTGGACACCTGATGGTGTCAGCTTCTAGGCAGCTCCCTGAGCCAGCCACCATGCTACACCTAAATATATTGCAGCAGTTCTGGACACCTGATGGTGTCATCTTCTAGGCAGCTCCCTGAGCCAGCCACCATGCTACACCCAAATATATTTCAGCAGTTCTGGACACCTGATGGTGTCATCTTCTAGGCAGCTCCCTGAGCCAGCCACCATGCTGCACCAAAATATATATCAGCAGTTCTGGACACCTGATGGTGTCATTGTCTAGGCAGCTCCCTGAGCCAGCCACCATGCTACACCCAAATATTTCAGCAGTTATGGACACCTGATGGTGTCATCTTCTAGGCAGCTCCCTGAGCCAGCCACCATGCTACACCCAAATATTTCAGCAGTTATGGACACCTGATGGTGTCATCTTCTAGGCAGCTCCCTGAGCCAGCCACCATGTTACACCCAACCAAATATTTCAATAGAAAGTTCTGGACACCTTGATGGTTGTCATTGTCTAGGAGCACCCTCTGCCAGCCAGCACCAGCTAACCCAAATATTTCAGAAGTTATGGGACACCTGATGTTGTCATCTTCTAGGCGCTCCACTCCCCCCTGACTGAGCCAGCCACTATGCTCCACCCAAAATATATTTCAGCAGTTGCGCCACCTGATGGTGTCCGCTTCTAGGAGCTCACTGCTGAAACCAGCCACCTGCTGACCAAAATACATCTCGCCAGTTCTGGACACCTCCTGATGGTGTCCAGCTTCTAGGGCCAGCTCCCTGAGCCAGCCACCATGCTAACACAAATTATATTTCGCTAGCCTCCTGCCGACACATGATGGTGGTGTCATATCTAGCAGCCCCTGAGCAGCCACTTGCTAACCCAAATATTTATTTCAGCAGTTAGTTATGGGACACTGATAGTGTCAGCTTCTAGGCAGCTCCTGAGCCAGCCACCATGTGACCCAAATATTTCAGCAGTTTATGGGACACCTGATAGGTGTCAGCTTGAGGCAGGCTTTTGTTTTTTTACCCTTGAGCACAGCCACCATGCTACACCCAATATATTTCAGCAGTTCTGGGACACTGCCGATGTTGTCATGTCAGCGCTTCTAGGCAGTCCCTGAGCCAGCCACCATGCCACTCAACAAATAATTATTAGCAGCGTTCTGAAACACATGAGGTGTCATCTTCTAGCAGCTCCATGAGCCAAGCCCACCCATGCTAACCCAAATATATTCAGCCAGTTCTTGGACACCTGATGGGTGTCATTTCTAGGCAGCTCCTGAGCAAGCCATTTTGCTACCACCCCAAATATATTTCAGTAGTCGGGACACTGATGGTTTGTCAGCTTCTAGGCAGCTCCTGAGCCAGCATTATACTACCCAAAATCTTGCAGCGTTCGGGACAACTGATGGTGTCTCTATAGGCAGCTCCTGAGCCAGCCATATGATTAAACTCAAATATAGTTCACGAGTTCTGAGACACCTGATGTGTCATCTCTAGCAGCTCCAGGAGCCAGCCATTTAGGCGACACCAAAATATTTTTCAGTAGTTCTGGACACCGATGGTGTCAGTTCTAGGACAGCTCCTGAGCCAGCCAACTATGCTACACCATATATATTTCAGCAGTTTCTGGACACCTGATGGTGTGCAGCTTCTAGGCAGCCCCTGAGCCAGCCCCTATGCTACACCCAAATAAATTTCAGCAGTTCGGACACCTGATGATCAGTTCTAAGCAGCTCCCTGAGCAGCCCATGCTGCCACCAAAACATTTCAGCAGTAGGACTCCTGATGGGGTCATCTTCAGGCAGTCCCTGAGCCAGCCATTATACTACCCAAAAATATTCAGCAGTTCTGACACCTGTTGGTTGTCAGCTTCTAGGAATGCTCCATGAGCCAGCCACTATGCTACCACCCATATATATTTCAGAGTCGGACACTGATGGTGTCAGTTTAGGCAGCTCCCGGTAGCCCAGCCACATGCTGCCCCAAAAAGAATCTCAGCAGTTCTGGACACCTGATGGTGGTTGTCCAATCTTCTAGGCAGCTCCCTGAGAAGCCACTATGATTACACCCAAATATATTTCAGTAGTTCTGGACACCATGATGGTGTCATCTTCTAGGCAGCTCCTGAGCCAGCCACCATGCTACACCCAAATATTTCAGCAGTTCTGGACACCTGATGGTGTCAGCTTCTAGGCAGCTCCCCTCCCTTAGCCAGCCCACTACCACTATGTGCTACACCAAAATACATTTTCGCAGTTCTGGACACCTGATGGGTCATCTTCTAGGCAGCTCCCTGAGCCAGCCACTAAGCTACACCCAAATATATTTCAGCAGTTCTGGACACCAGATGTTTGTAATTGCAGGAGCTCCCTGTGAGCCAGCCATTATACTACCCCAAAATATTTCAGCAGTTCTGGACACCTGATGGTGTCATCTTCTAGGCAGCTCCCTGAGCCAGCCACCATGCTACACCCAAATATTTCAGCAGTTCTGGACACCTGATGGTGTCAGCTTCTAGGCAGCTCCCTGAGCCAGCCACCATGCTGCCCCACCCAAATATTTCAGCAGTTTGGACCAGCAGTTGGGACACCCCTGAGGTGTCATTTTCTAGCAGCTCGCCTGAGCCAGCACTATGCTACACCCAAATATATTTCAGCAGTTCTGGACACCTGATGGTGTCAGCTTCTAGGCAGCTCCCTGAGCCAGCCACCATGCTGCACCAAATATAATTCAGCAGTTCTGGACACCTGATGGTGTCAGCTTCTAGGCAGCTCCCTGAGCCAGCCACCATGCTACACCTAAATATATTGCAGCAGTTCTGGACACCTGATGGTGTCATCTTCTAGGCAGCTCCCTGAGCCAGCCACCATGCTACACCCAAAATATTTCAGCAGTTCTGGACACCTGATGGTGTCATCTTCTAGGCAGCTCCCTGAGCCAGCCACTATGCTACACACAAATACATTATAGCAGTTCTGAAACTTCTGATGGTGTCATCTTCTAGGCAGCTCCCTGAGCCAGCCACCATGCTACACCCAAATATTTCAGCAGTTATGGACACCTGATGGTGTCAGCTTCTAGGCAGCTCCTCTCGAGCCAGGCAACATGATGCACCACAAATATTCAGCAGTTCTGGACACATGATGGTTTTGTATCTTATAGGCAGCTCCATGAGGCCAGTCACTATGCTACACCCAAATATATTTCAGCAGTTCTGGACACCTGATGGTGTCAGCTTCTAGGCAGCTCCCTGAGCCAGCCACTATGCTACACTCAAATATATTTCAGCAGTTCTGGACACCAGATGGGGCATATTCTAGGCAGCTCCCTGAGCAGCCATTTATATACCCCCAAATATTTAAGCAGATTGGGGACAACCTGATGGGTCATATTCTAGGCAGCTCCTGAGCAGCCACCATGCTACACACAAATATTTCAGCAGTTTGCGAAACCTGATGGTTTGTAGATTTCTAGGCACTCCCTGAGCCAGCAAACATGCTGCACCCAAATATGTCAGCAGGTTTATGGAACCTGATGGTGTATGTAGCTTCTAGCAGCACTGAGCCAGCCACCATACTGCACCAAAAATATCTCAGCAGTTTGGACACCGGATTGTGTCAGCTTTTTCTAGGCAGCTCCTGGAGCAGCACTATACTACCCCCAAAAACATATTTCAGCAGTCATGGAACTCCTGATGGGTGTCATTCTTCTAGGAAGCTCCCTTAGCCAGGCATATACGTACCCCAAAAAATATTTAGGCAGTCTGGGACACCTGATGGTGTCCGCTTCTAGCAGCTCCTGAGACAGCACCAGTGCTACACCAAATATTTCAGCGTTGCTGGAAACCTGATAGGGTAGCTTCTAGGCAAGCTCACTGAGCCAGCCACCATGACTACACCCAAATAATTCAGCAGTTATGGTTATGACACTGATGGTGTCATTTCTAGGCAGCTCCCTGAGCCAGCCACCATGCTACCCCCAAATTATTCAGCAGTTCTGGACACCTGATATGGTGTCATCGCTTTGCTTCTAGGCAGCTCCCTAGAGCCACCATGCTTATTCCTACACCAAAACATTTCAGCCGTTCTGGACACCGATGTGTCAGTTCTGGGCAGCTCCCTGAGCCAGCCACTATGCTACACACAAATACATTATAGCAGTTCTGTAACTTCTGATGGTGTCATCTTCTAGGCAGCTCCCTGAGCCAGCCACTATGCTACACCCAAATATATTTCAGCAGTTCTGGACACCTGATGGTGTCATCTTCTAGGCAGCTCCCTGAGCCAGACATTTTGCTACACCCAAATATATTTCAGTAGTTCTGGACTCCTGATGGTGTCAGCTTCTAGGCAGCTCCCTGAGCCAGACATTTTGCAAACCTCAAAATATTATTTCAGTAGTTCTGAATCTGATGGGTGTCAGCTTTAGGCAGCTCCGTGAGCCAGCACCTGCTACACCCATTATATATTTTCAGCAGTTTATGGCCCACCTGATGGTGTCAGCTTCTAGGCAGCTCCCTGAGCCAGCCACTATGCTACACCCATATATATTTCAGCAGTTCTGGACACCTGATGGTGTCAGCTTCTAGGCAGCTCCCGGAGCCAGCCACCATGCTGCACCAAAATATATCTCAGCAGTTCTGGACACCTGATGGTGTCATCTTCTAGGCAGCTCCCTGAGCCAGCCACTATGCTACACCCAAATATATTTCAGTAGTTCTGGACACCTGATGGTGTCAGCTTCTAGGCAGCTCCCTGAGCCAGCCACCATGCTACACCCAAATATTTCAGCAGTTCTGGACACCTGATGGTGTCAGCTTCTAGGCAGCTCCCTGAGCCAGCCACCATGCTACACCCAAATATTTCAGCAGTTCTGGACACCTGATGGTGTCAGCTTCTAGGCAGCTCCCTGAGCCAGACACTATGCTACACCCATATATATTTCAGCAGTTCTGGACACCTGATGGTGTCAGCTTCTAGGCAGCTCCCGGAGCCAGCCACCATGCTGCACCAAAATATATCTCAGCAGTTCTGGACACCTGATGGTTGTTCATTCTCAGGCAGCTCCCTGAGCCAGGCACTATGCTCCACCCAAATTATATTTCAAGTAGTTCTGGACAAAATGATGGTGTAGCTTCTAGGCAGCTCCCTGAGACAGCCCACCATGATACACCAAATATTTCAGCAGTTCTGGACACCTGATGGTGTCAGCTTCTAGGCAGCTCCCGGAGCCAGCCACCATGCTGCACCAAAATATATCTCAGCAGTTCTGGACACCTGATGGTGTCATCTTCTAGGCAGCTCCCTGAGCCAGCCACTATGCTACACCCAAATATTTCAGGTTGGAGGATGGGAGAGAGCTGGAGAGTGGGTGTCAGATTCTGGCCAGCTCCTGAGGCCAGCCCAC
>JACBWV010000610.1:75066458-75180398 GCA_013435795.1 Chlamydomonas sp. ICE-L
TATGTGCTCAGTCAAACAAAAGCTACAAAGCTAATATTGCTGCTCAGTCCATCATCAAAAGCTAATAATATTGTGCTCAGTTCAAAAAGCGAACCTTGTGCAATCAGTCAAAAGCGAGAAAGGGAACCTGTGTTCAGTCACAAAGCTAGCTATTAATATGTGCTCAGTCAAAAAGCGAACCTTGTTGCTCAGTCAAAAAGCTAACTTGTTGTCGTCAAAAGAAGCGAACTTTTTGTGCTCAGTCAAAAGCCAAAAGATAATATTGTTGCTCGTCAAAAAAAGCGAAACTTTGTGCCAGTCAAAAGCTAATATTGTGATCAGTCAAGCCAGTCAAAAGCGAAACCTTATGCTCAGTTCAATCAAAAGCTAATCTTGTGCTCAGTCAAATGAAAAAAGCGAACCTTGTGCTCAAATCAAAAGCTACATAATATTTTTTGTACTCAGTCAACAAAAAGCAAAACTTTGTGCTCAGTCAAAGACGCGAACCTTGTGCTCAGTCAAAAAGCTAATATGTGCACAGTCAAAAAAGCTATATTGGGCTCAGTTTCAAAATGCGAAAACCATTTGTGCTGGCTCAGTCAAAAGCTAAAGATTGTGTGCTCTCAGTCAAAAGCTAATATTGGCTCATCAAAAAGATAATATGTTGCTCAGTCAAAAGCGAATAGTTGTGCTCAGTCCAAAAGCGAACCTGGGCTCAGTCAAAAGCTAATATTGTGCTCAGTCAAAAGCGAACCTTATGCTCAGTCAAAAGCTAAATATGGGCTTCAGTCAAAAAGCGAACCTGTGCTTCAATCAAAGCTAATAATTATTGTACTCCGCAAAAGCTAAACCTTTGTGCTCAGTCAAAAAGCGAACCTTGTGCTCAGTCAAAAAAAGCTAATATTGTTGCACATGTCAAAAGCGAATTGTGCTTCAGGTCAAAAGCGAACCTTTTGGGCTCAGTCAAAAGATAAATTGTGCTCAAGTTCAAAAGCTCATATTTGTGCTCATCACAAAGCTAATATTGTTGCTCAGTCAAAAGCTTAATATTGTTGACAGTCAAAAGCGCACGAACCTTGTTTGTGTTGTGTACAGTCAAAAGCTTCATAGTGTCTGCCTCAGTCAAAAAGCGAAGCGAACCTTGTGGCTCAGTCAAAAGCGAACTTTGTGCTCAGTCAAAAGCTAATAATTTGGGATCAGTTCAAAAGCTTAATATTGTGCTCAGTCAAAATACGAACCTTGTGCTCAGTCAAAAGCGCGACTTGTGCTAAGTCAAAAGAGACCTTGTGCTCGAGTCAATCAAAAAGCTAATATGTTGCTCAGCTAAAAAAAGCGAACCTTGGGCTCAGTCAAAGCGAACTTTGTGCCAGTCAAAAGCCAATATTTGCTCAGTGCAAAAGCAAATTGGGTCAGTCAGTCAAAAGCGAGAACTTGTGCCATGTGTCAGTCAAAAGCGAACCTTGTGCTCAGTCAAAAGCGAAACCTTGTGCTCAGTCAAAAGCTAATATTGTGCTCAGTCAAAAGCTAATATTGTGCTCAGTCAAAAGCGAACCTTGTGCTCAGTCAAAAGCTAATATTGTGCTCAGTCAAAAGCGAACCTTGTGCTCAGTCAAAAGCTAATATTGTGCTCAGTCAAAAGCTAATATTGTGCTCAGTCAAAAGCGAACCTTGTGCTCAGTCAAAAGCTAATATTGTGCTCAGTCAAAGCTACTATGTTGCTCGGTCAAAAGTAATATGTGCCTCAGTCAAAAGCTAATATCTGTGCTCATGTCAAAAAGGCGAAACCTTTGGTTGTGCTTCGTCAAACAAAAGCTAATATTGTTGCTCAGCAAAAGCCTAATATTGTGCTCAGTCAAAAGCGAACCTTCTCTGTTGCTCAATCAAAAGCTAATATTGTGCTTCCATCAAACAGTAATATTGTGCTCAGTCAAAGCGAAACCTGGTTGTCAGTCAGAAGCTTAATATTGGGCTCAGTCAAAAGCTAATATTGTGCTCAGTCAAAAGCTAATATTGTGCTCAGTCAAAAGCTAATATTGTGCTCAGTCAAAAGCGAACCTTGTGCTCAGTCAAAAGCTAATATTGTGCTCAGTCAAAAGCTAATATTGTG
Organism: Chlamydomonas sp. ICE-L; assembly: GCA_013435795.1. Taxonomy (NCBI): domain Eukaryota; kingdom Viridiplantae; phylum Chlorophyta; class Chlorophyceae; order Chlamydomonadales; family Chlamydomonadaceae; genus Chlamydomonas; species Chlamydomonas sp. ICE-L. The sequence goes on from JACBWV010000610.1 coordinate 75,068,545, forward strand.
CTCAGTCAAAAGCGAACATTGTGCTCAGTCAAAGTAATATTGTGCTCAGTCAAAAGCTAATATTGTGCTCAGTCAAAAGCGAACCTTGTGCTCAGTCAAAAGCTAATATTGTGCTCAGTCAAAAGCGAACCTTGTGCTCAGTCAAAAGCGAACCTTGTGCTCAGTCAAAAGCTAATATTGTGCTCAGTCAAAAGCTAATATTGTGCTCAGTCAAAAGCTAATATTGTGCTCAGTCAAAAGCGACCTTGTGCTCAGTCAAAAGCGAACCTTGTGCTCAGTCAAAAGCGAAACTGGGCTCAGCAAAAGCTAATCTTGTGCTCAGCAAAAGCTAATATTGTGCTTCAGACAAAAGCGAAACCTTGTGCTCAGTCAAACGCTACGATGTGCCAGTCAAAACGAACCTTGTGCGGCAGTCAAAAGCTAATATGGGCTCAGTCAAAAGCTACTATTGTGCTTCAGTCATCAAAAGCGAAACCTTGTGCTCAGTCAAAAAGTAATATTGTGCTCAGGCAAAAGCTACTATATGTGCTCGCAAAAGCTAATATTTGTGCTCAGTTTTTTCAAAAAAAAAAAAAAACAAAAAGCTAATATTGTGCTCAGTCAAAGCGAAAAACTGTGCTCGTCAAAAGCTAATATTGTGCTCAGTCAAAAGATAATATTGTGGATCAGTCAAAAGCGGACTTGTGCTAAGTCAAACGCTAATATTGTGCTCAGTCAAAGCTAATATTGTGCTCAGCCAAAAAGCGAACCTTGGGACTCAGTCAAAGCTAATATTGTGCTCAGTCAAAAGCTAATAATATTGTGCTCAGTCAAAAGCGAACTTGTGATAGTCAAAGGCTAATATTGGCCTCAGTCAAAAGCGCACCTGTGCTTCAGTCTCAAAAAAGCGAAACTTGTGCTCCGTCAAAAGATACATATTGTGCTAAGTCAAAAGCTAATATTGGCTCATGTCAAAGACTAATATTGTGCCCAGTCAAAACAGCGACTTGTGCTCAGTCAAAAGCGAACCTTGTGCCTAAAGTCAAAGCGAAACCTATTGTGCTCAGTCAAAAGCAATGTTGTGCCAGTCAAAAGACTTATATTGGCTCAGTCAAAGCGAACATTGTGCTCAGTCAACAGCTAATATTGTTTTTGCTCAAGTAAAAGCTAATATTGGGCTCAGTCAAAAAGTTTAAAATGTGCTCAGTCAAAAGCTAATATTGTGCTCAGTCAAAAGCGAACCTTGTGCTCAGTCAAAAGCTAATATTGTGCTCAGTCAAAAGCTAATATTGTGCTCAGTCAAAAGCGAACCTTGTGCTCAGTCAAAAGCTAATATTGTGCTCAGTCAAAAGCTAATATTGTGCTCAGTCAAAAGCGAACCTTGTGCTCAGTCAAAAGCTAATATTGTGCTCAGTCAAAAGCGAACCTTGTGCTCAGTCAAAAGCGAACCTTGTGCTCAGTCAAAAGCTAATATTGTGCTCAGTCAAAAGCTAATATTGTGCTCAGTCAAAAGCGAACCTTGTGCTCAGTCAAAAGCGAACCTTGTGCTCAGTCAAAAGCGAACCTTGTGCTCAGTCAAAAGCGAACCTTGTGCTCAGTCAAAAGCGAACCTTGTGCTCAGTCAAAAGCTAATATTGTGCTCAGTCAAAAGCTAATATTGTGCTCAGTCAAAAGCTAATATTGTGCTCAGTCAAAAGCTAATATTGTGCTCAGTCAAAAGCTAATATTGTGCTCAGTCAAAAGGCGAACCTTGGCTCAGTCAAAAAGCGAACCTTGGGTCCAGTCAAAAGCGAACCTTGTGCTCAGTCAAAAGCGAACCTTGTGCTCAGTCAAAAGCGAACCTTGTGCTCAGTCAAAAGCTAATATTGTGCTCAGTCAAAAGCTAATATTGTGCTCAGTCAAAAGCGAACCTTGTGCTCAGTCAAAAGCTAATATTGTGCTCAGTCAAAGCGCACCTGTGATCAGTCAAAAGCGAATCCTTGTGCTCAGTCAAAAGTACTATTGCTCAGTACAAAAGCGAACCTTGTGCTCAGTCAAAAGCTAATATTGTGCTCAGTCAAAAGCGAACCTTGTGCTCAGTCAAAAGCGAACCTTGTGCTCAGTCAAAAGCTAATCTTGTGCTCAGTCAAAAGCTAACCTTGTGCTCAGTCAAAAGCGAACCTTGTGCTCAGTCAAAAGCTAATATTGTGCTCAGTCAAAAGCTAATATTGTGCTCAGTCAAAAGCGAACCTTGTGCTCAGTCAAAAGCTAATATTGTGCTCAGTCAAAAGCTAATATTGTGCTCAGTCAAAAGCTAATATTGTGCTCAGTCAAAAGCTAACCTTGTGCTCAGTCAAAAGCTAATATTGTGCTCAGTCAAAAGCGAACCTTGTGCTCAGTCAAAAGTCATATTGTGCCAGTCCACTCAGTCAAAAGCTAATATTGTGCTCAGCAAAGGAACCGTTGCTCAGTCAAAACGTTATATTGTGCTCAGTCAAAGCTAATATTGTGCTCAGTCCAAAAAGCGAAACCTCCTTGTGCCCAGTCAATAAGCTAATATTGTGCTCAGTCAAAAAAAGCGAACCTTGTGCTCAGTCAAAAATGCTAACTTGTGTCAGTCAAAAGCTAATATTGTGCTCAGTCAAAGCGAACTTGTGCTCAGTCAAAAAAGCATATGGCTCAGTCAAAAGCGAACCTTGTGCTCAGTCAAAAGCGAACCTTGTGCTCAGTCAAAAGCTAATATTGTGCTCAGTCAAAAGCGAACCTTGTGCTCAGTCAAAAGCTAATATTGTGCTCAGTCAAAAAGCGACCTGTGCTCGTCAAAAAGCGGAACTTGTGCTCAGTCAAAGTAACTTGTGCTCAGTCAAAAGCTACCTTGTGCTCAGTCAAAAGCGAACCTTGTGCTCAGTCAAAGCTAATATTGGATCAGTCAAAAGCTAATATTGTGCTCAGTCAAAACAACCTGTGCTCAGTCAAAGGCTAGTTATTGTGATCAGTCAAAAAAGCTAATAGTGTGCCAGTCAAAAGCTATCTTGTGACAGTCAAAAGATAACCTCGTGACGCAAGTCAAAGACTAATATGTGCTAAGTCAAAAAAGCGACCTTGTGCTCAGTCCAAACGTCATATTGTGCTCAGTCAAAAGCTAATATTGTGTCAGTAGTCAAAAGCGAAACTTGTGCTCAGTGCAAAAGCGTAGATTGTGCTCCAGTCAAAAAGCTATATTGTGCTCAGTCAAAGCGAAACCTTGTGCTCAGTCAAAAGCAATATTGTGCCTCAGTCAAAAGCGAACTGTGCTCAGTCAAAAGCGAAACCTTGTGAATCAGTCAAAAGCTAATATTGTGCTCAGTCAAAAGCGACCTTGTGCTCAGTCAAAAGTAATATTGGCTCAGTCAAAAGCGAACCTGTGATCAGTTCAAAAGCAATATTGTGCTCAGTCAAAAGCGAACATTGTGCCTCAGTCAAAAGCGAATATGTCTCAAGTCAAAGCGAACCTTGTGCTAGTCAAAACTAAGATTGTGCTCAGGTCAAAAAGCGAACCTTGTGCGCAGTCAAAAGCTATATTGAGCTCAGTCACAAAGAGACCTTGTGCTCAGGTCAAACGAACCTTGTGCTCAGTCAAAAGCTAATATTGTGCTCAGTCAAAAGCTAATATGTGCTCAGTCAAAAGCGAACATTGTGCTCAGTCAAAGCAAAATTGTGTCAGTTCAAAAGCTATATTGTGCTCAGTTCAAAGCAGAACCTTGTGCTCAGTCAAAAGCTAATATTGTGCTCAGTCAAAAGCGAACCTTGTGCTCAGTCAAAAGCTATATTGTTGTCGAGTCCCAAAAGTAATATTGTGCTCAGTCAAAAGCGAACCTTGTGCTCAGTCAAAAGCTAATATTGTGCTCAGTCAAAAGCTAATATTGTGCTCAGTCAAAAGCGAACCTTGTGCTCAGTCAAAAGCTAATATTGTGCTCAGTCAAAAGCTAATATTGTGCTCAGTCAAAAGCTAACCTTGTGCTCAGTCAAAAGCTTTCAAAGCGACATTGGGCACGGTGCATCGCAGTCAATATGTCAATAGTGTGAAAAGCAAGGTCCATGGTATGTTAAAAATGTTTAATATTAAACATGCTAAAAGTATTCATAGCGATTCATAGTATAGACAAAAGGTGGGCATGGTCCATGGTATGTTAAAAATGCTGAAATTAAATTCATGAAATGTTAAGAGCATAGACAATAGGTGGGCATGATCCATGGTATTGCTATTTCCACATTGTTACAAGTCTTGTGACAATGTAGAAATAGCGATACCATGCAAGTACCTCCTTGAAGGGGGGGGGTTGATGAACTGGCCCCCATATCCAGTAGGGGGTGTTTTAAGCAAGCACTTGATGAATTGGTCCCTAATTTCCAGGAGGTTCTAATTGAAAGAAGCACTTGATGAATTGGTACTTGCATGGAGTGTGTGTGTGGAGGGGGGCATGGTGTGACTGTTGTGACAGGGTGGGGTGGGGTGGAGAGGGGGCTGTGCACAAGAACTCTGTCTACCATCAGCATCCGAGAATGTAGTTTGGAAGGAAAGGCACTCGGTAGTGTAGTGCTGGTCACTTCCATTGGATGTTAAGAGCATAGACAATAGGTGAGTTTGGTCCATGGTATAGCTCCATCCACATCGTTACAAATGTTTAATACAGAGCTTTGAAAATCAAAAGCTTACCTTGTGATCAGTCAAAAGCTTTTCAAAGCGACAGTGGACCCTGTTCATCACAGTCACGATTTCAGCAGTGCTGCCGCCAGCCCCAAAGCCGCTGAGGTCAGCGAAGAGCACTGACGCGTAAGGGTGCTCATCAGCGACCACTTTGAGTCCTTGCTTCAGTCGCTGCACGATGGAGACTGGCATCAAGTGCAAGAAGGTGCTGTTGACGCGCCTAGAGGACGCCTCCAGCTCAAAGACCTCTCTGCGTGTGGGGGGTTGGGGGTTTAGGCATTGGGGGTTTAGGGTTTAGGGGTTGGGGGGTTAGGGGTTAGGGGTTGGAGGGTTGGGGGCTGAGGCGCAAGGGTTTGGAGTTGGGGGGTTGAGGCGCAAGGGTACTAATCAGCGACCTCTTTGAGTCCTTGCTTCAGTTCCTGCATGATGGAGACTGGCATCAAGTGCAAGAAGGTGCTGTTGACTCGCTTAGAGGACGCCTCCAGCTCAAAGACCTCTCTGCGTGGGGGGTTGAGATGAGGGGTTGGGGGTTGGGGGGTTAGCCGGGGGGTCAGGATGGTGTTGCCTTGTGTTGACATGCTTAGAGAACACCCCTGCTACTTTGCCAGGTCTTCCGCTTGCTCCATGAGGGGGATTGCGATAACTCTCTATTGGCAGCAAGACTATACTTTCTTGGCGACGCTATTATAAATCTGGCGCTTGGGCGTCACTTGTACAACCAATACCCCAACAAGAATGGCAGACCTACCTGATTCTAGGGAAAGGCTGAGTTAGTTCAAATTAGTTAATTAATTATATTAGTGAGTGTCAGTTAATATTAGACGGCCGAGCCGTCACACCATACTTTTAAATTCATTTGACAAACTAAAATTATTATGCCTTTATAATAGTATATATAGTTAATATGAGTTTTTCAACAAATAATATGAGTTTTTCGAACAATTATATCTCGAGATCGAGCTCGAGATTTGTAATAAAGATTATATAATATTTGAACTCATATATAAGCATGAGTGCTGAACCCTACCTGTTTCTGAGTTTTTCAAACAAATATATCTTGAGATATATTAGAACAAATATATATAAGTTAGTTGCTGTACCCTACGTTTTTCTGAGTTTTTCAAACAAATATATGTCAAGATACATTATACAAATTATTATATATCATAAAAAATACAAATACATTAGTTGCTATAGCCTACCTTTTTCTGAGGTTTTCAAACAAATATATCTCAAGATACATTATACAAATTATTAGATATCATAAAAAATAAAAATACATTAGTTGCCGTACCCTACCCTTTTCTGAGTTTTTCAAACAAATATATCTCAAGATACATTATAATATTATTATATATTATAACAAATAAATATAAACTGTAGTTGCCGTGCCCGAACTGTTTCTGATCTGGGACCTCATGCGGCCTAGCAGCTCCTTCCTGTGAAAGGGTTTCTTCACATTATCCACTCGGCCAGATTCTAGTTTCAGACTAAGTTATTTAATATAAGTGAATGAATAATAACAGTGGACTTTAGTTATATGGCCTAGCTGTCTCACCATCATTTAAAATTCGATCGACAAACTAATAATATTGGTGCACTATCAAAATATTAGTTTTTCAAAAAACAAATCTCGACGTATAAAAGTATAAACATTATGATATATATTATAACAAATATAATATAGTATAAATATTATTATATATAATAACAACTATAAACATTAGTTGCCGTACCCCACCTGTCCCTGATCTAGGAACAGATGCGGCCTAGCAGCTCCTTCCTGTGAAAGGGTTTCTTCACATTATCCACTCGGCCAGATTCTAGTTTCAGGCTAAGTTATTTAATATAAGTGAATGAATAATTTAAGTTGCCGTACCCCACCTGTTTCGGATCTGAGACCGGATGCGGCCTAGCAGCTCCTTCCTGTGAAAGGGTTTCTTCACATAGTCCACTCCGCCAGCTTCCAAGCCCTGGAGGACATGCTCAGGGCCAGCTTTGGCCGACACCATGATGATGGGGATGAATGTGCTTTGGAAGCGGCGCCGGATTTCAGCGCACACCTGGAAAGGGTACATAAATCAATATGAGGTAAATAAATAAATATGCTGAAATATGAGATAAATAAATAAATATGAGATACATAAATAAGTGTGAGATACATAAATAAACATGAGGTAAATAAATAAAGATGAAATAAAAAAATAAATATAAGGTAAATAAATAAATGTGAGATAAATAAATAAATATGAGATAAATAAATAAATATGAGGTACATAAATAAATACATATGAGGTGAATAAATAAATATGAGATAAAAAAATAAATATGGGATAAATAAATAAATATGAGACAAATAAATAAATATGAGGTACATAAATAAATATGAGATGAATAAATAAATATGAGAAAGATAAATAAATATGAGATAAATAAATAAATATGAGATAAATAAATAAATATGAGATAAATAAATAAATATGAGATAAATAAATAAATGATACGCCTTTAGGGTTCAGGGTTTAAAGTTGTAGGGATTAGGGTTTATTACAAGGCGATAAGTTGAGGGGGGCAGCCTGTGTACGTGCACTGGAGCCAACCACCCATGACTTGCCGAGTGCAGCAGAAGAAAAAAAAAGCTTTCAATTCCCAAGAGAAACCCCTCTTCTAGGCCTCACCTTGTAACCACTCATGCCAGGCATCATGACATCAAGCAAGATCACATTCGCCTACGTTTGACATACATCTAGGAAGTGCAGTGCCTTGACTCCATCCATAGCTTGCTGGCTGGACAATCCTAATAAAATCAAATCCCGCTTTCCATTCCCAAGATTCTCTTTTCAGGCCTCACCTCGTAACCACTCATGCCAGGCATCATGACATCAAGCAAGATCACGTCTGGCAGCGCTTCACAGGAATCCAGGAATTGCAGTGCCTTGACTCCATCCGTAGCTAGCTGGCTGGAAAAAAAAGAAGAAAAAAAATACTGATTTCCATTCCCAAGATTCTCTTTTCTTAGCCTCACCTCGTAACCACTCATGCCAGGCATCATGACATCCAGCAAGATCACGTCTGGCAGCGAATCACAGGAATCCAAGAAATGCAGTGCCTTGATCCCATCCATTGCTTGCTGGACGACATACCCCTCAGGCTCAAGGAGATTCTCCACAACCATCTGGTTGATAGGGTCGTCGTCAACACTGAGAATCATGCAGCTGCCATGCATTTCGAGATAGAAGGGGCGCCTCAGCTTAAAGCCGCCTACGTCGTCCGCCATCATGAGGTTACCCTCCAGGCCTGCAGGCTTTGAGTAGGCACCACTAGCCATCATCATCATCTCATCCTCATCCTCTTCATCATCGTCCTCGTCGTCCAACAGGTGACCACCCATTTCGCTGCAAGGGGTTACAAGGGGGGTTACAGGGATTTCAAGGGAGGGGGAGGGGGGGTTCAAGGGGTTCTAGGGGAGAATAGGGGGATTGCAAGAGAGGGGGAGGGGGATTTAAGGTCCCTACAGGGGGATTGCAAGGGAGGGGAAGGGGTGTCAAGAGGTTCCAGAGGGTGTTAGGGGGATTTAAGGTCCCTACACCGGGGGTACGGGGGGGGGGGGGGGGGGGGGGGGCAATGTTTCGTGTAGGAAGGGGAAGGGGTCTCAATGGGGTTCAGGGGGTGTTAGGGGGATTTTCGGTTCCTGCACAGGGTGCACTGTCTTTCATTAAGGCGGTACAGCAATACAGCAAAACGTGTTTGAGTCACTGACACCCTGCCACAGTAATACAGCAATACATGTTGTAGTCACTGACACGCTGCCACAGGATGACAGCAGTACAGCAGTACAGCAATACAGCAATACATGTTGTAGTCACTGACACGCTGCCACAGGATGACAGCAGTACAGCAATACAGCAATACGTGTTGTAGTCATTGACACGCTGCCACAGGATGACAGCAGTACAGCAATACAGCAATACATGTTGTAGTCACTGACACGCTGCCACAGGATGTCATCATACTGACTAGGCCAAAGTTAACATTTATTTACAATATATTATGATGCAATTTGTATGATATCATATGATATCATATGATATCATACTAGCCTTTGGTCTACATCATATGACATGTCAGTCCCTAGCCATACTACTCTACCTATGCACCAATTTGTCGTCTGTAACCGATGACCGATAGGTGCATTGGTAGAGTAGTATGGCTCATCCAGTTAGCCTCATCAAGATATGAGTCTGGTAGGGCATGCAGCATACAAGGGCAGTAGATAAAGCATGTTTGTCTGTCTATCATCCTGCCTGCCCGCCTGCCAGCCAACCAGTCAAGTCAGTCAGTCAGATAGTCAGTCATTCAGTCAGTCTAAGTCAGTCAGTCATTCAGTCAGTCTAAGTCAGTCAGTCATTCAGCCAGTCAGTCAGCCTCAGTCTGCCAGTCAGTCAGTCTCAGTCTGCCTGCCAGCCAGCCAGTCAGTCTGCCCATCAGTCAGTCAGTCAGTCAGTCAGTCAGTCTGCCAGCCAGACAGTCATTCGGTCAGTCAGTCAGCCAGTCAGTCAGTCACTCAGTCAGTCAGTCAGTCAGTCAGTCAGCCAGTCAGTCAGCCAGTCAGCCTCAGTCAGTCAGTCAGTCAGTCAGTCAGCCTCAGTCAGTCAGTCAGTCAGTCAGCCAGTCAGTCAGTCAGCCTCAGTCAGTCAGTCAGTCAGTCAGTCAATTAATCAGTCAGCTAGTCAGCGAAAAGCATCAAACACACCCGCCCAATAGACCGCTGCTACACTGCTTCACTGGCAGCCACATAGTGAATACAGAGCCCTTGCCAAATAGACCGGTGCTACACTGCTTCACTGGCAGCCACACAGTGAATACAGAGCCCTTGCCAAATAGACCGGTGCTACACTGCTTCACTGGCAGCCACACAGTGAATACACTGCCCTTGCCAAATAGACCGGTGCTACTCTGCTTCACTGGCAACGCACCTGTCCAATAGACCGTAGCTACACTGGTTTACTGGTTCAAACGCACCCGTCCAATAGCCCGGTGTTACTCTGGTTTACTGGCAGCCACACAGTGAATACCCTGCCCTTGCCACATAGACTGGTTTCATACTGCTTCACTGGCAGCGCACCTGTCCAATGTACTTTAGCTACACAGGTTCACTTCTACACTGCTACACTGGTTCAAACGCACCCGTCCAATAGACCGGTGTTACTCTGGTTTACTGGCAGCCACACAGTGAATACACTGCCCTTGCCAAAAGTACTCTGAACCTTGATGTCACCGTTATGAGATTTGATCAGCTCCTTCACAAGATGCAGACCCAGGCCGGTACCGCCATGGCGGCGGGTGGTACTCATGTCAACCTGCAGTGTGTTGCCGCTTAAATGTGGATGTGTGTGTGTGTGTTTGGGGGGTGGGGTTGGGTGTGGGGGGGGTGGGGGCCGGGTACATGGTCTGTGAGTGTGTTTGGAAGGGGGTTGGGCCCGTAGTGGACCTGTTCGGCAGGGTTTGGGGGAAAAGTTGGCATGTCGTGTGCCTTGGGGTCAACGTATGAGATTGGATAAGATCCTTCACAAGATTGCAGACCAGCCGGTACCGCCATGGCGGAGGGTAGGTACTAATGTACAACATGAAGTGTGTGGCTGGTTAGTGTGCGTGTGTGGCTGGTCGTGTGCGTGTGTGGTGGAATGTGTGGTGTGTGCTGGTAGTGTGTCGTGTGATGTGTCTGAGTTGTGTGCTTGTGTGGTGGTAGGGTGAGGTGTGGATTGAGTGTGCGGGTGTGTGGGGTTTTTGTTTTTTTGGTGGCGTGGTGGCTGGTGAATGTGTTTGCTGGTAGTGTGAGTGTGTGCTTGGGTAGTGTGAGTGTGTGGCAGGGTGGTAGTGTGCGCCAGGTGTGCTGGTAGTGGGCGTGTTGTGGCTGGTCGTGTGCGTGTGTGATGGTGAGTGTGCGTGTGGGCTGTTAGTGTGCGTTGTGTGGATGGTGTAGTGTGCGGGGCTTGGGGTGTAGTGTGCGTGGTTGCTGGTAGTGTGCGTGTGTGGCTGGTAGTGTGCGTGTGTTGCTGGTAGTGTGCGTGTGTGGCTGGTAGTGTGCGTTGTATGTGGCTGGCGTGGCGTGTGTGGCTGGTAGTGTGCGTTGTTGTTGATGGTCAGTGTGGTGTGTGGCTGGTAGTGTGCGTGGGTGGCTGTAGTGTTGTGTGTGTTGGATGGTAGTAGTTGTGGTGTTTTGTGTAGCTGTATTAGTGAGGGTGTGTGTGTGAGATGGTAGTGTGGGGTTGTGGCATGGTAGTAGTGTGAGGGGGTATGGATGGTAGTGTGCGTGCTTGTGTGACCTACCGGCCCTCCCAGGGTGAGTTTGTGTGGCTGGTAGTGTGAGGTGTGTGCTGGTGTTAGCGTGTGCGTGTGTGGTGGGTAGGCATAGTGTGAATGTGTGCGATGTAGTGGAGTGTGTGGGCTGGTAGTGTCGTGTGTGGTTGTATGTGGTATGTGTGGATGGTAGTGTGCGTGTGTGGCTGTAGTGTGCGGTGTTGCTGGTAGTGTGCGTTGTGTTGTGGGTGTGGTAGTGTGTTGATTGGTAGTGTGCGTGTGTGGATGGTTAGTGTGCTGTGTGGATTGGTGTGTGGTGTGTGGCTGGGAGGGTGAAGTGTGAGCTGGTAGTGTGTGTGTGTGGCTGGTAGTGTGCGTGTGTGGCTTGTAGTGTGCGTGTGTGGCTGGTAGTGTGCGTGTGTGGCTGGTAGTGTGCGTGTGTGGCTGGTAGTGTGCGTGTGTGGCTGGTAGTGTGCGTGTGTGGCTGGTAGTGTGCGTGTGTGGCTGGTAGTGTGCGTGTGTGGCTGGTAGTGTGCGTGTGTGGCTGGTAGTGTGAAGGTGTTGCCTCGGTAGTGTGGGTTGTGGCTGGTAGTGTGAGTGTGTGGATCGGTATGTGCGTGTGTGGGTGGGTTAGGTGAGGTGTGGATGGTAGTGTGGCGTGTGTGGATGTAGGTGAGTGTGTTGCTGGTAGTGTGCGTGTGTGGCTGGTAGTGTGCGTGTGTGGCTGGTAGTGTGCGTGTGTGGCTGCGTAGGTGCGCGTTGGCTGGGTAGTGTGCGTAGTGTTGCTGGTAGGTGGTGTGGGCTGAGTAGTGTGAGTGGTAGCTGGTAGTGTGTGTGTGTGGATGGTAGGTGTGCAGTGTTGGTGTGGTAGTGTGCGTGTCAGCTGTGGGCTGGTAGTGTGTTGTGGTGGCTGGTAGTGTTGAGTGAGTGGCGTAGTGTGCGTGTCGTGGATGGTAGTGTGAGTGTGTTGATGGTAGTGTGAGGCGTGGATGGTAGTGGGAGTGTGTGGTGGTAGGTGTGCGTGTGTGTGTGGATGGTAGTGTGCGTGTTTGGATGGTAGGTGTGCGTTGTGGCGGTTAGTGTGAGTGGGTGGATAGGTAGTGGGCGTGTGTAGTGGTCGTGTGTGTGTGTGGATGGTAGGGTGCGTGTGTGGCTGGTTAGTGGGCGTGTGTCTTGCTGGAGTGGGAGCTGGTGGATGTGGTAGTGTGAGTGTTGGGGATGTGGTAGGTGTGTGTGTGGCTGGTAGTGTGCGGGTTGTAGCTGGTAGAGTGTGATGTGTGGCGGTAGTGTGCGTGTGTGGTGGTAGTGTTGCGTGTATGGCTGGATAGTGTGACGTTGTGCTGCGGTAGTGGAGTGTGTGGGCTGGTAGTGTGCGTTGTGTGCTGGTAGTGTGAGTGTTGTGGCTGGTAGTGTGAATGTGTTATGGTGTAGTGTGCGTGTGTGGTGTAGTGTGCGTGTTCGGGTGTAGTGTGCGTGTGTGGCTGGTAGTGTGCGTGTGTGGCTGGTAGTGTGCGTGTGTTGCTGGTAGTGTGCGTGTGTTGCTGGTAGTGTGCGTGTGTTGCTGGTAGTGTGCGTGTGTTGCTGGTAGTGTGCGTGTGTGGCTGGTAGTGTGCGTGTGTGATGACTGGTAGTGTGTGTGTGTGGCTGGGTAGTGTGAGTGTGTTGATGGTAGTGTGCGTGTGTGGCTGGTAGTGTGCGTGTGTGGCTGGTAGTGTGCGTGTGTGGCTGGTAGTGTGGTTGGTAGCTGTAGTGTGTGTGTGTGGCTGGTAGTGTGCGTGTGTGGCTGGTAGTGTGCGTGTGTTGCTGGTAGTGTGCGTGTGTGGCTGGTAGTGTGCGTGTGTTGCTGGTAGTGTGCGTGTGTGGCTGGTAGTGTGCGTGGTTGTGGTAGTGTGGTGTGTGGCTTGTAGTGGGCGTGTGTGCGGTAGTGGTGCGGTGTTGTTGTGGTAGTGTGCGGTGTGTGTGGTAGTGTGCGTGTGTTGATGGTAGGTGCGGTGTTGCTGGTAGTCGTGAGTGTTGTGGGATGGGAGTGGGTGTGTGGCTGGTTAGGGTGTGGTGTGGGCCGGTAGAGTGTGTGTGTCTGGTAGAGTGTGTGTGTTGCCGGTAGTGTGTGTGTGTTGCTGGTAGTTTGTGTGTGTGTGCTGGTAGAGTGTGTGTGTGTGTTTTGCTCGTAGAGTGTGTGTGTGGCTGGTAGAGTGTGTGTGTTGCTGGTAGTGTGTGTGTGTTGCTGGTAGTGTGTGTGTTTGTGCCGGTAGAGTGTAAGTGTGTGTGTGTTGCCGGTAGAGTGTGTGTGTGTGGACTGTGCATTGGGAAAAGCAGTGAAAACACGGTGAAAACAGTGGAAAACAGTGAAAGACAGTGACGAGCCCACCTGTTCGAAGGCGATGAAGATGCGATCCAGCTTGTGCACTGGAATACCCTCCCCTGTGTCGGCAACACTGATGAACACTCTCTCGTTATCACCACTCAAACCAGCCTTCACTGTCACCGTGCCTGACATGGTGAACTTGGCAGCATTACCCAGCAGGTTGTACAGGATCTGAGCGATACGGCCAGTGTCTCCAACGATCTTGGGGATTTGGGAATCCACCTTGTTGACCAGCCGGACTCCTTTCTTCATAAGAGGGGAGCACAGGGCTAGCACATCGCTCACCACTCGTTTGATGTTCACCTGTGTGTGTGTGTGTGTGGTGGTGGGGGGGAGTGTGTATGTGTGTATGTGTGTGGGTGTGTGTGGGGGGGGAATGCTGTGATTGTGGGTGCGGGCATCATGAAGGGAAGGGAAGGAAGGGGAGGGAAGGGAAAGGGAGGGGAGAGGGAGGGGGAGGGGAGGGGAGGGAGAGGAGGAAGGAAGGAAGGGAGGGAAGGGAAAGGGAAGGGAAGGGAAGGAAGGGAAGGGAGGGAAGGGAAGGGAAGGGAAGGGAAGGGAAGGGAAGGGAAGGGAAGGGAAGGGAAGGGAAGGGAAGGGAAGGGAGAAGGGAGTTAGGAAGTAGTTAGATAGTTAGTTAGTTAGTTAGTTAGTTAGTTAGTTAGTTAGTTAGTCAGTTAGTTAGTTAGTTAGTTAGTTAGGAAGGAAGAGAGGAAGGAAGGGAGGAAGGAAGGAAGAAAGGGGCAGAATCATGAGTATGTATGTATGTAACTTTGTAAGTATGTATGTTACAGTCCAGGGTTAGGCCAAGTAGGCTAAAGGGACTTGCCCAACCTTGACGGGAAGGGCTAAATAGAAAAGGCCTTGAGGAGGAATCATATATTAGCGTTGCATGCTGTGTGAGGGGGACAGCCTGTTTTATTGCACTGGGGCCAACCACAATGTTTTACACTGTGTCACTAAGGGGCGTAAATAATATAAGTGAATGAATAATATTAGTGAATGTTAGTTAATATTAGTGAATTAATAATATAAGTGAATGTTAGTTAATATTAGTGAATGAATAATGGAAGTGAATGTTACTTAATATTAGTGAATGAATAATGGAAGTGAATGTTACTTAATATTAGTGAATGAATAATGGAAGTGAATGTTACTTAATATTAGTGAATGAATAATGGAAGTGAATGTTACTTAATATTAGTGAATGAATAATATTAGTGAATGTTGTTTAATATTAGTGAATGAATTATATTAGTGAATGTCAGTTAATATTAGTGAATGAATAATATTAATACATGTTAGTTAATATAAGTGAATGAATTCTATTAGTGAATGTCAGTTAATATTAGTGAATGGATAATATTTTTAAATGTCAGTTAATATTAGTGAATGAATAATATTATTAAATGTTAGCTAATACTAGTGAATGAATAATATTAGTGAATGTCAGTTAATATTAGTGAATGAATATTATAAGTGAATGTTACTTAATATTAGACGGACGAGCCTTCTCTAAGATTTTTTTGATGAATTTGAAAAGAAAAATTGTGACTGTAATAATATTAGTGAGTACTATTTTTCAAAATCGTTCAAAACATGAGATACGTTGCTGTTCACTGGCTGTACACTAAAACTAATAAGTTACTGTCCACTGCATGCACAGACACACATGTTCACTGGCTGTACTGTCCACTGCATGCACAGTTTCCAACGATTATTTTTCCCAACACAAGTTGACAAGGAAGTACAGCTACAGCTACAGCTACAGTCGTTTGTTACAGCCCAGGCCAGGCAGGGATTTTTATTTCCGCTTTACATAGCGATCGCTAGTTTCGACCCCGTTTTGGCGAAATTATCGCTCTAAAAACAAGGGGGAAAAAGTTTTTTTGTTTGCCCTCAATGGCCGTAAAAAGCTATAAAAAGCTATAGAAAGCACTAAAACGCTGTCCCCAGAGGAGGCCTAAAACCATAAAGCTAGAAGGAACCCACTTTTAGATTTGAAAAAAAAAATCACTGAGGCCAGGGGGTGGCTAAATAGGCGGAAGGACTTGCAAACCTTGAATGGGGCTAAAAAGAAAAGGCAAGAAGGGGCTACAAATAAGGGGGCTGCAAAGAAACTGCATGGAAAGAGCGAGGGGTTAAAGAGCAAGGGGCTAGAAAGAAAAAGAAAGGGGCTGAAGTGCAAGGGGCTAAAAAGAAAAGGAAAGGGGCTAAAAAAAAAAAAAAAAACACACCTTCTCATGCTTTATGACCATGGTGCCTTGCTTCAGAGTAGCCGCATCCAACACATCATTGATGAGCTGCAGAAGACGCCTTGGCACTTCAGGACCACCACCTTGAGTTTGTTGATGAGTTGGGGGTATGGGGTGGGGTGGGGGGTATGTGGGTGGGGAGGGTGATGTGAGTGGGGGCGGGTGGGGGGGGCAGGGGTGTGAGTGTGGGGGGGGATGGTGTGGCGGGTGGGGGCGGTGGGTGGCAGGTGGGGGTGGGGGTGTGACTGGTCTGTGTAGTCAGTTGGGTTGGGTTGGCTTTGGGTTTAATAAGCTGCAGAAGCGCTTGGCCCGGAGCACCCACCAAATTGGTGGTTGCTGAGTCTGTGAAAGGGGGGGCTTATGAGGGTGGTGTGAGTGGGGTGGGCAGGTGGTGTGGGGTGTGTGTGAGTGGTGTGTGTGTGTGTGTGTGTGTGGTGTGTGGGGGGTGGGGGGGGGGGGTATGTGTGTGGGTGTGTGTGTGTGGTGTATGTGTGTGTGTTGTGTGTGTGTGTGCATGTGTGTGTGTGGGGGGGGGGGGGGGGGGGGGGGGGGGGGGGGAGGGGGGCTGGCAATGGGACCACCAACCTTGATGGTTTGTTGAGTCGTGAGGCAGTATGCGGTAGCGGTAAGCGGTTGTGTGTGTGTGGGGGGGGGGGGGGGGGGGAGGGTCTGTTGAGTCATCGGTTGGAGTCGGTTTTGGGTAATGAAGCAGGTGGGTGGTGGTGGTGATGGTGTTGAACAGTTGGGTCGGGTTGGTTTTTGGGGTTAATGGGCAGGTGGGGGGGGGGGGGGGGGGGGGGGGGGGGGGGACGGGGGGGGGGGGGCGGGGATGGTGGTGATGGTATGTGGAGCCAGTTGGGGTGGGTTGGTTTGGGGCGTTACTGTGGCAGGGGGGGGGGTGGGGGGGGTGGTGATGGTCTGTTGAGGCAGTTGGGTTGGGTTGGTTTTGGGGTTAATGTGGCAGTGGGTGGTTGGTGGCTGGTTGTGGTGGTCGTGAGTCAGTTGGGGTGGGGTTGTTTTGGGGTTAATGTGGCTGGTGGGGGGTGTGTGGTTGGTTTGTGGTGGTCGTGAGTCAGTTGGGGTGGGTGGTTGGGTTAATGTGGCTGGGGGGGTGGGGGTGTGGTGATTGGTGGTGAGTCCGTTGGTTGGGTTGGTTTGGGGTTAATGTGGCAGGTGGGGGGTGGGGGTGGTGGTGATGGTCTGTTGAGTCAGTTGGGTTGGGTTGGTTTTGGGGTTAATGTGGAAGGTGTGGGTGGCTGGTGGTGGTGATGGTATGTTGAGTCAGTTGGGTCGGGTGGTTGGTTGGGTAATGTGGCAGGTGAGGGGTGGCGGGTGGTGGTTGATGGTCTGTGGAGGCAAAGTTGGGTGGGGTTGGTTTCTGGGGGTAATGTGGAAGGGGGGGTGGGGGGGGGGTGGTTGATGGTCTCGTTGAGTCAGTTGGGTGGTTGTTTTGGGGTAATGTGGCGGGGGGGGGTGGGGGTGGTGGTGATGGTCTGTTGAGTCAGTTGGGTTGGGTTGGTTTTGGGTTAATGTGGCAGGTGGGTGTGGTGGTGTGGTGGTGGTGGTGGTCTGTGAGTCAGTTGGTTGGGTTGGTTTATGCGGTTAAAGTGGCAGGTGGGCGGTGGGGCGTGGTCGCGTGATCGGTATGTTGAGTCAGTTGGGTTGGGTTGTTGGGTTGGGTTTGGGTTAAGAGGAAGGGGTGAGGGGGGGGGTGGGGTGATGGTTGTTGAGCAAGTGGGTTGGGTTGGTTGTGGTGGTTTAATGGCAAGTTGGGGGTTAGGGGGGGTGGTGTGGTTCTGTGGAGTCAGTTGGGTGGGTTGTTTTGGGGTTAAGGTGGCAGGTGGGGGGTGGGAGGTGGTGGGTGCTGCGTATGTGAGTAGTGGGGTGGGTGGTTTTGGGTTAATGTGGCAGGTGGGTGGTGGGGGTGGTGGTGATGGTCTGTTGAGTCAGTTGGGTTGGGTTGGTTTTGGGTTAATGTGGCTGGTGGGGGGTGGTGGTGGTGGTTGTGGTGGTCTGTTGAGTCAGTTGGGTTGGGTTGGTTTTGGGTTAATGTGGCTGGTGGGGGGTGGGGGTGGTGGTGATGGTCTGTGAGAGATGGGTTGGGTGGTTTTGGGTTAATGTGGAGGTGGGGGGTGGGGGTGGTTAACGTTGAGTAAGTGGGGAGTCGGTTTGGTTTTGGGTTAATGAGCTGCAGGAGACTCTTGGCACTGAGGAACCACCCACCTTGTGGGTGGTTGTTATGTGATGGCGATGTGTGTGGTGGTGGTGGTGATGGTGTGTGCGTGTGTGTGGTGGTGGTGGTGGTGGGAGGGGGGGGGGGGGGGGGGGGGGGGGGGGGGTGGCACTGAGGACTACCACCTTGCTGGTTTGTTGATTCTGTTGATGGCGGTATGTGTGGGTCGGTGGTGGTGATGGTGTGTGCGTGCTGTGGTGGTGGTGGTGGGAGGGGGGGGGGGGGGGGGGGGGGGGGGGGCTTGGCACTGAGACCACCACCTTGCTGGTTGGTTGATTCTGTTGATGGCGGTATGTGTGTGGTGGTGGTGGTGATGGTGTGTGCGTGTGTGGTGGTGGTGGTGGTGGTGGGAGGGGGGGGGGGGGGGGGGGGGCTTGGCACTGAGGACCACCACCCTAATGAGAGGCTAGTTATCAGGATAGTTATCAGTTACGATTTTTCTTAGTTTGGTTGGTTAGCTGAAAAGTAACGATGTGTGACCCTGACCTTGGATGGGAGGTGTGTATAGCCAGCCCCAATAAGTAACGATGTGTGACCCTGACCTTGGATGGGAGGTGTGTATAGCCACCCCCAAAAAGTAACGATGTGTGACCCTGACCTTGGATGGGAGGTGTGTATAGCCACCCCCAATAAGTAACGATGTGTGACCCTGACCTTGGATGGGAGGTGTGTATAGCCACCCCCAAAAAGTAACGATGTGTGACCCTGACCTTGGATGGGAGGTGTGTATAGCCACCCCCAAAAAGTAACGATGCGTGACCCTGACCTTGGATGGGAGGTGTGCATAGCCACCCCCAAAAAGGGATTCACTCGGTTTAATAATGCCATTCGGCGGTGTTTGTAGCTCATGGGACATGGTTGAAAGGATGCTTTGGGATTGCAACACGGAGTATGTCGTGTCTACCTACCTTGGTAGGGAGGTTTGTATTGCCACTCCCAATAAGGGATTTACTCAGGTCAGTGATGTCATTCAGCGGTATTTGCATCTCATGGGAAACAGTTGAAAGGATGCTTTGGGATTGCAACACGGAGTATGTCGTGTGCACCCACCTTGGTAGGGAGGTTTGTATTGCCACTCCCAATCAGGGATTCACTCAGGCCAATGATGCCATTCAGCAGTGTTTGCAACTCATGGGACACAGTTGAAAGGATGTTTGGGGATTGCAGCACTGAGTATGGCGTGTCTACGCACCTTGGTAGGGAGATTGGTATTGCCACTCCCAATCAGGGATTCACTCAGGCCAATGATGCCATTCAGCGGTGTCCGCAGCTCATGGGACATGGTTGATAGGAAGTCGTCTTTGCGCTCAATAGCCTGAGGGGTCAAGGTGGTGTGTGTTTGTGTGTGTGTGTTTTGGGTGTGTGTGGGTGTGTGGGTATGTGTGTGGGGGTCTGTATGTGTGTGGGTTTATGTTTGTGGGTTTGAGGGCTGCTAGTGCTGCTGGTGCTAATCCTGGTGTTGCTGCTGGTACTGTTGCTCCTGTTGCTCCTGTTGCTGCTGGTGCTACTGCTGCTGGTGCTGCTAGTGTTGCTGCTGGTGCTGCTAGTGTTGCTGCTGGCGCTGCTAGTGTTGCTGGTGCTCTTGGTGCTGCTACTGCTGCTGCCAGAGCTGCTGGTGCTGGTTGTACTGGTGCTGCTGGTGTTGCTGGTGCTACTGCTGCTGCTGCTGCTGGTGCTGCTAGTGTTGCTGGTGCTCTTGGTGCTGCTACTGCTGCTGCCAGAGCTGCTGGTGCTGGTTGTACTGGTGCTGGTGGTGCTGGTGGTGCTGGTGGTCCTGGTGGTGCTGGTGGTGCTAGTGTTGCTGGTGCTCTTGGTGCTGCTAGTGCTGCTAGTGTTGCTGCTGCTACGGGTGCTGCTAGTGCTGGTGGTGCTAGTGCTGCTTTTGCTGCTGTTACTAGTACTGCCGAAGCTGTTGCTTCTGGTGGTGGTGCTACTGGTGCTGCTGGTACTGCTGTTGCTACTGTTGTTGGTGGAGCTGCTGCTGTTGCTGCTGTTGCCACTGGCGCTGCTGGCATTGCTGGTAGAACTGCTGGTGCCACTGGCGCTGCTGGTGCTGGTAGAACTGCTGGTGCTGCTAGTGGTGCTGGTGCTACTAGACATGTTGCTGCTGCTGCTACTCCTGCTGATGATACTGGTGCTGCTAGAACTGCTGGTGCTACTAGTGGTGCTGCTGCTGTTGCTGCTGGAACTGCTGCTGCTGGTGCAAGTCCTGCTGTTGCTACTGATGTTGTTGCTACTGGTGTTGCTAGAGCTGCTGGCGCTGTTGCTACTGGTGCTCCTGTTGCTGCTGTTGTTGCTGGTGCTACTGGTGCTGCTAGAACTGCTAGATCTGTTGCTGATGGTGATAGTCCTGCTGGTGCTACTAGTGGTGGTAGTGCTGGTGGTGCTGGTGATTCTAGAACTGCTGGTGCTGGTGCTAGTGCTAGTGCTGCCAGTGCTAGTGCTGCTAGTACTGGTGCTAGTCTTGCTGGTGCTACTGGTGTTGTTGCTACTGGTGTTGCTAGAACTGCTGGCGCTGTTGCTACTGGTCCTCGTGTTGCTGCTGTTGTTGCTGGTGCTGCTGCTGGTGCTACTGGTGCTGCTAGAACTGCTAGATCTGTTGCTGATGTTTGTTTTTCCTTGTGGGGCTCGTCCTGTGGGTGGTGGTGCTGTGATTTCTTAGAAACTGCTGGTGCTGGTGCTAGTGCTGATGCTAGTGCTGGTGCTAGTGCTAGTGCTGCCGGTGCTTGTGCTGGTGCTAGTCCTGCTGGTGCTACTGGTGCTGTTAGAACTGCTCGTGCTGTTGTTGCTGTTGCTACTGGTGCTGCTGTTGCTACTGGTGGTGCTGGTGCTCCTGGTGCTGCTAGAACTTCTGTTGCTGTTGCTGTTGTGCTGGTGTTGCATGGTGCTGAGCTAACTGGTGGGTGTGCTACTAGTGCGCTAGAATGCTGGTTGTTGTTGTTGCTTGGTGCTCTGTGGTGCGTAGAATGCTCCTACTGGTTGCCACGGTGGGCTGCTGCTAGCACTGTTGCGAATGGTGCTAGTCTTGCGGTGATGCTGTGTGCTGGTGGGTGCTGCTGAGGTACTGGGTACAGGATGCTGCTGGTGGGAGAGTAGTTTTACAGCAGAGAGGGAACCCAGAATGGGTAAAGAGCGGATGACCTACTGGTGGTGCTGCTGCTACTAGAACTGTTGCTGCTGGTGCTTGTCCTGCCGGTGCCGCTAGTGTCGCGGGCTGCTGGTATCGGTGTGCTAAAGGTGCTGTGGTGTGAGAAGTGGTATTACCGAGGAGGTACCAACTGGTAAATGAGGGATGTACCTACGCTTTAAACATGGCCAGGATTGTAGTAATGAAGTTCTTACCAGGGTACTTCCAATAGACTTTAAAGTCGAAGTCAAAGTCAATCTTAAAAAAGGTTATTCTTTTATGCCACATTTTTTATAAGAATAGAAATTAAGTACTTGTGAGCTGCCTAATAATTGGCAAGTGGGCCCCTTACCTTACCTTAGGGGAGGGCCCACTTGATTGTAGCTGCCTCATACTTGGCTAGTCCGCTTAGAGGGGCGGTGGTAACTTTGGAGAGCGAGCGCGAGCTGCCTTTTGAGCCCCACTGCACGTTCGGCAGTTTGGTGCAAAACCTGTGGGGCAGAGCAATTTTTGCCGTTTTTGCACTACAAAGCGCCAGTTTCGTTTTTTCAAGTGCGCTAAAGCGCTGGCCAATTTGGTCAATAGAAGTACCCTGGTTCTTACCTGGGACGTGTGAAGACGTATTGCGACCGTGCTCTTCAGCAGCTTAGCCTACTATGGCGCTGCTCCGAGAGTGAAGAGTATGGAAGGAAAGGGACTTGCTCAGGTTAATGGTGTAGCCCGCATGTGGCTGTGGCAGACACACCAAATGTTGATGTGAAGAGAGGTCGTATATATGGCGAAGTTCAGCCAGCCAAGCTATTTCGTCCAGCATGTGGCTGATGGCACGTCACACCAACACTGTTTCTTGTTTAGGCCGTACATGGCAGCTTCCAGCCAGCTCCAAGCTATTTCGTCCTGCATGTGGCGGATGGGGCGTCACACCAACACGGTTTCTGTATAGGTCGTATATGGCAGCTTCCAGCCAGCTCCAAGCTATTTCGTCCAGCATGTGGCTGATGGCACGTCACACCAACACTGTTTTGTGAGGGCTGTACATGGCGCTTCCGCCAGGCCCAAGTATTTCGTCCTGCATGTGGCGGATGGGGCGTCACACCAACACGGTTTCTGTTTAGGTCGAATATGGCAGCTTCCAGCCAGCTCCAAGCTATTTATTCCTGCATGTAGCTGATGGCACGCCACACCAACACTGTTTCTTGTTTAGGCCGTACATGGCAGCTTCCGCAGCTCATGCTGATTGTGACCTGCAGTGGTCGTTGATGGCCCGGCACACCCAGCCTGTCCTTTTGGGGGCCACAGTGGGAGAGCTTCCAGCAGCTCCCTGCCCTAGCCCCTCGCTCCGCCAACCCGTCAGCTGCCTTGAATGTCCGTCCTGTTCCGCTTGCAGCTGCCCTAGCGCGCTTTAGCGGTTGGTCCACCGCCGCCTTGCCACCCCTTGCCGCCGCTCCTTTTTTGGCCCTTTGCCTCGCCTGCCGCCCCCCCCCTTTTTTTTTCCTCTTTCCCACCGCCCTGCCGACGCTATCCCCTTCCCAGGCCAGCATCCTCGTCGTCCATCAAGCGTCCCTACTAGTCGCCTACTTCTTATGGGCGGCCTGCGGGGGGGGGCCGACCGTTTGCTGCTGGGGCCCACCCGTAACCCTGCCCAACGCCCCCCCACCCACCCCATGCGCGCCTGATTGCCCCCTGTCACTTGACGTTGGCCTCCTCCACGCTGGATGCCCCACTGGGCCGTCGTCCGCCTGCCGAACATGGCATGACGACCGGTGCCCTGGGGCCGATGTCCCTCCCCCCCCAGGTGGAAGCCCGCACCCCCCCGCGAACAGCCTGTGCCAGTTCTTTTTTTTTCCATTGCAGGCGCACCTCTATCGACGTTTTGTCCTTGCCTCCTCACCGTCCAGCATCCTTCCTACGCTTTCACGTCCCCTTTTCGTCGCTATTTTCCGTCCACTTTTGTTTCGGTCTCCTATAACGCTCGTAAATCTGCGCGCTATTTGGCTCCACACCGGGGAGGTTAGCTACCGCTGCATAGCATCTTCCAGGCGGCCCCGCCTTCCTGCTACCATCTCTCATTGCTGTTATGGACCAAGTACCAGGGGTAGACAAAATAGGCGAACAGGGCGTATGCCCAACCGTGACAGGAGGGGCTAAAATGAAAAAGTCACAGGCAGCGTCGCAAGCGACGCGGTTAATTGGCGGGAGTGTTGGCAACGGAATCTAGTGGACCGAAGCCAGAAAGCCGCCAAGAGAAAAAAGCATGCCCAGGTACCAAAATGGGAGACAAGACTGATGCCCCTCCAAGTTGCACCATGTGAGGAGACGGGAGATGATGCCACCTCCAAGTTGCAATGTCCACAACGACCAGGACTATAAACATACGAACCACCACGTAACTACTCACTGCCTACCAGACATTTTCCAATGAGAATTGGCTGTCACTCAGTCACCCACCACCACCCACCATACCAACCACTTTCAATTAGATTGGCTTTCGCCAGTCACCCACCACCACCCACCATTCACCACCCACTACCAATTATATTGGCTCTCACCAGTCACCCACCGACCACGCAGCTGCAGACCACCCACTACCCCAACATCACCACGCCGGATTCACCCGTCACACCCCACTACCCCCCCACCTGCCCATACCGATGGGGTCTCACCAGTAACAAGGACCAGCCGGCTCGCTGACTGCACCTAAGGCACAGGCCACCGCGCCATCGAAGCGCCGCAGCCCTATGCTTCCGCATGGTTACACGCCCCGCTGAACACCTGGAAGGGCCAAAACCCGCACATCGGAAAACTGAGGTTGGATTAAGAGGGGGAAGGATGGTTAGTGGGCTGTGGGGGGGAGGATGTGGGGGTGTGGGGGATATGCGGCCACCCTGTGCCAACACCGGCCTGTGGCGGGGGGGTGTGGGCATGTGGAGAAGGAGGGTGTGGGGGATGAGGGATGTGGTGGGTAGGGTATGGCGGGGTGTTTGTGGCGAGGTTAGGAGGTGTGGGTTGTGGCAGGGCGGTATGGGTGTGGGGTGTGGCTGCGGAGTGTGGGGTGTGAGTGCGGGAGGGCTGGCCTGTTGCGGTGAGGCCTCAGGCGGCGTGGGGCTGTGACGTCGCAGTTCTTCATACTCTGGGTTTAGTCACACAGAAGGTCCGGTTAGGGGTGGTTTATGCGCAAGTAGCCCGCTTCTTCCGACCCTGGTTGTAGTCCACGACGCGGTCCGGTTGCGGTCGGGGCTAGGGATATGTTTTTCAAATCACACGAGCGAACTTTATTTCTTTTAGTTTATTCCTCTCTACATTCCTCCCCACACTAGGAGTCCTCTTCCTGAGTTTGTCGATTTGGTCATTTTCAGTCCCTTCAGTACCCCCCCCGTCGCATTCCGGCACTTTCGCCCCCACCGGGGTTTCTCGTCTCCGCGGACTGCTGCCCGGCCCCCTCAATCTCTGGGGTCCGGCCGGCCGTCTGCCTGTGCCAGTCCATGTTTGGGTTGTCCGGTCATGGTGACGGGCACACATAACCCATCCTAAATGCCTAACCCCCCCCCCCCTCACTAACTACATTCACCACAACCCCCCTATGACCACATGTATACCGACCCCGCACAGCTGAGAGCTGCGGGTTCCCTCCACGGCAATGCGATTCCGATGCAGAATGGAGGCATGACAAGACTGCGTGTATGACATCGAAAACTAGTGGTGAAACGACTGACTGCTGAAAATGGAATGCGCCGGCTTTGCACCGCATTGGGTGCACACAATCGGGAAAGTCAGTGCATGGAATAATAAAGCGATGAAAAAGCAAATGAGTGCAATTGAAACAAAAATGTAACCTGCACGCAGAAGAATGAGGTGCAGAATGGACGAGGAAATGAGTGCTGAACAGCAAATGAGGTGGCTTGCCCCTCATGCTTGGCCGCCCAAACCCTGAGGCTGCCCCCCTGCGGGCCGATGCACCGCCTGAATGCACACTACCGGGAGCAACTGAGTGCTGGGACATCTACCATGCCTGACCAGAGCGCCTTCGTGCATGAACAAGAGGTGGCTGAAGAAGAGTGGAAGCGTGATCATAAAAGGAATGCATGAAAAGAATGAGTGCATGAATGTAACATCAAACTCAGCGAGTACACCCACGCAGGCAGAAGAGTGCGAGAAAGAAAGTTACAGTTCAAAATCACATGTCACCTCCGTTCAGACTGATGGCGATGGAACGTAACATCAAATCACCATGTCATCTGTCAGAGATGGCCATGCAAGACAGGAATCGGCTATCAGAAGCAGGATCGGCCTCCTGAGACGGACACCGATATTCCTCCACTGTATGTATGGTATGTAACGCATGTATGTATGTATGTATGTATGTATGAAGTATGTATATGATGTATGTAGTGTAAAAATCCGCACGTTTGAGCATTGTGCATATTTAGTGTATAATGATGGCACTCACATGGGACCATATCTGGACCCATCCACCAGCCCCGGTCGAAGCTGTCGGCACCCTGGCCCCCTATGATGCAAAACGCAACCACTTGGGGGCAAGCAACTCCCCACGACAAACCTCCCCTCAGGGGGACCAACGATGCATGGCAAAGGCCTCAGTGGCCAAGCATCCCCTGAGCACCTATCACATACTAGCCAACACTTCTGGCAGCAGACATCTGTCCCCTGGTGGCAGAAGATACAAATCCATAAGGCTAGGTGGCCGCCTATAGAACAGAGGCTGGGCGCACTATCGATGGAAAGAGGGCCAGTATGGCAGTAACACCAACCCACCCGCCGTCGTCTGACACCTGCCACACCGTCACACTGCAGATGGGCTAGACCACATGGCTGGCAAGCTGCAGCACCTACTATACTCAAAAAGGCAAAAATATCGTGTTTCGACAAACTAATGAATAACTAATATTATTCGAAGTGTACAACCAGTGTTCAATAATATTAGTTTTTCAAATATTCTCAAAATCCTGGTGAGACGGCTCGTGTCTGTTCATATTAATAACGTCACTAAATAGTCATACTAAAACGATTACTAAACTGCTTTCCCTACCTTATACTGATGAATAAAAATATTGAAAAGAAGTCAGCAGCAGTAAGAGGAGGTGAGACAAAGGGACAAATGATAACAGAAAGCAGCGTCTAGTTTCATTCAACATATATCATCAGGTGGAGAGTAACATGAGATGTAGGGTGCTAATGAGTTGTTTGTAGTGTGTCGGGTGGGTGGTGGGGTGTGGGTGATGCGTGGGGGGGGGGGGGGGGGGGAGGAGGGGGGGGGGGGGATATAAAGCTTTGTTGAGGCATAGGATAAGGATCGATTTTTTAGAAGAGAAGTCAACAGTAAGAGGAGGTGAGATAAAGGGACAAATGATAACAGAAAGCAGCGACTAGTTTCATCCAGGGATTTGTTTTCACATCTGAAAGTGGGTTTTTGCTAAGCGCAAGCGACGCTAAAATTGCCGGAGAGTGTTCACAACGGAGCGACAGTTTGCACAGAAACCAGTTCGCTGGCTGACGTGTCAGGCTTCGTCTCGGTCAGATTGTCAGGCGGTCATCCGGTCACACGGACAAATGGGTAACCCTCGGGGCTCCCCCCCCTTGAAGAGGGGGCTCCGCCAAAAAAACATCTCCCAAATCATTAATTGGTTTTGTGTGTGAAGTAACGCGCCATGTACTGCAAGAGAGCCGAGAGAATTGAGAGAGAGGAGGAGGATTTTGGATGTGATGTCCCCCCTAAGAAAACCCCTGTTTGTCTCTCTAGATGACTCACATGTGGGGGATTCTGGGAAGGTCGACATGCCCCGCGTGTACCGTACCTGCATGCAGAGCGGGTCAATGGCTTGGCTTACAGTTTGGGAGATGTATTGTTGTTGTTGCTGTTGTTGTTGTTGTTGTTGTTGTTCTTCTTCCTGTTACAGTCCAGGGGTAGGCCAAACAGCTCTTGGCTTACAGTTTGAGAGATGTATTGTAGTTGTTGTTGTTGTTGTTGTTGTTAATGTTGTTGTTACAGTCCAGGGGTAGGCCAAACAGCCCTTGGCTTATAGTTTGGGAGTGGTATTGCTGCTGTTGTTGCTGTTGTTGCTGTCGTTGTCATTCTTGTTGTTGTTGTTACAGTCCAGGGGTAGACCAAACAGCCCTTGGCTTACAGTTTGGGAGATGTATTGTTGTTGTTGTTGTTGTTGTTGTTGTTGTTGTTGTTGTTGCTGTTGTTGTTACAGTCCAGGGGTAGGCCAAACAGCCCTTGGCTTACAGTTTGGGAGTTGTTTTTTTACAGTCCAGGGGTAGGCCCAGTAGCCCTTGGCATACACTTGGGGGGGGGGGGGGGGGGTCGGGGGGGGGGGGGGAGGGGGGTGTAGTTGTGTGTTGTTGTTGTTGTTGTTGTTGTTGTTGTTGTTGTTTGGTTGTTACAGTCAGGGGTAGGCTCAGTAGCCCTTGGCATACACTTGAGGGGATGTGTTGTTGTTGTTGTTGTTGTTGTTGCTGTTGCTGTTGTTGTTGTTGTTGTTACAGTCTAGGGGTAGGCCAAAAAGCCCTTGGGTTACAGTTTGGGAGATGTATTGTTGTTGTTGTTGTTGTTGTTGTTGTTGTTGTTGTTGTTGTTGTTGTTGTTGTTTTTGTTGTTCGGTCCAGGGGTAGGCCCAGTAGCTCTTTGCATACACTTGGGGGGATATGTTGTTGTTGTTGTTGTTGTTGTTGTTGATTCTGTCCAGGGGTAGGCCCAGTAGCCCTTGGCTTACAGTTTGGAGGGATGTGGGGGATATGATGAGCCAGAAGTAATAGGGACCTGTACTCACACAAGCTGTCCAGGGTTAACCTCACACCTGCCAATCTTCACTACCTAACCGACCCCAACAACCGAACGCACCGATCCGCTTGCTTCTGGCTTACCCTCAACATGCTAATACTGTATATTTTTATCTGCCCGGCGTCTAGGCAAATCCTTTTACCCCTCCTTGCGCATCCCGGAAGCAGTAGTGTGTCGGAAAGCTGATCTGACCGCCACGCCTTCCAATGCAGCTTCACCGCCCAGGGGACTTCAGCTCAGTTGGCTGGCTCCTGGAGCTGGGTGGAAGCTGCCTCTAGAGGTAGCCAAAAATGACACGTGGGGCCCGCGCCGCCAGCGGCCGCCCCCGCCGGCAATTGCTGGCCAGTTTCTAAACGCGTCGCTAAGAGTGGTCCAGAGTTGCCAAGAGTCCCTGACGCCAGAAACGAGTCATTAAGCGTCCGCAAAGCGTGCCACCGCGGCGCTCACGACGCCCCATCGCGCGGATACAGTGTGGCAAGCAAAGCGTCTCGTCCCGCGCCTAAGCTTCTCTACAACAGGGCTTTTTGCTTTCCGCTATCTATCGCGGCTCGCGAGTTTGGCCCCCGTGCTCGCGAAAATTCTTGTTATTCACAACAGCAGTATCGACCCAAACCCAGCGAGACCGTGTTTGTTACTGTTGCCCCCTCACTGGGTCCTCCACTCATACACCGCCTATCCTGCATCAGCAGATCATCCCGTACTCTAGCCGATCATCCCTGCTAGAACAGCCCCGTGCAAACGCTGCTCCTGTGTAAGCGAGTGGCTTCACGCCCTCAGCAGCAGCATTTGTCTACAACGATCGTAAGCAACTACTCATACCAGTTCCATGTTATTTCCTCAGAGTGATGAAGGGGGTGAAAAAATAAAGAGGAGGGAAAACCCAAATTACAACAAAAAAGCAAACACAAAGGAACAACACAACGGTCCATACCGTATAACTTGTAACACACCAACTGCCCACACCATTACCACACCAACTGTCCATACCGTACTACTGTACAACACCAACTGACCAAACAACCAGGAAAAAAAAAACACAGGAAAGATGTACACAGAGTACCACGCAAGGGAAACATAAACAAAAAGGACAAAAAAAGGAAAACATACAAAAGGGAAAGAAATGAGAAGAAGGGCAGTAAAACACCAAATGTACACCACACCAACTGTCAACACCAACTGCCCATACCGTACTACTGTACCACACCGACTGTACCACACCAAAGGGAACAAAACCCCCCCAAAACCTTACAAGTGGAAAAGTCACAAACGAAGGGGACAAACCGACTGTAACACAACCAACAACACCCCATTCAACACCCCAACTTGGCCATACCGTACTACTGTATCACACCGACTGCCGAACTAACCACAAAAAACAGGGAAAGAGCTCCCCTTTTCCCTCTACTTTGACAGCAAGTTCCGGGGTACAGAATGGGCAATGAAGGCGAAAATAAAAACTAAGCTGGATTAAAGAAAAGAGAAACGCGTGAGAAAAAAAAAAATGGGGCAAAACTAAGGATCCCTAGCAAGGGAATTATTCTACTCAAAGAAGGAAGACCAAAACTAATAAAATGGGAAAACAACAAAATATGGGAAAGAAAGCGAAGAAGGGAAAAAAAGAAGGAAAAAAAAAAAAGGGAAAAAAAAACACGGGAAAGGAAAGGATGAAGGAAAAAAACGACAGGATAAAAAAAAACTGTAAATATAGCTAAAACTGTGCCACACCAAACTTCGTCAATTACCGTACTAAGTAACTCACCAACTTGTCCAACACCATTACTACCCTTGCACTCGTGCGCGAGATGAAGAGAGAGTGTGTTACTGTGTTCTCCAACAAGGTTATAATGATAACGCCTGGTGCGGGCGCGGTTTTGGGTGTTAAGGGAGCCCGTCGTACGCAGGTTGGGGAGGGCTGTTCCTACCTCAACGGGAACAGCTAACCATCGTGTTTACGACGACCTGCAACGCCAAGAGCGACCGAAAGGGGAGTTGAACCCCCGACTCTTCATCCTCAAGCAATCTGGTCTACCACTAGACCATTGCATATCACTGAAAGGGGCTGTTCTCCAACAACATATGTTGCAATGTTTTTATTTTTGCCTACCAACACCAGCTTCTAGGCAGCTCCCTGTTACTACCACTGGGCCAAACCCAAAGATTCCAGGAGCAGTGGAAAGCTGGCGATATCAGCTTCCAGGTGCCTATGTTGCTGAAGGTTTGGATGAAGAGAGAGCCCAAGGGGCTGCCTAGAAGCTACAGATCGTAGCTGAATACATATACTATGATATGTCAGCAGAAAAGAAGCACCTGCCGACTAGATTGCTGGTCAGCTATGCACCAACATGCCAAACTCACCTTTTTCATTCCAACTAAACCAGGGAAATGTGGCTATGCCTCCAGTTATGAGCATGAACTCAAAGATAAACACCAAGTAGACCCTCTGGTTTGTGGTGTAGTTGGAGATCTGCAAGCATCATGTTTACCGCACATGAATAAAGGATGGATGTTTATCTATCTGTCAAAGACAAACAGTTCATTCCTAGGGGCTCTGGAGCGAGCACCAGCAGTACAGTACAAGGCAATAGCCCGTTTCGGTGATACAACTGGTCTAGTGGTACACCAAATCGCTTCAACGACGAAGGGTCGGGGGTTCGATTCCCCCAACGGCCACCCTTAGCGTTGCAGGTCGTTGTCAACCGCAATGGTAGCTTGTCCAGTCGAGGTGGTAGACCGTTCTCTGCCCGCGTACGACGGGTTCCCTTAACACCACGCCCCACCAGGCGTTATCATTACAAGGCGATGAAAGCACTGCTTGCTTCTGGAGGTGGCATGAAGGGTACAGTACAAGCAGTACAAGTCCCCATACCTTCTGAGAAGCGAGGGTACAGCACAAGGCGAAAGATTTGGCGCTAAATGGTTCCCAAGAGCTACAAAAAGCTCTAACAACGCTGTCCCTAGAGGAGGCCTAAAACCAGAAAGCTCCTTATGGGCTGCAGTTTCTTATGAGCTGCACGGAGCAGCTTTTAGGCAGCTCCCCTGCCTAGCTACTCAATCAAATCCATTGCAAGCCAGTGCATCTGACACCTGACATCGTCAGCATACCAGCGCTGCTGAAATCTGTGGGGGTGGACCAATGGCTGGTTCAGGGAGTTGCCTAGAAGCTGCAAACAAAAGCCAAAAAAGAAAAAATCTGACAGGCAGAATGGCGCATATCACTGCGCCACAGCAGTAGATCACAACAAGAGTTGCCTAAAAGCTGTTAAGAAAAGCCATACAGAAAAAACTGGCCGGCGCCTAACACTGACGATGGCATTGGTGGACGTAAACCTGTTACGTATAAAAGGCTCCGCTTCCTCCTAACCTGGTGGTACGGGTGTCGTACCGAGGTCCAAGCCTTGTCGGGGACCGGTAACAAGACAGCAGCCAGATTGTCTTACTATATAGCTATATGTCAAAGCTTGGGACATCTATGCAACACCATAACAAGACAGCAGCCTCTTTATCTCACTACGTAACTTTATGTCAAAGCTTGGCACATCTAAGAAACGCACCTGAGCCAAAATGAGCAAGATAGCTGAGAATCTTGACATGTCAAAACTAGCACGAGCACCATGACCATCACCAGCACACACAAAAGAAACACCCCCCCCCCCCCGTCCCACAGCAATATAAACACACAAGTTCAAAATGATTAACTAGACAAGTGTCAAAAATTCACCTCACACCCGCCTAAGCGCACCTGAGCTAAAATGAGCAAGATAGCTTGTGTGGTGAAGCAGTACAGCAACCAACGCTGAGGGATGTACAAGCAGCTGTTTACATCCACCAGGATGGTGCTGAAGCCCGACCACAGCATCAGGTAGCTGAAGGAAGAGAGTACGCTGATGTAGCAGATTAGAAGGTGGAGCTGCAAGGGTGCATGTGCGGGTGTGGGTGTGGGTGTGGGTGCATGTGCGGGTGTGGGTGTGGGTTTGGGTGCAGGTGTAGGTGTAGGTGTGGGTGGAGGTGGGTGAATGGGTGTAGAGAGATGCGCAGTTTGTTCTTTAGGTCCACTTGTATAGCAAAAGATGCGATGCAGGCCTGTGATGGTGTGTGTGGTGTGAGTGTGGTGTGCGTGTATGGGGTAGGGGATGGGATGGGATGGGGTCAGGTGGGGTGGGGTAGGGACTTTTGCCTCGTACTGCCTTGTATTGCTCCTTGGTCCAGTTGTGTAGCAAAAGTTGCGACACAAGCCTGATTTCAGGAATGTTGCGTAGCACGGTATAGGGCAGAGCGGGTAGAGCGGGTTTCGGGGGGCACCGAGTCGCTCAATTTGTGACACGTTGTGCACAAACAAACTGGAGAGATGTGCACGCTCAGCGTGCTTCAGTCACTCGGAGTCAGGTTGCAGGTTTGGGTCATACCAGCAAACTTTCTGCTGCCCACCGTTTGCCATTTGCTCAAAATGCAAATGCTCTGGCAAAACATGTCAAATACAGAACCAAATATCCAGCCATATGCTAAGGCATGCATTGACGATTATAAAGATGAGGGTGATATTAGCCTGGTGCTGTATTGGACTTCAAATGTGTCGGAGGCTTGACTCTACCATGGGGGGCGTACCGCGTAGCATCACACAACAAAAGAAAAAGAAATGTTATGCACCCCACTTGCACCCCAAATTTACTGGGTCTTAGGCAGCCTTCTCTGCACCCGTGGGGCGCCTCTTTCACCCACCCTGCCCCCTTTCACCCACCATGCCCCCTTTCAAGCCCAATACATGGGTGCCAAAGACCCACCAAATTAGCAATGTCACATCTGTCATTACAGCTTTGGAGGCATGCCTCATGTCTAGGGAACGGCATTATGATTTATATGATATCGTGTCATCATACGATATCATATTATGCCGGCAATTTGACTAGGCTAAAGTTATCATTCATATACAATATCATATGATGCAATTTGTGTGATATCATATCATATCACACTCGCCTTTGGTCAATATCATATGACACGTTCGTCGGCAAGATGCATGGCGAAAGAGGCATGGATCTTCTGTGTACCATGGTACCGTACCATGGGTAGTTTAATTCAACACCATATGATATCAAACTCGCCTTTGGTCAACATCATATGATATGCGGGTCCCTTCTGATATCACAACATCAGTCGCGCTGATTGATGGCCTTACATCTGGTTAGGAGAATTCTGTGAGTCATCTGCCAGTAACGACTGAATATGCCTGGGGGACTGGGCGTTACACGGCAAGGCATTTCATCTGACAGCTCTCACACCCTGATCCCATGTAATCATCCCATCTTAACCCATCTTAACCAAACGACAAATATATCTTACCCTGATCCCAAGTAATCATCCCATCTCACACCATCTCAATCAAACTACAAATATTATTGGGCCACTCACCATGATTTTCGAATCATTTGGCTCAAAAGAAATCTTGGGGATGGTGAAGAGAAGGTTACAAAAGTAAGCCACCATACACCACTGCGTGCAGGAAAAGACTGTGTTTAGGCACTGCGATGGTTAAATGCTGATGAAGTGGCGCGCTGATGTCAACAAGACTACAGCATCACAGATCGACAGGGCTAAGTTAGGGCTGACCTGTACAGCGCATCCAAAGCTGCTAGTTGCTGGAGTACAGTTTGTGACTGGACTCATTAATATTTCACCAATGGCCCCATCCTTGACATTGGGCATGTCTCTTCCTGCCCTTCACCCCAGCATGTACACAGGGTCTGTGGACATCGAACTATCAGAACTCTATAAGCATGATGACCCTGGCACAGACGGGGTAGCGCATGGCTCAGGCAGATACTGGAACTTGTCTTGTACCAACATCTGCCTGGCCATCAAATCATACGTACCCTCCCACTCATCACAGCAAGCTGTTATTCAGATCAGATATCAGCATGAGGTGTGAGAGCTTCTGTGCCACCATGATGGCAGCACTTGGTCAGAAGATTGGAGGTTGGAAGCCACTGTAGACATAGTTTCTCCAGCCCCTTCGTGGGAGGTATAGCCCTCACCTCACCTGGTATGTAAGCGTGGTCACCTGCGTCCATTTACATCGACCAGGTTAGAACTGGACATGGCTTGATTGGGGAGATTGAGGTGCATGGACAAGTCGGGGACAAAAAACGCTTGATCGCAACTGATTGTAGCCATAAATGTGGTACTTACCGCTGTGGCTTCGTAAGTATGGGGCCCATCTGTCAGCTTCGGACCGGTGAAATGGTCGATGAATGATAATATGACCCACGCAAGCATTGCAAACGGTAGGACAACAGATGGAGTCAGCCAAGCAGGCCGTTTCGAAGGCGTGGTGTCCGCATTATTAACATCAGACTCTTCCAACAGGGCAGATTTCGCAATGGCGTCCATTGACATGAATACGCAAAGGTGCTAAGTGTTCAGAGTGTGACAGGGTTGTCACATGGACTCGCAATCAGCCAGCCTGCCGAAAATATTCATGGGCAGTTTGCAACGTTGTAATCAACAGGAAAGCAATGCGCCAATTCAGGGAGTTGTCCAACGGATATGTGGGGAGCTACAAGCAGAAGTCGATGTGTTGCCGAAGTGTAGTAGTAGAAATAATGCTGTACGCCAAATCTAACGCCAAATCGGAACATCGAATAAGGAAGGCGGAGCTTACGGCTGTAAGTATGCGGCTGTACATCGGCTGTACATCGTCGGGCAGGGCAGGGCACACCTCAGCGAGGAATAACTGACAACCAGGGTTTAGGGGGAAACGGCGTGACGCCCAGCGTACCCTATTTGTAGCCTATATCGGCCTATATTGACCAAGTTAGAGGTCGTTCACACGGGACTGGTTTGGGTTTGGGTTAAGGGGTAGTTGGGCGTTTCTGTCGTACATCCAAACTTTTTTCGTTCACACGGGAAAAAGTTGACGCGTTTGGGTCAAATTAGTTAGAGGGCGTTTACACGAGCAGGTTATCTCGGCCAGTGACGGTTAAGATGTACAGTTAACTAACTACGAAGCGTTTACACGACACTTTTCGCGTCAGTTATCTCGCCCAGTTAACCATTTTCACGATAACCATTTCCCCCCCCCCCCCCCCCCCCCCCCCCTAGTTACGGGTTAAAG
The DNA here is from genome assembly GCA_013435795.1 of Chlamydomonas sp. ICE-L. Taxonomy (NCBI): domain Eukaryota; kingdom Viridiplantae; phylum Chlorophyta; class Chlorophyceae; order Chlamydomonadales; family Chlamydomonadaceae; genus Chlamydomonas; species Chlamydomonas sp. ICE-L. The sequence continues at coordinate 75,103,380 of JACBWV010000610.1, forward strand.
GTTAAGGTTAGTGGTTCGTTAAGTTCGTTTGGCTTCCGAGCTGTGAGATATATCGGCTACGCTAGCTCCAGTTCAGTTCGTCAATTTCTGCAGATTCGAATTTTCTAGAGCAGCAAGCAAGAGGGCATTGGCCGAGCAGATGTTGATGAGCAGCTGCCAGATCTCACCCAGCAATCTCGATCGACGGGTCGCTGCGGAGCCTTGAAGTCACTTGCTTCACAGCACGGTTCGTGCTGCGGAGCAAGGCCCGAAAATAGCTCGTCTGTCACCCAAAATTCAAAAATCACGAGGCTATCCAGAAGTACACGACCAACCTGACCGAACGCAAACTGCGAGCGCAAATGCACGTGTAAACAGAAACTGGTAAATTTTGCGTTGAGGGTTCGGGCATACGTGGCGCTAACTATTTGGTTATCTCGCCAACTTAACTGGCCGAGATAACCAGCTCATGTAAACGCCCTCTTAACCAAATGCTAACCCAAACCCAAACCCAAACGTGCCCCCCCCCCCCCCCCACACACACACCCCCCCCCCACCCCACGTTTGGGCTATGATTATGGTTATGTCGCACACGTGTTGTTCGTTGTTTCTGTTGCGACAAATTGCGCCGCATTTCCTTCAGCCGCTTGTTTTCGAAACCGTCCTCCCTTTCGCGCCATCTATAATATTCACTGCGTTGTATGGAGGGGTCCGATCTGGATGGGCCGCCACCTGCAGATCCACGCCAGCATGAGATGCAGCAGTAGCAGCGTGATACGCAGTATGAGGAGACGCAGTTTCCGCCTTCCTCACATTATCGCCAGAGCCTGCTTGATTTGAGCGCTCCTGCTGCGGATCGGCAATTCAAAATGTTCAAACTTTTCCAACTGACAAGAAGCTCTGGAATGCCGTCCGAACGAAATTCATGGGTTTGGGCGGTTTTGGGCTAACCTCGGCTAATCTTCGGCTAACCCCCTCTGACGCGGCAGGTTAACATCAAGCCAAACCCAAACCCAAACCAGACCCGTGTGAACGACCTAAGAGGGCGTTTACACGAGCCGGTTATCTCGGCCAGTTACGGTTAAGTCGTACAGTTAACTAATTGCGTAGCGTTTACACGACACTTTTCGCGTCAGTTACAGCCTGTTTCTATTATAGGAACTAGCATCTGAGCCCGTCGTACCGACGGGATGACCACCCCCGTGGCCGGGGGGGTTAAGCTAGGGCCAGATCTGGTTACACGTTTTGGCATGTCTCTAGGTCAGTGCTGGTTCGACCGGGACAAGATTTTTTTTTGATAGACCTTTAGTTGACAGCTTCGTGGTGAAGGACCTCAAAACACATTTGTGTCCCTGTCGAACCAGCACCTCCAAATAGTGGCCGCAACAAGCCCCAAATAGACAAAAATCGGGCAAAACAGTTACACTTTCTCGACTTCAAAACACCCTTAGCCAAGATGCAAAACATTATTGAAAAAGACAAACCTCCCCGTTCTGGGCTTCAGAAAGGATTTGGCACAGATCATATAATTTGACCGAAAATGTGCCCAAAATGGCACATATCTTGTGTTTCAAGAGTCTCATACAAGTTGGAAACTCAATCCAAGTTGCAGATGACTAGTTTTCACCCTCCCAGCATATTCTACCCAGATGGATTTGGTGAAGAAGTTGAGGAGGTCACCCATTTGACCTACACAAGTACCAAGCCAGGCCATTCCCAGCCCTTACAGGCTGGCATACCGAACCGCAGCAGTCGGAACGAGAGGCAAGATCATGCAGTTTCTGACAATTCAACTCCAGACATTATGATGGATGGCACAATTCGATGGCGATTGATCGATTCCCTAGCTCGATCTGTGCTCTGTTGAGCTCGCGGCAGTCACTTACGTACGATCATGTACCCTCGGGACTTCCGGGAAGCCTTCTCCACAGGCCACGGCAGGATGCGAAAATACGATGTAAACTCCGGAAATTGCTTTGCGTTTGCTTTTGGTCTTCACGGAGACATCGCAAAAGAAATAACCAGTTTTGGGCCTGGGGCCCCCGGAGCTTAACCTCCCCGCCCGTGGCCACGTCAGCGACAAGTCACGGAAAATCGAGATCTGAAACCACTGAAACCAAAAGCCCAAATGCCTGGGCCCAAAGGGCTAAACCCTATCACGGACATGCTACTTCGTATAGCAAGACTAGGTTACGGTTATGGGTAACCCCGCAAACTGTAGTGCGGCAATACTCGTAACCCGTGTTCTAGCCAGCTTCCTGTCGCGTAACCCCGGTGTACAACTTCGTGTTTTTTTATTGCCCCTGAAATCTGGGTTATGGGGAAATCTGGGTTATGGGATCGTTAAATCAGTTGTGAGACCGCGTGGAAGCGTTTTAATAATTATTCGACAGATGTCCCAAAAGCTTCTTCATTCCGAATATAGGAAGAGACACCATTATGAGCTGGAAATGCAGAGAGATCTGTACCAGTTGCGTTGCTCGTCAGGTTGGTAGGGTGCTCGTTGATGCCCCCATGCTACCTCTGCTTGAAAAACAAACCTTGACCTGACGAATCCATGGCGGTGATCGTCAGAGATTCTGAGAAATTGAAGGGATCGTGCGTGACTGCGCGATCTACAAGATTGCAGCGCTCGCGCTCATCTCCACATTATGGCCGCAAGTGACCGCTGCGGCGGTCAAAGTGCCAGCGTGGAACCAAGGTGGATCGGGGGGGGGGGGGGGGGGGGGGGGGGGGGGGGGGGGGGGGGGCACGGTTCAAGGTAACCCCGATCCGCCCCGGCACGTGATAAAATTTTGCCGGAAACTGGTGTACAAGTCGGTCGAGCGAAGTACAGTTTTTAGAGTGTTTCCGATTGCCGAGGACGGTTATGGTCGAACCATAACCGTATGGTCCAACCATAACCCCGCTTAACCCTCGATTGGAAAAGCAGGCTGTTATCTCGCCCAGTCAACCATTTTCGTGATAACTGTAACTACCCCCCCCCCCCCCCCCCCCCCCCCCCCCCCCCCCCCCCACCTAGTTAACTATTAACTAGGACGGTTGTGAAAACAAGTGCGGCAGAAGGAAATGCGGCGAAATCCATCGCAGCAAAACGACGAATAACACGTGTGCGACATAACCATAATCAGGGGGGGGGGGGGGGGGGGGGGGGGGTACGTTTGGGGTTGGGGTTGGTTACATTTGGTTATCGAATTTGACCCACAATTTGTCCCGTGTGAACGAAAATAAGTTTGGGTTTCACACAGAAACGCCAAACTAACCGGTAAAACAAACCCAAACCTGTCCCGTATGACCGACCTCTTACCGGTGATGGATTTTTTGCGTAGATCCCCCTTCCGCATGAGTTTGCACCACTCATATAGATTATACAGCCGGGCACTTTTCCAGGTGTGGAAAAGTTTTGTACTGCCAGGCAAAAAGTCCGCCCGGGCAACTTTTCCGTAAGCCCTAAAACTTGTCCACTACGAACTTCCAAACGGGCCCATCTTTTCCACAGTCCAAGACCTTTCCTCGTACTAGCTTCAAATGAATTCAATTTCAACTTCGAACTGCTAAAGCATCTCATTGAAAACACCCCATCGGCCTTTCAATTAAAGTCTGCCTCGCGCTGTGCTGAAACGCGACTATATTCCCGCTTGGCGCACATAATCGTCAAGCCCTACTCAGAAGATGCTGTCCAATTAATTTCCAGCCTTCACATCAAGTTCCATTTACAGTCACCAGGTATAATATGTCTCTATAATCCCACTTTTCTTATGATTTTCACTTAATATGTTTACTTTAAATGTCCACCTTTCTTCCAATGTTTAACTTATGTTTTCTACCATCAATGGAAATAGATAATAAAACATCATATGTCTTAATAATCCCACTTTACTTCTACTTAGTGTGTTCATTTCGAACGTTAAATTGTCTTCATAAGTTTAAATATTTGTGTTTTCCTTTCTCTACCCTATGTGCTGAGCCTGTTCTCTCTACAGTTGCAGGCATGTAGTTGTATGCTACTATTATCAAACATACATCCATGCACCCCCACACCCCACACACGTGCAGGCATGTAGTTGTATGCTACTACCATACATACATTCATGCCCCCCCCCCCCCCCCCCCCCACACACACACACACACACCACACACACAGGCCCACACCCGTGCATGCATGTGGTATGCTAGCGCCATACATACATACATGCCTCCCACCACCACCACCACCACCACCAAGCATGTAGTTGCATGTATGCTACTAACATCCATCCATCCATGCACCCCCTACCCCACCCAACCCCCAACGCAGGCATGTAGTTGTATGCAGTATGCTACTACCATACATACGGTTCGTGCATGCCCCACCCACACACCTACCCACCCATCCACAGACACACACACTCCCATGCTAACATGTAACCACCGAGCAATGCATGCATACAATAATCCACGTACCCAGATCATCCCTTGAACATACATGTGTGCACCTAAACATTTTTTTCTGCCATGCATCTAGTGCACCCTACTTAATCTTGTAGACATGCTTGCATTTAAGTAGGCGCCTACCCACCTGTGTAGGTACTCGTGTGCCCCCCCCCCCCCCCCCCCCCCCCCCACACACACACACACACACGTTTGGGTTATGATTATGGTTATGTAGCTACTAAGCTGGTTATGTAGCTAATAAGCTGATGAGCATATGCATGCTGCCCCCTCATTCATGCTGCCCCTCATGCATGCTGCCACTCATGCTGCCCCTCATGCTGCCACTCATGCTGCCACTCATGCTGCCACTCATGCTGCCCCTGCATGCATGCTGCCACTCATGCTGCCCCTCATGCATGCTGCCCCCTCATTAATCGTTCCTCCAATCCAAGCTCCCAAATGTAGGGGCTGAGCTTAGGGGAAAGATTCTGCAACTGTTACTTTATGCTGATGACCTAGCTATAATGGCAGAATCCCCGGCAGATATGCAAGCGATGCTTGACTGCCTGAGAGATTTCTGCGAGGCTACTAAGATGGCTGTGAATATAAAGAAAACTGAGATTGTCGTTTTCAACAAACAATTCTGTGATGAGGCCCGCATGGATCCTGATTACAAATTTGTCTATGATGGAGCACAACTTTCTACAAAGTTATCTTTTATCTACTTGGGATCCCTCTTTGTGGATGGTGACTCAAGCAATCGTGCAAAAGCTGCTTTTTCTAGGATGCTCACTAAGGCCCAAAAGGCACACCACATGCTTCGTAGGCGATGCCATACTATGGAGATATACAATATTGATATTCTCACCCACCTGTTTGATTCTCTTGTACAACCTATCCTGAATTTTGGCTGTGAGGTGTGGGCTCCTTCTATTCTGAACAACACACTTATCTCAAATGACCATGCTTGTGAGAAATGGCATAGAGGTATACTTAAACAAATGTTGGGTGTTTGCCAATCTACTACATCTAATATTATCATGGAAGAGCTGGGTAGAACCCCGTTGTGTTTTGCTTGGCTTAAACAAGCTTTGCGCTTCTGGAACAAGACCATACATAAAGAACCTGAGGATCTCATTAGAATGGCTCTTGAGGAATCTTTTGACTCCAACACTGGCTGGGTTCATGACTTGCGTTGTGCTCTCCACAAGCTAGGATCCAGTAAAAACATCAACATTTTGGAGGCTGTCGATGTCGAAGGTATTATGTCTGAAGTTTTTGAGTCATGGAGGTTTAAGTACCCAAGTGACACCAATGCAGTTAGAGACATCCCTGATGAGAGAAGGGTTGGCTTTAAACGCCTCCGATACCAAAAATGGTTCGCAGCCAACAGCAATGATGAGAATGGCTTGATTCCTTTTACATCCGCCTTACATAAGCAGGATCAGATTCGTTCTATAGCACAGTTTAGAATGGGTTCCCATTGGCTGAACACAGAAAGAATGAGGGTGGTGGATAGAGCACACATCCCTCGCTCAATGAGACACTGTCAAATGTGTGGGTTCCAAAAAACTGAGGATGAAATGCATATGTTTGAGTGCCCTTTTTATAATGATATTCGCCTCCGCTACCAGAATCTGTTTACAGATATTTATAGGCATGTCCATGAGGATACCGACTTAACCGTATGGAATGTGGAATTCTGCGATTCCACATTCAGAACCTTTATGAATGGAAATGGCACTAAGTCTTTTTGGAGCAACCTAGCCGACTATCTTTCTACTTGTAGAAGAGCAAGACAGGAAGCCCTGGACTGCTTAGTGGCACCGTAATTTATTATCCCTTTTTTTTCTTCTTGAGACTTCTCATTTGTTAGCTTCTTACCTCCGCCACTGTAAGTGGTTGAGATCTGGGTCCTGCTCTAAGGGGTTTAATACCTACGCCACCAAAACGGTGGTTGGGAGTTTGGTTTGTTTGTCCTCGACACACCCCTGATGTAATGGGGTTTTTTGATTTGTGGGTGCTTTTTCTTTTTGTTTAAAGCACAGAGTCTCATACACCCTCGCGGTGTCAAGTAGACTTTAACATGTAATGTAATGTAATGTAATGTAATGTGTCCAGCATATATGCAATAAACAATTAGGTACACACCCTATTCCCAACAACCACCAGTCAATGAACCTATCAATCAATGCCCTACTACTGCGACCCATGCTTGCTGCTACCCATGGTGCTCCCGCCGCTCCTGCTGATTGTTGCTGCTGCCATCTAGTTTTTAGCCTCGATCGAATTCGATTTGCCAGATCTGCAGCTTCGAGACTAAATTCGCAGGAAGATTTGACGAACTGGTTAACTCGCTCGGAAACTGGTTACCTTCGCTCGAAATCAGAACCAGCACTGTCTACGGTAAATTCCTCCTGTGACAAGAAGCTACAAGAAGCGTAGGATTTAAGAGGGTGCTTTCGAACGGCACCGCAGCGCGAGGCCCACCCCCCACACAACCACACCCAGCCATGCCATGGCGTCTATACCACCCCATATGCCCATGCCATGGGTGCACGGGTGCGGGTGGGTACCCACACAGGGGTGCGGGTGGGCACCCACACAGGAAATTTCAGAGAACTGAAACCGAGCATTTCGACTGTCTCGGAACCCGGGGGGCAGGCTGGGGCAGGCCCGAATCAGATACGCATGAGCGCGTGCACAGCAGGCGCACGGCAATTAACCTCCGACAGTCCGACATATATCGCTGGTCGCCAGAAGAACAAGAGATCCGACAGAAGGCAACTACAGTAGCAGCAGGAGTAGTAGCAGAAAAAGTGACACTCAGCGATCGGGAAATGGAGAGGAAAGCGCATTTCCAACTCAAGGGAACGCGAACCTTGGACTGTCGTCCAAAGTTCGCGTTTTCTGGCTTGGTCAGGTTGGGGCATGAGCGATGAGCATGCTGATGAGCTGATTAGCTCATACACGTCTGCATACAGGCTGGCCATGGCTACCTGCAAATCCTACCATGCAATCCTACCTGATAGCACCAGGAAGGCAGCGCATGTGACGTGTGAAACACGTCTAAGCTTGAGGCGAAGTATCAGGAGAGAAAGGAATTGAACCTCTCTGTTTTCTGGCCTAGAGAGTTAAGCTTCGGGCTTAAGTCTCATACATTCTCCCGTGGTTTAACGATAAACCCGTTGATTCGAATTAGCCTTCCAGAGTAGTCGAATAGTCTGAAGGGCGCGCGTAGGGCGCGGACGTAAGGCGTGCGAAGGTCGCGGACCTGGTGGACGGTCACAACCGTCCGACAGGTCACGTCAGTTCCCCTTCCTCGGGGAAGTCGTCGCCACCTCGAGGCAGCGCAGGTGACGGATCGTTATCTGTCACATTTCCCCCCTCTCTAGCTCGCGACTTCTCCCGAAGTCGTGTGCTTGTTCGTTGGACATACTCGTCAGGGGTTTCTGTCGAGGCCTCGCGACGAGTGCGGGGGCGGACCGGCGCGTGCGGATCATCGGTAGGTCGTGAGCGGTCGGGATTTTGGCGCCAGTACATGTCGATGTCGGTGGCACAGGGACCTGCGAGGTCGGATTCGAGTTCCCACGTATGGACGTGATCAGAGTGCAGCCACTGAACGTAGTAGCGGAGGAGTCCAGATTCGATTTTGTGGTCGACCACTCTGCCGATTTCATAGACTGGCTCGTCAGTAGTCCGGAAATGATCGGGGTTCGGGCGGATCATCGGGGATCCATCGGGGACGTAAGCCTTGAGTAAGGACACGTGAAACGTGGGATGAATACGCCATCCAACGGGAAGGTCGAGGGTAGCAGCGAGGGTTTCACCGTGCTTATCGTAGACACGAGTGACGGGGAACGGTCCCACGAAACGAGGGAGGAGCTTGCGAGCCCGACCTGGCCAATATTTCAGATTTTTCGTAGAGAGCATGACTTCCTGGCCGATAAGGAAGGTGACTGGTCGGCGATGCTGGTTAGCGTACGTGCGTTGTCGATCTTGGGCCGCCTGAAGGGCCTTTTTCGCGCAGTTCAAAGCGTTGGTCATGTGTTCGACCCAAGACACCGCCTGTGGGCTGTCATGTGGGAGTATCGTATCGGGAGGCTGAAGAGCGACTCGTGGGTAACGTCCATAGAGGAGGCGGAACGGAAAATCGCGAATGCTACTGTTGTACGAGTTGTTGATAGCAAATTGCGCGTTCGGGAGGAGTTGAGACCAATTTTTCTGTGTCGTTGACGTAAAGTGACGGAGAGTGTCTTCAAGAACACTGTTCATTCGTTCGGTTTGACCGTCAGTCTGTGGATGAAACGCCGTCGACATCCCGGGTTCGATGGTACAGAGAGACTGGATCGTCTTCCAGAAAGCGCTCGTGAATTTGACGTCTCGATCGGTGATAAGGGAGGTCGGGGTCCCTTGTTCGCTGAGGATGATGCGGTGGAAGATTTTCGCAATCTGTTCTGCTCCATCGGTCGTCTTGCATGGAGCGAGCTTGACCATTTTCGTAAGTCAATCAACAATAACGAAGATCATGTCGTACCCCTCAGACTTGGGGAGGCCCACGATAAAATCCATGCTCAACGAATCGAATGGAGCGTTAGGTATCGGGAGCGGTTGGAGCGTGCCTTGGCTACGCTGGTGTGAAGCCTTCACCGATTGACACGAATGACAGGATCGAACGTAGTCGTTCACATCGAGGCGCATCGCAGGCCACCAGTAATAACGGCCGATAGAGTTGAACGTGCGTTCGAACCCCGGGTGCCCGCTACGCTGGGTATCATGGAAGGCGAACAAGATGCGACTCTTGAGGGCGTTACCATTTGGGACCACGATCTGCGTCTCGGATGCTGAACGTTTGGAGCGGCCTGAACCAACCCAGTAGCCATCGGGGCGAAGGGTAAGGTGTTGCGTGTTGCGTGGACACCGGAACCAAGAGTCGCGTTTGTATGCGAGTAAGATATCAGGGAAAATTTCGCGAGAGTGGATAGGATTGTCGGGATGGATCCGTTCCACCGTTAGAGCAGTCGAGAAGGTCGGATGTCGGCTCAAGGGGTCAGCCACATTGGTACGACCAGCGATGTGGTTCCACTTCATGTTCGAGAAGCGCGAGAAAAATTCCATGTATCGGGCTTGCTTACGTGAAAGCATCGGTTGGTTGGCGAGGTAGACAAGTGGTTCGTGGTCAGTGTCGAGCTCGAATGCGCCTGTACATCCTTCGAGATAGCATCGCCATTCCCTAAGCGCGAGGTATACGGCGAGTAATTCCTGTTCGCCCGTGGTATAGTTGCGTTCGGCTTTCGAGAATTTGTGGGAATGGTAAGCGATCGGCCGACCTTCCTAAAGGAGTACGCCCCCTGTCCCTTCGATAGAAGCGTCCGTGACAGCTCGAAAATCCTTCGTAGGATCAGGGTGGGCAAGCAGAGGAGCGTTGGTAAGGCTTTCTTTTATTGCGTCGAAGGCACTTTGACAGTCGGTGGTCCAGATAGTCGCGAAATCTGATCCCCGTAGTCCGGCATTCCGTTTACCGAGGGGTTTTAGCGGCGTTGAAATTGGCGATCCAACCCCAGGGTGGTGTTTGTTTGCGATAGCGGTCAGAGGGGCAGCGAGCGAGGAGTATCCTTGGATGAATTTGCGGAAAAAGTTGGCGAGTCCAAGGAACTGTTGTACGTGCTTCGAGCAGGTCGGTGTAGGCCAAGAAGCGACTGCCTTGACCTTGGTTTCGTTGACTCGAATGCCATCACCCGATAGCACATGTCCAAGGTATTTAACCTCCGGTTGGAAAAAACTGCATTTCTCCCGTTTGATGAAGAGGTGATTATCTTCCAAGCGCTGGAGAACAATCCGAAGGTGTTTTTCGTGCTCTTCGTCGTTACTACTGAAAATCAGGATATCGTTCAAGTAGATAACGACAAATTTGCCGATGAGGTCGCGGAACACCGTGTTCATAACCTTCGTAAAGGCGGAGGGAGCGTTGGCGAGTCCGAACGGTAGGACCTTGAATTCGTAGAGCCCCATGGGGGTAATGAACGCAGTTTTTGGTACGTCTGAATCGTGTAAGCGTATGTTGTGGTATGCGTTTCGGAGGTCCAGGTTGGAGAAAACCTTGGCACCTCGGACCTGGTCGAAGAGATCGTTGATGCGAGGTAGCGGGTATCGGTTCGGAATCGTGACCTTGTTGAGTTTTCGATCATCAATGGCCATGCGCCAAGAGCCATCGGGTTTGGCTACGAAAAGGATCGGCGATCCCCAAGGACTCGAGCTCGGATGAATGAATCCCTTCGCGAGGAGGTCCTTGACTTGCTGTTCGACTTCGAGGAGTTCGGCCGGGGACAGTCGGTGTCCTCTCGAGAATTTTGGGCTGGTCAGTGGGTCGATCAGTGGGCAGACGAGAGGTGTGTCTGGACGTAATTCCGAGACCGAGTCGGCTGTGGAGAAAGCCTTGGCGAAGTCTTTCTCACAGTGCAGGACAATTTGATCACGTCGGTTCGTGCGATCGGGGTCGATTTGGGCTGCTCGTGCGTTAAGAACGAATGCATCGTCGCTATCGTCGAGCTGGGTAACGACCACTTCGAAGCAAGTGAGGTTCTGTTTCTGCCTTCGGACCCAGCGTTTGAGCGTTTGGTTGGTCATCAAGCCTGGGCTGTGACAGACCACCGAGTCGAAGAGTGCGGTTTTGGCAAGAGTGTAGGCCACGAGCTCAGGTATGGAGTACGGTGTCGACTCGAGGCGAGTAGAATATAATTCCACCGTGTTCTGGTCTGTTTTTCGAGGTGTCCGAAGGGTCGCCTTCATACTAGTTGTTTCGAAACTGAGGCAAACTCGCGACTGGAGCATCCAAGAGCGTCCAAGGAGTGCTGTCGTAGTGGGGCCGAGGGTAGGGAGGACATACGCGCCCTTGACCTTCGATCTGTGTTTGCCGAGGTCGACAGTAAAATCTGCACGAGTCGTGGTGAGTACTGTTGAACCGTCAGCTACACGAACGTAGACCGGTGAACCTGCGTAGGTCGCGAAGCCTTCGGTAGTGAGGAACCTGGCGGAAACAAAAGCCGCATCTGCCCCACTGTCGATGAGGACTTTCCCTTTAACTCCTGAGAGAGTGGCATCGAAAAGGGCAGTGTCTTGGTCAGCGTGGACCGTCGAAGTTGCACAAGCCGAGATGCACGGAATCGGTGGTGGTGGTGGTAATGCAGTCGGGAAGACCATCGATGGTACTTCACTGGGACCGTGAGGCAAGGGGCAAAGGAGATCGGTCTGGGCCAAAAAGAGCGTTACACAGGGTTTTTCAGAAATATCGGTAACATCAGGCTCTAATTGATGAGTTGGCCGACCGACGTCTCAATTCCTCTCGTCGGGGCATCGTGGGCACTTGGGTGGAGTCCCAGGGTTGAAGATTCGAACCGTTCCGCACTTATAGCATAAGTTCTTCACTCGAGCAGCGGTGATGGAGGCCATGTCCCATGGGGCTCCATTGCTCTGCTTCCACCCTCGCTTGGTGGCGATTGCAAGGCTGCGGGCCGACTTCTCTTCTTCGGTATAGACGGGGCGAAAATCGGAGGATGGGGCACGTTGCCTCTTGGAGTCGCCCTCGGGGCCTCCCGTTGGCCTCGGCCTGCCGTGGGCCTGGGTGCTCGGCACCTTAGCGTGGAACTGCGTAGCAAGAGCAGAGGTTTCAGGTGTCAGAGATGGTAGTGCGATGGTGGATAGTCGGTCTTCGACCTTTGAGGCGAGGTCAATGAGTTGGTCAAGCATGTCGAAACGACCCCCAATATTGGTAGGGTGCGAGCGGCAGCGGCATTCGATGGTCGGTTTCAGACCAAGGCGGAATAGGACGAGCTGGGACTTGAGGTCGAGACCACCAGCGATTCGGACTTCGGTCAGGAAAACCTGGGCGTAGTGTCGAACAGAGTCGATCTGCGTGATGGCGTGGGAGTGCAAGCGCTGGGTGGCTACGAGATCATCGTTCCCATACTGCGGGTCGAAATAGGAGAGGAAAGCGGTCTCGGCTTCCTCCCAGGTGAGTTCGTGAGGGCGGGCAGGGTCATTGCAAAGATGAAAGAACCAATCAGAAGCAGTAGCCCCAAAGAAACAGGCCAAGAACTTGGTGTCCTTCATCTCGTTGACCTCACAGAACAAGTTCAACGTGTGCCACCAAACCTTCCCTCTAGGGAGTTTCTTATCGTCAGTGCCCGTCCATAGACACGGTCGAATCGTCATCTTCGTCGAACGAGGGGTACTACTCGGTGCTCTTACCGCAATGACAGAGGCCATCTGGGCCATCAGGGTCTCCATGGCCTGGAGAGGGGACGGCACAGCGGCTTGGGCCCGAGCCTCGGCGAGGGAGGCCTGTAAAGCGGCCGTGGCGAGGGCTGCCTTCTCGTCCTCGTCCTTGCGGATGAGGTCCGCTGCAGCTTGGTGGAGGAGGAGCGTCGACACAAGCAGCTGCTTCCTGGACGAGTTGATGGCGTCCTTGTATTGGTCAACCAAAATGTGAGCGTCTGCAAGCGCAGATGCTCTGGCGACTCTGGACGTTGAAGACGAATCGAGGTCGTCAGCCTGACCATCGTGGTCCATAGCGTGAGAGGCAGACATAGCGGGAAAAAATTCGGGTAAGAAAGGAACAGGCTCCGTAAACCAAATGTGACGTGTGAAACAGGCGAAGTATCAGGAGAGAAAGGAATTGAACCTCTCTGTTTTCTGGCCTAGAGAGTTAAGCTTCGGGCTTAAGTCTCATACATTCTCCCGTGGTTTAACGATAAACCCGTTGATTCGAATTAGCCTTCTAGAGTAGTCGAATAGTCTGAAGGGCGCGCGTAGGGCGCGGACGTAAGGCGTGCGAAGGTCGCGGACCTGGTGGACGGTCACAACCGTCCGACAGGTCACGTCAGTTCCCCTTCCTCGGGGAAGTCGTCGCCACCTCGAGGTAGCGCAGGTGACGGATCGTTATCTGTCACAGCGCACGTGGGGCGCCCAGTTCTCCGAATTGGCTGCCTCCAAGAAGAAGCCTTTGCATATGCAGCATCAGCGTCCGAATTCAAGAATCAATATCCGCGCGTTGGGTCAACAGATGCTCCTGGATTCGATGGTCAAAACGTTCTGACCCCAGGAGCATCTGTCGACCCAACGCGCGTATACTGATTCTTGAATTCGGACGCTGATGCTGCATGTTCTAAGGCTTCTTCTTGGAGGCAGCCAATCTGAAGAGCCAACCGCCCCCCCTTGATTTGCCTGAAACCCGGTACCCGAAAGTTGCTGTGCACCCAATCCCACCACCATGTGAGCAGTACGATGGCAATACGATGGCAATACATTAAAATTACCACTGGCTTAGCGGACGACGCGTGAAACAAGTAAGAACACGTTTCAATTCTGCTTGCCTCGCTCTTCACGGAGGCTCCCCTTCAACTGATCTGGTAGAATATTGGGAGCCCCGATGACGGTCGAGGGCTCTGTTGCAGTCTCGAAGCCAGAGGCTTCGAGGAGCACTGTTTCTTTTGAGCTTCCGAAAAATAGACCGGCTTCTTTGCCCCCGATTCCTTCTTATGTCCCTGCCGTCCAGTCTTCCTCTGAGGAAACTTCACTGGGATCCAGACCAGAATGGAAAACGACTGCTGTCATCTTGATGTGTTGTTCGGTCGGATGGGTAATCTGCTCAACTTTAGATTTCTTCTTCACTCCCCGGGTCGAAAGTGGACCTCACCTGTTTTCCCATACTACGGTGCGTCTTTTATTATTGATGCCTTGATTTCCCACTGCTTCATCTAATCATCGTCATCTCATTTATCGCAGGTTATCACGGCAACGTATCAGGCAAGTGGTCCAATACCTGATATACGGTTAGATGATGCCCGTCGTCTTCTGCTGATAACAGCTGTCATCATTTTAGTATGATACATGCCAATGCAGCTATTTGTTAGACAGTAGCTGAATCGCACGGGTCGGATGCCCTTGTTCTTGGGGGGTAATCTGGGTGAGACCGTGTGGTTATTGTTTCACGGGTACTGTGACGAATTCCCCGAACCTCTTGTCGACTGAATAACCCTTCGTTGATTGCAGTGGTGCATGGTGGCGTATTTCTGCAACCTTCTTTTCACGCTTCCCAAGCTCTGCTTCGAGACGAATGGTTCAAAGCTAATGGTAATGCTGGATGTTTTTCTGAGAACAGCTATTCAGGCTTGGAGTGGGACCCTGTTGATTGTTTTGGGGTCCTGTTCTTGGAGTTCCACTGGATGGGCAGAAGTGGTCAAGTTAAGGGATAGGTGCAAACATTGGAATTAAATTGGGGCTAGGATATGCTCCTGTGGGCAACCAGGTATCACTGATGATGGAGATACTAAGTCAGTTATTTCATACCCACAGTGTTCCTCCAAGGGGGTTGAAATTCGGCCTTGGGCTGACGTAGGGGGTTTGAAGGGAACATTACATACTACGCATGAAAGCAGGTCAGATGTAAGAGTGCCTCCCATAGATTTTCCACATTTGCCATTTGCTATTGATTCCTCCTGCCTGATGATTTCCCCCACTATCGCTGTCATATTCATTCATGTGAGTAGCTCAATCTTTTTAGGGCAGTGCCTCTCTACTTTGTTTGAAAGCAATGTTTAACAATTTGTTTTCTGTTCCATTGCCCTTTTTGAAAATTACCTCATCCCCCTTCCTGTCGCGCAGCTTCACGTGCTGATCTCTTACATCAGCATTCTAGCTTCGGGGAGTTATGTCATGCTTTGGACAGGGTTTAGCCCTATCCAAGTGGATGTGAACAGCTGTTTGTACATACCACAGCGATGGCTTCTCTACTGCTACACGGCGCCTGCTATCATCACCATTTTAGCAAAGGTTAGAAGTTATGTTCAGAGGATGGTTGAAGACTTGGGGGAGGATCGGAGGTTATGCACATGCAATTGTTCAGTTTCTGCAGTCTAGGGAGTAATCTCCCAGCTTCTATTTTACAGCATGAGCATGTTTCTCTGAAATGATGCACTCGAAGGCTAGGTGTATGATGTAATTTAAATATAATATGTCCTTGCCATATTATATTTAAATTCTAGGCAGGAATGACCTGCTAACGATTATATGACTGGGAGTACCTGAGTATGCCATCGTTTACATGTCAAGCAGCTTGTTTATTTCTTCCTCATGAGAAGAACTGGTTTTGGTTATGCTACTACCGCCTTATGAGGTGCCAATGCTGATGCCAACTGGCCTGAACTTGTCACTACGAAGCTCCATGCCTTTTTGTACTGGGCTTAGCAAATGCTACCATCATGCTACTGTCATGTCTAAGGAACGGCAATGTGATAGCATATGATGCCGGCAGTCTGACTAGGCTAATTTACCATTCATAAACAATATCATATGATGCAATTTATTTTATGTCATGATATCGTAGTCGCCTTTGTTCAACATGATATGATATGCCGGTCCCCAGTCATGCAACCATCATGCCACTGTTGTGAACATCTCTTTCTGCCATGCTGATTGGCCTTGTTACACTGGTCTAAGTAAACGCTACCAGCATCTCTCCACGCCGTGTCGTTTTGAACATCTCTTTCTGCCATGCTGATTAGCCATGTTACACTGGTCTTAGTAAATGCTACCATTATCTCTCCACGCCCATTCTGCAGCTTGACCTAATACTATCATTTGCTTTGGATGTAGATCTCGAACTACTCCAACCGGCAACTGATCTGGGTCATTTTCATCTTCGAGATCATGCTCATCGCGGGTGGTATTGGAACCATTCCGTGGATCAGCTGGAATGAGAAGGTTTTCTTTTATATCATTACAAACCTCCCTTTTCCTGAGATTCTGCTCCATATGTAAGTCAATTCTGCGATCTTGCGGATCTCAGCAGCTGTCGTTTGGGCTGCGAAGCGGTCATGTATAGCCGAGAATAGTCCTGCTGGCTAGACAGCTTTATCGTTAGGGACCGGCATATCATATGATGTTGACCAAAAGCCAGTATCATATCATATGATATCGTACAAATTGCATCATATGATATCGTATATAAATGATAACTTAAGCCTAGTCAGACTTCCGGCATCATGTGACATCAAATGATGACATGATATCATATTGCTGTTCCCTACTTATTTCACAACCAAATTTGCGATCCGCATTCGCGCAATACTGGTTGTAGCAGAAGTAGTAAACCCTCACAGCCAGGTAACTGAAGCCAATACCATCTGGGTGGAAAACATGATGTAAGGCAGGGTGAAGTGGTTCTTGTGGTATTTATTTTACTGCAGTTACTGTCACCTGCAATCTGTGTCCATACTCCTGCAGTGCAGATGTAGATGTATTCTCTCACAGCCAGGTTACTGTCACCTGCAAACAGTGTTCGCAATCCTGCAAATATGGTCAAGGAGATGTTGACAGTGTTTTGTGCTTATGAACTTAGTAGCAGCGCGCTTAGCAATTTCGACTGACCCTCGTCCATTTTAAACTTATCTGCAGCGTGCATAGCAATTTAACTAACCCTCGTCCATTTAAACCATTTTCATTTTCACCAGCAGCGTGCATGGCAGTTGCTTGCATGGCAGTTGACTGACCCTCGTCCATTTGTGTCCCAGGTGGCGCATGGTGACCTCCACCATCAATGAATTAGATCTCTCACCACCCACCCACTTATCCACTCACAAATGCATCCACCCACCTACCCACCCACACACCAATCAATTCACCCACACGTCCACCCACCCACCGATCCACCCATCCATCAATCCACCCCCCCCACTATTCCACCCTCACATTCACCCAACTAATCACCCCCCATCAATCAATCCACCCACACGTCCACCCACCCTCCAATCCACCCATCCATCAATCCACCCACTTATCCATTCCACCCTAACATTCACCCAACTAATCACCCCCCTATCAAATATCCACCACACGTCAACCCACCCTCCAATCCACCCATCCATCAATCACCCACCCATCCATTCCACCCTAACATTCACCCAACTATCACCCCACCCTATCAAATAATCCACACCACACGTCCAACCCCCTCCAATCCACCATCCATCATCCACCCACCCATCCATTCCACCCTAACATTCACCCAACTAATCACCCCCCTATCAAATAATCCACCCACACGTCCACCCACCCTCCAATCCAACCATCCATCAATCCACCCACCCATCCATTCCACCCTCACATTCATCCAACTAATCACCCCCCCATCAAATAATCCACCCACACGTCCACCCACCCATCAATCCACCCATCCATCAATCCACCCCCAACCACCATTCCACCCTCACATTCACCCAACTAATCACCCCCACATCAATCAATTCACCCACACGTCCACCCACCCACCAATCCACCCATCCATCAATCCACCCCCCCACCATTCCACCCTCGCATTCACCCAACTTATCACCCCCCCATCAATCAATCCACCCACACGTCCACCCACCCACCAATCCACCCATCCATCAATCCACCCCCCCCACTATTCCACCCTCGCATTCACCCAACTTATCACCCCCCCATCAATCAATCCACCCACATGTCCACCCACCCTCCAATCCACCCATCCATCAATCCACCCACCCATCCATCCACCTCCAGGTGGCGCATGGTGACCTCCGCCATCAATGAAGCAGATCCCTCATCAGTCCGGTTCCTGCTGTTCATGGCAGTGTTCACTGAAGTGACATGGTGAGCTCAGAGGGCAGGGGTGTGTGGTTGTTCAAGGTTTGTGGTAGTGTGGGGCCTACTGCTTTGTAGTCTGAAGCTTTCTTTGCAGTTGAAGTTTGTGTGCAATGATGTGCCAAGTGCTACTATCCTCAGAGTGGCTTAAGCTAGAAAGCTAATCGCTAATCATGTTAAGCACACATACGTTGCTTATTAAGGCCTTCAGATTTACATAACATTATATTGTCATAGGCAGGCCAGTGTTAGCCCAAGACAATCCCACTGTCCAACTTATTATGGGGGGGTCTTTCAACCATCCTCACTAATTCAACTAAGTGAAGATTTAAGAATGTGAATCATACAATTGTCTCATGAGGGGAGTTACTAATTGATTATGTAAATTGAGTAATGATGCATTAGTCTTCCCAGCGGGAAGTTCTTGTCATGATTATATTAAAGACATGTATCTTGCACCGTATGGACTACATTTACATCTTGCATTGCATAAGTTTGCTCCACAGCAAAGGATGCAGTTCTTGCATCTTTATTTGCCCAAACCAAACTTGGAGGGCACTCATCTACATAAAGCACACATTTCGGAATTTACCCCCACACGCACCTACACAACCCATGCCAACCCCCTTTGGTAGAACCAATTTCGGTTGGCGCCATGAGGAGGTGTGTAGTCTCCTTGGAGATGTTAGGGCAAGAGCAAATCTCATTCGCCCTGTCTGGCTGCCCTCAAGACTGACTTTTTTCTGCAAATTGACCGAAACGGTATTACCCCAGTGCGAGTCGCTTTCCTCCTAACCTCGAGGAGCTCATGCAGCTGCCTAAAAGCTGCTGCCCTTAGCACGAAAGCAAAGCTATGTCTGGAACATTAGGGGACAGCTGTTTTTCCCATTCATTCTACCAAATCTAATTTAGAGGCACATTTGAGACCTGTTCCGAATCATTTTTTCATCAATCAGTCATATGCCTGTATGGGAACATACCCCACAAGTATACCTACCAGCATCACCACCATCATGCTTGTGTGCCATACCTGACAGTATGTTCCGCTCCCACTGCAGGATCATCTTTCCCATTGTCTACTACGCATCCATTGCAGGCATGCCGCTTTACCTCAGTGAGCCTTTGTGGTCGCTCACTGACTGGCTCACCAAGTTTGTGTTTGCATCCAGCTTGATGGAAGCCAATGTGAGTGTACAAACTGTTGATCCTAAAGTAATAGTTGATCCTTACCACGGCCACCCAATGCAGAATGGGAGACCCCCCCCCCCCTTCCTTCCTCAATTCTTCACCTCTCCCCCCCCCCTCCTCCCTTCCTTCCTCCTCTTCCCCCCTCCACCCGTCAGTCCCCCTGATCTCCCCCCCTCCTTTCCTCCTCCCTCCTCCCCTCAGTCGCCCCCCTCTCCCCCCTCTCCTTCCTCCTCTCTGTTCCTCACCTCTCTCCCCCCCCTTCCCCCATTCCTCCCTCAGTTCTTCACCTTGGCCCAGCGGCGCGCCGAGACCATGAAGCGGGTCGAGGATGGACACCGCAGTGCAACGATTTTGCAGCTCACCAAGGCTATCGAGCGTAAGGATGACTTCCTGTCCACTATGTCCCACGAGCTGCGCACGCCCCTCAATGGCATCATTGGTCTCAGCGAATCCCTGATGGAGGGCGCAGTCGGGGGACCTATGAACACCAGGGCTCACCAGACCATCAAGGTAGTGGTTCTGAGTGCCAAGCGTCTGCTCCAGCTCATTAATGATGTGTTGGACGCAGCCAAGCTGAAGCAGGGCACTATGATCATCAAGCATGAGAAGGTGAACGTCCGATCCATCGTGACAGATGTGCTCGACTTGTGCTCACCGTTGATAAAGAAGGGTGTGCGCCTCGTGAACATGGTCGGAGCCAACATTCCGAGGATTGTGGGTGACAACGGCCGTATTGCCCAGATGCTTTACAACCTGATAGGGAATGCAGCAAAGTTTACAGAACACGGTACTGTCTCGGTTACCGCCGGCATGTCGGAGGGAGGCGACTGCATCTACATTAGCGTCACTGACACGGGAGAAGGCATCCCAGCTGAAAAGTTGGAGAATATCTTTGTTGCCTTCGAGCAGGTTGACATGAGCACCACTCGCCGACACGGCGGTACCGGCCTAGGTCTGCATCTAGTCAAGGAGCTGGTCAAGTCCCATAATGGCGAGATCACTGTCCAGAGCGTCCTCAAGAAGGGCTCGACTTTCACAGTTTGGCTTCCCATCACCCAGTCAGGCGACCCTTACCAGACCCAAGATGCGGACAGGCTCCACCTGGCGGGCGAGTCAGATGACGACGACTTCCCCTTGACCAGCATTGTTGGTGACCTGGGAGATCTGATGGGGCAGATAGAAGTCAACTCTGGTGGCAAGAAGGAGGACATGATTCTCGTGAGCAGCACAGAAGGCTTCAAGGCGATGAAGCCTTTCTACAGGGAGGTCCATGGCGGGTGCATGGTACTGAGTGTGGATGATGATCCTATCAACCAAATGGTGGTAGACAACCTGCTAGCCCCTGAGGGCTACGTCATTCACCAGGTGTGTTCCTATTGTTTTAAACTCAGTTCTTACTTCAGCTAGGATTTTGTTTTTATTTTTCGTTTCTTGGATTGAATTGGATTGTTCCATGTTTTTGAGCAAGCTATGCGGATGAGGCAGTTTAAAGACTTGTCCAAGTTTCAGCTTCTTGAAAGCTTGATGGCTAAGCTGGGGCCACCCTCTTTCTTCAAGTGTGAGAATGGGGTAATTATATGAACTTCAAACATGATGTATTGTATTTAATTCCAATCATCTACCATGCCTGCTCATCTTGCTGTCTGTTGGCGACAGGGCTGTTTCCCCCCCGCTTTGTATAGCGATCGCTACCTGGGACCCCGTTTTGGCAAAATTATCCACTAACACTACCTAACACCCAAATGTCGAACACCCCAGGGGAGGCCTTCCGGGCCGCCCTACCCAAATCACTACCTTCACTTGACCCCACCCTTGGAGAGTACCAAATTTCAGACAGCTATCAGAAGAACCCCTTATTGAAACAAAAAAACACTGAACGGTTTCTCTTCCATGATACCTAGGATGGTCAATGATAACCAAAGACAGGCTTTAAAGTGGTTATTCAGTGGGTGGGGTCCCTGCGGCAGCCTGCACCCTGTTATGTTGACCTGGTGTTCAGGGTGTTGCTCTGTTCATGTACATCATTGGTAGTTGCCGAACAGGTGTTCAGGGTGTTGTCCTATTCATGTACATCATTGGTAGTTGTTGAACAGGTGTTTTACACCCTGGAGGCCTGTTCAACGGCCTGAACAGGTGCAGGCTACTGTAGGAAGTGTGATGCTGATTGTGGTCCAGGGCGCATGTAGGTTTCCAGGGGATTCCAAAACGCTCAGTTGTCGACTTTCCACCTCCCCATAAGTAATAAACTTACTTGAAACTTGGGAGTGTCTCATTTAATCCGACCTTATCTTTGTTCCGTGGAGGCCATGGACGGAACTGCCAAACTCAAGATCTTGGAAGAATGCGAGACACTCCCCCAATGCCATTCTGCTTGTCATGAATATGCCCATCTAACTCCTGCTTCTCTTTGTTCCTGGAAGGCCATGGACGGAACTGCCACTCTCAAGATCTTGGAAGATTGCGAGGCACTCCCTGATGTCATTCTGCCTGTCATGTAATATATCTCATCTAACTCCTGCCTCTCTTTGTTCCCTGAAGGCCATGAACGGAACTGCCGCGCTCAAGTTCTTGGAAGACTGCGAGACGCTCCCTGACGTCATTCTGCTTGACGTGATGATGCCTGACATCAGTGGATATGAAGTTTGCATGGAGATCCGCCGACGCCACAGCACAGTGCACATTCCCATTATCATGGTCTCTGCTAAGGGCAACCCAGAGCACGTGATGAAGGGTTTGGAAGCTGGAAGCGTAGATTACGTGAAAAAACCCTTCCACCGCAAGGAGCTGCTCAGCCGTGTGCGTGCGCAGATCCGGAATCGAGAGGTGTTTGAGGTTGAAATGGCATCGCGTAAGGTGAACGACACTTTAAGGCGCATGATGCCCATGTCCGTGATCCAGAGATTGCAGCAGGGGCAGAGCATGATTGCCGACTCTCACGACGAGATCTCAGTCCTCTTTGTTTACATGCACAGCTTCTGGAGCCGAAATGAGAACTCGGCTGACAACACCGGCGGCATCATCACCATCATGAATGAGATTTTCACTGCCTTCGAGCGCCTGCTCAACAAGCATGAAGTATACAGGTATGTATATTTTTGTGTGCGTGTGTGTGTGTGGGGGGGGGGGGGGGGGTCAGGGTGTGTAAGTGTATTGGCATCAGTCAGTGGAGCAATGTATGTGTATGCTGTAACAGTCAAGGGGTAGACAAATATGCGAAAAGGATTTGCTAAAGTTCAAAAAAAGAGGAAAGGCATTAAAAATGCATTTACCTAAGTGGATACACCTATGTGCATACGTCCGAGTGGATGTCACTTTGGGTGATGGTGCATGAAGCCTAGTGGGTGATTGAGGGTGTAGGTGTATGTTGTTACAGTAAAGGGGTATCTAAGTAGGCTTCAGGGACTTTTGCTCAGCCATGATATCAGGAGGAGCTACAAATAAAAGACACTGATGAAGTGGACCCCAAACAATTCTCTTGCCAACAGGGGCCCTAAATTCGTGCTACAGTGATAATTTAATTCTCATTGCGTTACCAGGCCCAAAACCCTCCTCCAGGGAGATGATAGCCCCCCCCCCCCCTCCCCCCCCCCCCCCCCCCCCCCCCCTTCTGGTGGTTGACTGGAGTGCAAGCAAACAGGCCAGCCCCCTCTACCTCACGCCTCGTAATAAGGCATACTATTTATTTATGTATGTATCATCGCATGTTGTATGTGTATGTATGTTACAGTCCAGGGGTAGGCCAAATAGTATAAAATGACTTGCCCAACTGTATGTTACAATCATTACAGGGTGGAGCATACTGGGGACTCCTATATGGCAGTATCAGGCCATGATGGGGCCCAGGACCACACCAAGCGCCTCGTCAGTCTAGCGCAGGACATGCTCAACCTGACTCAAAAGATGAAGTTCTCCAACGGCGACCGTGTGTGTATCAAGATCGGCATTCATTGCGGCCCGGCATACGCAGGTACGGTGTTTGTTGGTTGCATTGTTTCCATAAACCTGAGCTTGTGCATCTTACAACAGAGACTGCATCTGCACCACAACCAACAGCAATACAAAACATAAACAGCAGCAACATGAGCAACAACAAAAGCAGCAGCAGCGACACAAAAAATAGCAGCAGTAACAACAACAACAAAAACAAGGACAGCAATAGCAGCAACAACTATAACAACAAAAGCAGGAACAACAATAACAGCAGCAGCAACAATATAAGCAACAGCATGAATAGCACCAGCAGCAACAACAATGACAGCAGCAGCAACAATAGCAGCAACAACAGCTAAAACAATATCAGGAACAATAACAACAATAACAAAAGCAACAACAGCAACAATAACAACAACAACAGCAGCTACAACAGCAAGAGCAGCAACAACAACAAGAACAACAATAACATGGCAGATCCCATGGAGCCTCTATCCACTTCAGAATTATGAACATTGCAATGACAGGCCTGGCCACTTATGTTTTTGCGGCACGTTGCAAATTGAGCGACTCTGTGCGACCCAGGGTGACGCGCTGCCCAAACCCCGCCCGAGCGCTAAGCGCGGATCCCAGGGGGTTTGGGGTGCATTTCTGACTAGCTAATGCCATGCAACGTCAGAATGGCAACGGATTGCAAAAAACAAAAACAATAACAGTGCCATGTAGCCTCTATCTACCTCAGATGAGTGGATTATGAACATGGCGATGCCAGGCGTGGCCATGCAGGACCATGTGAGCCTGCCCACCCTTACGGCAGCCTGCACCTGCTCAGGTGGTTAACAAGGAGTGTGGCGGAGCCCCCCCTTCTGGGGGACGGGAGCCCCCAGGGTTACCCATTTATCTGTTTGTCCCACTGACAAAACAATTGAAGCCTGACACCTCAGCCAGCTGTCTCATCACTAACTGGCTTCTGAATAGTATTCAAACACTTATATTAGTTGCCGTTCCCTAATCGTGCTGGGTCCTCGTTCTTCCATCAGCACCAATGCCACCTACTATACATGCCGAACTAAATCCAGAACAGCCAGTTTTAGGGTTTGGGGTTTGCCAATCCTTCCTATCCTGTCACGCCCTCCATACTGGGGGGGGTCCGCTTTCTGTATGTCCAGTTGCAGTCGCAAAAGTTGGAGTGAGAGCCCCTGGGGGTGGGGGGCACCGCGTTCCACTGGGGTCGCACCAAGTCGCTCAATTTGCGATGCGTCAACACTAAAATCCTGGTTGCGGAGGGTCTACAATGAACCCACAATCTTCATACTCCAACTTATAAAAGACTGGTCACATCCTCCAAAAATGCCACGGAGTCTGACGAGCCTGACTGTCTGCAGGTGTTGTTGGCTTGGAGTCGCCTCGCTACTGTGTATTCGGAGACACAGTCAACATCACAAGCAGACTGGAGAACAGCACATATGCCCAGACAGTCCAGGTATTTGCATATTTTTGCAGGTATTTGTATGCCCAGACAGTCTAGGTATTTGCATGTTTTTTCAGGTATTTGCATGTTTGTTATCAGCCTGGTGGTGCTCCAGTGGTGGTTGTTTGGAACCTGTAGTGAGTTTTTATTATCAGCCCAGTGGTGGTGGGCCCAGTTGAGCCCAGTGGTGGTAACAGGCCAGCTGTGGTTAAGAACAGTTAGGGCAATATTCAACTTCAAACTTATTTTCTTTTTCTTCGTTTATATACCTGTCTAATAAAGCTATACAGTAGGAAATTAGTAATGCGCTTTGGCACGTCTTTTTAGTATTCCATACATAGCATTCGAACTTACATGGTTACATGGTTCACTTTCATGGTTAACTTACATGGTCACATGATTTCAGCCAGCAATTTGGCTGCCCGCTGTCTTAGGCAGTGAAATAAATTACCACGGTAAACATAGCATAGTAAACATATCATGAAGAAAAATCCCTACCTGGAAACAAAGCATTTGAAGAAAAATCCCCACCCGTAAACATAGCATTTAAAGACAAATCCCTACTTGAAACACAGCATTTGAAAAACATCCCTACCTGAAACACCGAAAAGCATTTGAAGAAAAAACTACCCGGAAACATAGCATTTGAAGAACCAGTCCCTACCTGGAACACAGCATTTGAAAAATATCCCTACCTGATGACGTAGTTTATAAAAAATCCCTACCCGGAAACATAGTTCAAAAAAAATCCCTACCTGACAACACAGCATTTGAAAACATATCCCTACCTGAAAACATAGCATTTGAAGAACACGTTATATCATTATATGTAGCGTCGCAAGCGCCGTGTAACGATGGCGGAGTTTGTTAGTCTCAACGGAAGGACAGGTGGCATCGGAAATGGGGCTGACCAAAGCCACTTAGTTACAAGACAGTTGGCTGACGTGTCAGACTTCAATTTTTCGGTCGGACTCACAGACATACAAATAGGTAACCCTGGGGGCTCCCACCCTCCATAAGGGGGGGCTCCGCCCAAAACACAGCAGTTGAACTAAAATTTCAGTCCGATTCCCTCATCAGGTTTCCTCCCAAGTTGCCGCTAAGGACAGGTCCCTCTTTGTTCCTTACAAGGCTGCCCTGGATGTTGGCTCCCATACCATCCCTACCTTCCTCCTTGCGTGTGGCGACTACGCAGCAGCCTTAACCGACCTGAAGACGCATGGATCTTCCAACGGTGCAGTGAGGGCAAAGACGGAGTCTGATTCTGCTGCGCTGTCAGCAGTGGAAGTTGAAGCCGCATGCGCTGCTGCAGAGGAGGTGGGTGATGATGAATTTTGATTTTGGGCTACGTGTAGCACGTTCTAGGCCCCTTTCACCCACCCTTGGGACACACCTGAAGCTATCTTACTAGCTAGTGTGTCTTTCATCCCTCCTATATTAGGGTCATACAGGAGGGATGCCCCGGAGCAGGGTACTACATTTAGCCAAATTGGTCAGCGCTTTGAGGGCACAAATGTCAAATTGGCCAGCGCTTTGCAGTGCAAAAAACGCAATAACTGCGCGCTGCGTCCACAGGGGTCCATTGTATGTAAATGTTTACTTGTGTAGTGTAGTCAGACTGCCGGCATCATATGATGTCATCTTGCCGTTCCCTACATAATATGCAGTTCAGGGCTTGCTGAGGAGGTGGGTGATGATGGTGAAACTGTTGATGGGATATCATATCATGCAGTCCAGGGCTTGCTAGATCTTTGAAGGGAAGTTGCCCAGCCTCAATTGTATAAGAAAGAGTAGAATAGTCTCCTGGTTTCTCTTTTTCATTCAGAATTGAATTTTGAACAACCTGGAAAACTTGAATTACTGGGAGGAAAAGAAGTCAGATTTGGACAATATTTATAAGGAAAAACCCAAATAGGGTTCTACGTCGTCTGGGTCTGCCCCTTCCACCTGCTGCCCACCCATTCCTACCTGCCGCCACCCAACTCAACCACCCCGACCTGCTGCCCGCCCATCCTGCCTGTCGGAAACTGCGTCAACCGCCCCCACCTGCTGCCCACCCTTCCTTCCTGCATCCAACTCACCCCTACCTACCTGCTCGCCACCCAACTCATCCGCCCCCACCTGCTGCCCACCCCTACCCACCCCTGCTACCGCCCCCACCTACTGCCCACCCCTACCCACCCCCTGCTACCTGCAGAATAAGACTCTTCATGCCAAGCTGGAGGCTCTCTCCAGTGTCCTTGAAACACATGTTTCTCGCAACATGGAAGCGGAGAAAACAATTATGGGGATGAGGGAGGCAGTGACTGCTGCTGAGGATGTGAAGTTTGCGTGAGTGCAACATTGTTCCGACCACTGTTTCTTTTATGGGCTTCATTTAGCAGCTTCTACGCAGCTCCTTTCACCCACCCTTGGGCCAAGCGAGGCTGCTGGGGAGTAGTTGTTAGCAGGAATGCAGTTTTGTTTCTTTGTTGGGCTACGTGTACCAGGTTCTAGGCAGCTCCTCTCACCCACTGTTGGGCCAAACTAGGCTGCTGGGGGTTAGGTTTTAGCGGCAGTGCAACTTTGTTTATTTGGGGGGCTACGCGTGAGCCTGAGAGAAGTTAGTGTGAGTGCAACAAGCACTGTATCCTTTTGAGGCTACACGTAGCAGCTTCTAGGCAGCTCCTTTCACCAACCCTTGGACCAAACTAGGCTGCTGAGGATTAGGTGTTAGTTCTAGTTCTACGGCTGTGGAAGTTCAAAAGCTTCAGAGCCTTGTGGTAGGTGCTTGTGCTAAAAATCCCGTCTTCTTTGTCTTTGCAGTTATAGTTCTATCACAGCGGATGTCCAAAAGCTTCAGAGCCTTGTGGTAGGGGCTTGTGCTAAAAATCTCGTCTTCTTTGTCTTAGCAGTTAGTAGTCCAACCTGTGCGGAAGTTCAAAAGCTTCAGAGCTATGTCGCAGAGGCTCGTGTCAAAAATCTAATCCCTCTTCCTCTTCTTTGTCTGTACAGTTATAGTTCAACCACTGCGGAAGTTCAAAAGCTTCAGAGCCTTGTGGTAGAGGCTCAAGCCCAAGCCGAGGCTGCTGAGGCCAGAGCAACACTTGCGGCACAGTCAGAGTCCAAGGCCTACGAAATGCGCGCTCAAGATGCTCATGATTTGGAGGCACAGCTTGCAGATTTGAACACTCGATTGCATGCTGCCCAGATGGCTGAGGCTCAGGTGAGGGGAGGTTGGCGTAGCTGGGGGTGCAAGGAGAAGATTGGTTATTGTAACTAGGGGTGACAGAAGAGGAGGGGTTAGTTTAACTAGGGGTGACAGGAGAAGAGATGTAAGTGTAACTAGGGGTTGGTGTATGAAGGGGTGGCAGGAGAAGAGATGTTAGTGTATCTAGGGGTTCGCGTATGGAGTGGTGGCAGGAGAAGAGAATTTATTGTAACTAGGGGTGACAGGAGAGGAGGGGTTAGTATGAACAAGGGTGACAGGAGAGGAGGGGTTAGTTCAACTAGGGATGACAGGAGAAGATATGTTAGTGTAACTAGGGGTTCGTTTATGAAGTGGTGGCAGGAGAAGAGAGGTTAGTGTAACTATGGGTGACAGAAGAGGAGAGATTGGTGTTCGTGAGGGTGACAGGAGAGGAGAAGTAGGCCTGGCAGGAGTGGTTGATGCAATGTTCGGTTCGTACCCCGTGCATTCAGTTGCCCTCATCCTGTTGCATTCCCCCCTCACCCTCTCATCTCTTGCTTGCCCTCACCCCTGGCCACAATGTAGATCATACCACATCATACCGTACAACACCCCACCATCTGTTCCATCCCCTCCTCATCCTCTAATCTCCTGCTTGCCCTCACCCCAGGCCACGATGCAGATCATACCATATCACACCATACCACACCATGCCACCTGTTGCATCCCCTCCTCACTCTCCCATCTCCTGCTTGCCCTCACCCCAGGCCATAGAAGATGCTCAAGAGTTGCTCAGTCTCCAAAAAGATAAGGATCGCCAAGAGAAGGCAATTGCAAGCCCTGGGGAGCACATATTAGAGGGCTATGGCAATCCAGGCTTGTCCCATTCTCGAGGGACTAGGCACGCCGCTGGCCCAAGCAGGTCGAATACTTGGAAGAACAATATGGATGGTCCCTCTCAGGTAGGAGACGGTAATATGATATTGGTTCTGCAGACGGTTAGAGGCAACATGGCGTACAGAACCATATGTAGGGAACAGCAATATGATATAAGTTCTGTAGACGGTTAGAGGCAACATGGCATATAGAATCACGCGTAGGGAATGGCAATATGATATTGGTTCTGCAGATGTTAGACGCAACATGGCGTTTAGGACCATGTGTAGGGAAAAGCAATATGATAGCATATGATATTGGTCCTGCAGACGATTAGACGCACCATAGTTAGAACCAAGTGTAGGGAACGGTGGTATGATGTTGTTTCTGCAGATGTTAGACGCAACATGGCGTATAGAACCATATGTAGGGAACAGCAATATGATAAAAGTTATGTAGACGGTTAGAGGCAACATGGCATATAGAACCATATGTAGGGAACAGCAATATGATATTGTTTTTGCAGATGTTAGACGCAACATGGCGTTTAGGACCATGTCTAGGGAACGGCAATATGATAGCAAATGATATTGGTCCTGCAGACGGTTAGACGCACCATAGTTAGAACCAAGTGTAGGGAACGGTGTTATGACATTGTTCCTACAGATGTTTGACGCAACATGGCGTTTAGGACCATGTGTAGGAAACGGCAATATGACAGCATATAAAATTGGTTCTGGGGATGGTTAAACGCAACATGGCGTATATAACCATATGTAGGGAACAGCAATATGATATTGTTTCTGCATATGTTAGACGCAACGTGGCGTTTAGGACCATGTGTAGGGAACGGCAGTATGACAGCATATAAAATTGGTTCTGGAGACGGTTAGACGCAACATGGTGTATAGAACTAAAGGTAGGGAACAGCAATATGATATTGTTTCTGCAGATGTTCGACGCAATGTGGCGTTTAGGACCATGTGTAGGGTACGGCAGTATGATAGCATATGATATTAATTCAGCAGACGGTTAGACGCAACCTGGCGTCTATAACCAGGTGTCGGGAACGGCAATATGATATCATGTCACCCTATGATGCCAGCAGTCTGACTAGGCTAAAGTTGCCATGTATGTACAACATCATATGATGTAGTTTGTATGGGATCATATGAGATCATACTCGCCTTAGCTCAAAAGCAGATGATATGCCAGTCCTTAGGCATTATAGGGTTGCTCACACACACACACACACGGACACACATTTTCACGGACACACTCCCTTCCACAGAGATACACAGAATGATCCCGTTTCAACAAATAGTTCAGTGGTTGAGCTTGTTGAAACAAGAAGGTGCGGGGTTCAAATCATAAGATACGCCGGTCCCTACTCGCAGGGCTCATTCAGCAACTTGAATGGAGGTGGGAGCCAATGCATGAGTGAGGGCTTCGGTGACACGAAGTCTGTGTGTGTCCAAGTATGTGTGTGTCAGTGCCTTAGTTCAACAAGGGGTTTACCAAAAGGATGGTAGCAGCGAGTTGACTAGAGGCCTCTATTGTTGACCTTTGTCACAGAGTTTGCCCTAGGCTGGCCAACGAAGGAAAGTAAAGGAAAGTAAGGCGGCCCAGTTAGAATTCCCCCTGAGACATTGGGACAACCACAAGATACGCCGGTCCCTATTCGCGAGGCTCATTCAGCAACTTGAATGGAGGTGGGAGCCAATGCATGAGTGAGGGCTTCAGTGACACGAAGTCTGTGTGTGTCCGAGTATGTGTGTGTCAGTGCCTTTGTTCAACTTCATAAGATACGCCGGTCCCTACTCGCAGGGCTCATTCGGCAACTTGAATGGAGGTGGGAGCCAACACATGAGTGAGGGCTTCAGTGACACGATGTCTGTGCGCAGTGCAGTGGCCAACCAGATGGTGGATGATTTCCTCCATAGCGACTATTCCATCGAAGCACTACTCCAGGTGAGTGGGCCAGCAGCACACACGAGCTGGGTCATCCTTTTTGCTTTATTTGTTTCATGGTGAGTGAGCCAGCAGAGCACATGAGCTGGAGTCATCCTTTTGTCTCTATTCTTTCATGGTGAGTGGGCCAGTTCACATGAGCTGGAGTCTTACATGTTTTTCTGTTATTTTTCTTTTTTGTATCTGTGTTGTTCATAAGTCCCTCTTGACTCGGGCAGGGCACGTGAGCTGGAGCCAGACATGTTATTTTCTTTCTTTTGTGTCTTATGGTGTTCAGAAGTCCCTCTTGTCTCTGGCAAGGCACGTGAGCTGGGGTCATACATGTGTTTCTTTTTATCTTACTCTTCTGTCTGCGGTGTTCAGAACTCCTTCTTGGCTCCGCCAGCGTACGTGAGCTTGAGTCGTCCTTTTTCTTCTTCTTTCTTTTTGTCCGCGATGGTCAAAGGTCCTTCTATGGTTACAAGTCCCTCTTGACTTTGCCACAGCACGTGATGTTGAGTCATGCATGTTTTTTTCTATTTTTCTTTTTTAGTCAATGGTGAACAAAAGTCCCTCTTGGCTCCGCCAGCTTGCGTGAGGTTGGGTCATTCATTTTGTTCTTCTTTCTTTTTTGTCCGCGATGGTCAGAAGTCATTCTTGACTCTGCCATAGCCATAGCACGTGAGGTTGAGTCATATATGTTTTTTGCTAGTTTATGTCTGTGATGGTCATAAGTAGGGAACGGCAACTAATATAAGTGTTTGAAAAATAATATTAACTTATATTATTGTAGTGTCACAATAATATTAGTTTTTCAAATAAATTCAAAATTCTGGTGAGATGGCTCGTCTGGCTAATATTATATAACATTATTTATTCGCTAATATAACTTAACATAGCTGACCCCTAGTCTTAAGTCCCTCTTTACTCCGCCAGAGCACATTTTGTAAATTCGTTCATGTTTCCCCCCGCTGTAGCCCCCTCTGGACCCAGCAGGGGCTGAAGCCCAAAGTTCCACCCACGTCTCTCTGTATCTCTCTCTCCGTCTCTCCGTGAGCTGTTTGAACAATTCCGGCCACCTCCGCATGCAAATATTTGGCTCATAGTTGGAGTGCGCATGACTAGGGTTACCAGCATTGCAGCGGCCAGGATCCTTCGCAAAAGTCGTCGAAAGTTTTGTAGCTTAATACGCTACTAGTAGCTACTTACTCCACTAGTTTTGAAAGTCTCGGCCCTCCTCGCCATTACGTCCCCTGCCCTGCCCGTGACTGCTACAGCGTTTTTCCGTGTCGCTTGCAACACGCGCTTAAAACTCGCAATGCAGTGAACTCACACAACACTCACACTGCACTCACACAGTACTCACACTGAACTCACACAGTACTCACACTGCACTCACACTGCACTCACACAGCACTCACACTGCACTCACACAGCACTCACACAACACTCACACAGTACTCACACAACATTCACACAACACTCACACTGCACTCACACAACACTCACACTGCACTCACACTGCACTCACACAACACTCACACAGCACTCACACAACACTCAAACAACACTCGACATCACTCACACAACACGCTTTGTTTACTTTTCATCAGGACCTTGGACTGCCGCAGTACATGACCATCATGCGAGCTCAGAACCTGACCCCAATTTTGCTGTCGGGCATGAGTTCCCAGGATCTTATGGAGCTGGGAGTGGACACGGTGAGTCTGACTTATTTTTGTTTCTTACGGTGTTTTTCTTTTCAGCCACAAGCAGCAGCTTCTAGTCAACTCCCCTTCCTGGCTACCTAGCCAAACTGTACGCAACGTGGCGCACGTTGAAGCTGCCATTCTCAGTTTGGCCACTCTAGCACTGCTGAAATCATTGGGTGTAGCCCACTGGCTGTTTGGGGGAGCTACCTAGAAGCTGCTGCTTGATGTTGATGTTTGATGATTTCTGGTTGCTGTTTTCTAGGATCTTGCTTAGTATGACAAGTTGCTTGCTGCTATGTCTGTGGGGTGTTGGATGTACAGAGACCGGAAAGGAAAACAGTGGTTTCTTTCTTGCTTCCGCTTTGGTTGAGTATGGTCCAGCAGAATCATAATTGCGCCAGCTTTCCCATGTGTGCTGACTCATGCTGTTTGGGGATGTGTGTGTGGGGGGGGGGGCCCAAGACTGAACTCTTTTACCCGCTTGCTTTCTTGCTTCTTTTCCGTATTGCCTCATCGCCTGAAACCTGGGATTCAGAGGATGGTTGGAAGTAGCCCCCCCCACACCACTCAGCGCCCGCCCGGATGTCGTGGAGCAGCATCCCATGTCATGTACAAATAGCATTCCCTCTCGGTTCCTTCCTTCCCTTCATCCGTCCATTCCCCCTCCCATTGCTCACGCGTGGTTCTATTCTGTGTTAACTGCCACGCAGCATCAAATTTCATGTACAGTACAGGCAGCAAAATTTGACGTTTTTAAAATTTGACGGTTTTATTCGAGAGCAAACTGAGCATTTTGCTGGGCCTTAAGCACCGTGCGTCCCGGGTTCGATCCCGCGGAACCCCATTTTGGCGCCGGCGCGTCGCCCCTGAAGAAAAACGTCAAATTTTAAAAACGTTAAATTTTGCTGTCAGTGCGGTATTAATCTACTTTCTGTGTTGTTCCTTCCTTCCCTTCATCTGTCCATTCCTCCTCCCATTGCCCAGCGTGGTTCTATTCTGTGTCGCATGCCATGCAGCATCCCATGTCATGTAGTTCTGTCATTTCCTCGTGTCCCTTCCTTTCCTTCATTTGCCAATCCTCCTCATTGCTCCCACACACATAGCTCATAAATAATTGTACCCCACCATTACATAACCCTGACCTGCCTATGACAAAGTAAAGTATACTGAAAATGGGAACGCTGCCCTGGGCTATGCCAGGGCCCCATTTGTAAATTGAAAATAACTGCAAAGTACGCCTTATTACGGGGCATGAGGTTGAGGGGGCCAGCCTGTTGCGCTGGGGCCATCCACCAAGTAAACTGGAAATGGGAGCGCTGCTGCTCCTTCTCTCACCACCCACCACTCCTATCACCACCACCGCCACCTCCCACACCACCCCAATCGCAGGTGGGGGCCAGACAACGCATTCTTGAGACTGCTCGACAGTACAGGCTGAAGATGGAGTCATCAACCCGAATGCTGCTCATATACAAAGACAGTGGGGTCCACCGATGATAAGATAGAGTCATCAACCCGAATGCTGCTCATATACAAAGACAGTGGGGTCCATGGATGATAAGATAGAGTCATCAAACTGAGTGCCGCTGATACACAAGGACAGTGGGGTCACCCAATGATAAGATAGAGTCATCAACCTGAGTGCCGCTCATACACAAGGACAGTGGGGTCACCCAATGATAAGATAGAGTCATCAACCTGAGTGCCGCTCATACACAAGGACAGTGGGGTCCACCGATCATAGCCGCCAAAGGATGGAAGAAGCACCGAGCGTGCTACTCATTCGTCGCCTTTTTGGTGGAGCCCCCCCTCACCCCAACCGTACGAAGCCAACTGTCTTACCTAACGGTGTCGGTACTTGCCGTTTTTTATTCCGTTGCCACCTGTTGTCCGATAGCCATTTGTTTGCTATTTGCGCGTTGCTTGCGACACCGCCTAAGACTTGTTCTTTGAACAAGACTATGACTGGGTTAGTGAAATGTATGCTTGTTGAAATCTCCCCCCCACACACACCCCACCTCCCCAAAGCATCACTGCGCACACTCAGTGCTAATCATTCAGTTTTCACACTCAGTTAACATAGCTTCCAAAGGATAGGAAAAGCACTGAGTGTGCTACTGGATCACTACGCACACTCAGTGCTAATTAGTGAGCAAGCACACTCAGGGATCATAGCCTCATATCCTAGGGACTGGAAGTCAGCAAATTCCAATAACTCAACATCATCTGACATCATCCACCGAGCATTGCTGCCCAAGGGTAGGAAAAGCACTGAGTGTGCTACTGGATCACTACGCACACATTGCTAGTCAGTAAGCAAGCACACTCAGGGATCATAGTCTCCTACTTTAGTGACCATAAGTCAGCGTTACAATTCCAATAACTCTCCATCATCTGCGTACTTTGTGCCGTGGATTATCTACGTACGTTGGCAGCTCCTCTGACGACGCATCAAGCTGAAGTTGGAGCTTTGCCTTCTATGCTTGGCAGCTTGCGCGACCCCCTTGCGTACATGCGCACACCAAGGATAGGAAAAGCACCGAGTGTGCTACTAGATCACTACGCACACTCATTGCTAGTCAGTAAGCAACCACACTCAGGGGACATAGCCTCCTACTCTAGGGACCATAAGTCAAGGTTACAATTCCACTAACTCTCCATCATCCGCGTACTTAGTGCCGTGAAGTATCAAAATACGTTGGCATCTCTACAGACGGTTTATTGAGCTGAAGTTGGAGCTTTGCCTTCTACGCTCGGCAGCTTGCAAGACCACCTTACATACGTGCGCACTCCTTCCCATACTTACATGCACCATAAATGGCGATGGATACCTTTTAGCACTACACCATTTTACAAGGCGTGAGGTAATGGAGACCAGCCCGCTTGCTTGCACGGGGGCCATCCACACTGTTTCCTTTTTGGGTTGTGTAGCAGCTTCTAGGTGGCTCCATTTCTG
Source organism: Chlamydomonas sp. ICE-L (assembly GCA_013435795.1). Lineage (NCBI taxonomy): Eukaryota > Viridiplantae > Chlorophyta > Chlorophyceae > Chlamydomonadales > Chlamydomonadaceae > Chlamydomonas > Chlamydomonas sp. ICE-L. The sequence continues at coordinate 75,138,686 of JACBWV010000610.1, forward strand.
CATCCTTGGGCCAAACCTGGAGCTAAGTAATGATAACGCCTGGTGGGACGTGGTATTAAGGGAACCCGTCTTACGCGGGCAGAGAACGGTCTACCACCTCAACTGGACAAGCTACCATCGCGGTTGACAACGACCTGCAAAGCTCAGGGTGACCGTTGGGGGAATCCAATTCCCGACCCCGTTTCGTTTCAGCAATTTGGTGTACCACTTGACCAATCGTATCACTGAAACGGACTGAACCTGGAGCTATGTAGTGCATGTTTCAGGTGACATGACAGGCATTCCCATACAGCTGAAAGCGTTGGGCTGGACCCAAAGGCTGGCTAACCGAGCTGGGTGGAAGCTGCAATTCATAGTTCCCAAAAAAAACAATGGCCATCCACCCATGAAGCGCCCACTCGTTGGCTTGTTATGAGGTGTGAGGTTGAGGGGAGCAGCCAGTTTGCTTTCACTGGGGCCAACCACCAGCTGATCCTTAAGAAATACTGAAATGCATTGATTGAGGTTTAGGAGATGACGTATGGCATTTGTGTTCAAACTTTGGTTTAAAATGGGCTCGGCTACCATAAAGGTGTACCAACTGTGTTACATGCGGTAACTCAATTTCTGCAAAAGTTGTAGCTAAACCTTGCAGAAGCAAATTCCGTAGTGCGTAATAGAGCATAACCATTACATGATTCACAGGTAGGGAACATCAATATGATATCATATAATGCCGGCAGTCTGATTGGGCTTAATTTACCACAAATCTACAAAATCATATGATGCAATTTGTATGGTTTCTTACCCGCCTTTGGGCAACATCGTATGATTTGCTGGTCTCTATTCATATGCAATTCTTGTATCACTACAGAATGTTTGCATTCAAAATTCGTAGTTTCATATTTTCCAATAAAGTAGGATGGGTTTTTTTCCAACCAAGCTAGCATTTATTTAAACGAGGTGAAAATCTGGTTGAGATTTACTCATCTCCTCCAGTACACCCAGTCCAGTTGGTGTGCGTTCCTGCCCGAGCCCTTGGTGCGGTATGGCATCATCTTCTGCTGAGAGGGTTTCCGGTAGTGTGTTAAGTATTGGGGCTTGAACTTGGTTACATAGCTTCAGCCAGCAATTTGGCTGCTCGCCGTCCTCAACAGGAAAAATACATGTACCGGGGTATAGTGTAAACTCGTTTTTTTGCACAAAGACATTTCCATCTTCTATTTCTTCTTCTGGAGCAGGAGGAGCCCAGGCCTCAAAATTTTCAGTCATGCTGATCGATTTTTCTGAGGACAGGGCTGTAATCGCATGTATCATGGCGGTATTCAAAGTTACTTTTCAGGTCATTCTGAGCACCTCATTTAGAGGCGGTTTACACTGCGTTTGGTTTAGCTTTTGCTTTTGGTCTGATTTTTGTCCTGGCCTAAATCGGACCAAAATCGACAGCAAAATCTGTCCAATCAGACAAAAAGTGTGATCCGATTTTGCTTGCGCTTTTGCTTTTGATCACAACCTAGATAAAGGTGAAAAACTTGTTGTCAAGCCTGCAAGTTGTAAAGTGTTTTACCCGAATGAAAAAAATCTCCAGATTTTATTTTGACAGGCTAATCCCTCGATCAAAAATTTTGTTTGAAGAGGGATTAGCCCCTTTAAAATGTCCGTTAGTTCGTCCGTTCGTCCGTGTGTCACCAACCACATTTTCAGGTTTTATGAAAAACATCAAAAAAATTGAACATTCTATACTTATGATGAATTATAAGACTTATTTATACCGGACAAATTCTCACCAGAGCACACATGAGCATCGCAATTCACGAAAAGGAGCTCAGGTTGGGCCCAAAAGCTACAATTATCGGTTAACAATTTGATTTCAGGGTGTTTTTAGCTAACATTTCAAATTTGAACCACTTAAACATGTGCGTTTACATAGGTTTGGGAGCAGAATTGTCGTCAAAAATTCGAGGCGAAACATGTAAGCATCACAATGGACGAAACATTCCCCTAGGGCACGTGTGCTATAATTAGCCCACGGATCCCACCTCAGGGCCGTGCGTGGGGCAGGGGCGGGGGCCACCGGGCGGGGGCATGCGCACGCCACGCCACCTGCCGCTGGCCAAAAAAACGTTCAGGAGGACGGGACATACCCACCGGGACATACCCGGTGGGACATACTGTTCACGGGGGCAGGGGCAAGCCACGCCACCTGCCGATGGCCAAAAACCCGTTCAGGAGGACGGGACATACCGTTCACGTCTGGGCTGGGCCGAAACATGCAATATCTTGTACACATCCCGTAAAATCAATCATACACCTGATTGGCCTCATTTTTCTTGCATCAAATTCTTTAAAAAAAGTCACTCTACACACATGCATTTCATTACATTACAGAAACGTCCAATACTGCTGAAAAATCAACAACCCTTCAAAAACTCTCTTTTCCGTCACTTTATAGTTAACAATGCTAAATCATCAATCCATTCGTTGGAATTCAATCAATTTAAAGCCTCCAGGCGCCCTTCAAATTTTATCCTATTCGAATTGATACAATTTAAAGCAATAACATGCGTTCAAACCACGTAAATTAAATTTAATGGAAAGGAATAAATCGAATTACAATAACACAACATTAAATACGGTACAATTCAATTTTATTAAGATAATACATTGAATTAAGGATTCGAATAATTTCATTCGGGACGCGCCTCCAGGCGCCCTTAATTACTAAAAACAATTATTTTCCAGCCCCCAACGCGCAGCTGCCTTTAAAAATTGCGCGCTGCCAATACAGTTTTTATAATTGGTGCGCTTTTTTTTATTGCTGGAGGGGAGCAGCTGGAGGGAACTGTGAGTAGGGAGCTAGCTGCAGGGGGCGGGGAGCTAGGTGGGGGTAGTAGGGAGCTGCCTGGAGCAGGAAGCTGCAGGGAGCTGGGAGCAGGGAGACTGGATAGTGGAAATAGTACAGATGTGGGAACTTGTGTTACAAACTTATAACCAAGTCGTCAATAATGTAACAAATCAAATTAAAGTTCTTTGCTAGAGGGATGGCCAAGTCTACGGGGGGAATACAACGTGTGACAGGTGACAATCTCTCTCGTGGGTACCGCACAAGTAGGGTGCCAACAACGTGCAACACAAATCAGTCTAGCCATTTAGCTAGGGGGGTTCTGGCTCATGTTTGGCATGCATGGACCACCCATAGGGTACGTCTGGTTGTACGCCTGTGTGGCGCCACCCATCATCATCACCCCAACAGCATGGGAGTGCCCCCCTCCCATGGCAACCCCCCAGCCGGACAGCGGAGTGGAGATCGTGGGAGCCATCATTCCACCCCCATTATGTGGGGTGGAAGAACCAGGAATGGGCTGGTTCATACCCATCATCACATTGCGCCCACTGAACAAGTTAGCAATCAGGACGGTGGTTTGACGGTTCATCTCTGTCATATGTGACAGCATCTCCATCCGTTCTGTCCTCCTCTCCCTATCTCTCTCATCCTTCAACTCCTGCCTCCTCTCCTCATACAGCCTCTTCTCCTCCCTCCTCTCCCTATCTCTCTCCTCCCTCATTCTCTCCTTCAATTCCTCCCTAGTCTCCCTCGCCACATCTTGGGACTGCAAAAGGCTTTGGAAACTACGCACTACCCCAGACCCAGTGCCCGCTTTGGAGGATGTGTGCAGTACATTTGGATTGGGGATTGGGGCCTTGACAGGTGATGTGACATCCCCATCATCCTCCTTCACTTCAATGCTGACCTTGCTGCCCTTCCTCGAAACAACTTTCCCCAATCCTTGCGAGCATGTACCCTGAGGAAGCCCAGAGCCATCAAAATACCCCTTCACCTAGGGGACATAATGTAATGTAATGTAATGTAATGTAATGTAATGTAATGTAATGTAATGTAATGTAATGTAATGTAATGTAATGTAATGTAATGTAATGTAATGTAATGTAATGTAATGTAATGTAATGTAATGTAATGTTATGTTATGTTATGTTATGTAATGTAGCGTGGGTTTTGAATAATTCAACCCACAGCCCCAAATGCACCCAACCTTTATTTTCCAGAGCCATATGCTCTAGGTCCTTCAACTCTAGTGCCCTGCCAGTGACACCCTCACGGTCGTTGTGACTAAGGTTACTAGGATATTCTGTGCCTTGCACAACTACTTGGAGCGTAGGCATCCTTATCCTACAGACCTGCAGATGGTGCCTGTTGTACCCTCTGACACGAACACGGCCAGATGGGAACCTGGCACCATGGGTGCATCAGGTCACAAGAGGAACCTGCTAGCTTCCTACATGGAGAGGGTGCTCGGTGTAGATCCAGCAACGTCCACACTCGCACAGCTGGGTAACATTACATTACATTACATTACATTACATTACATTACATTACATTACATTACATTACATTACATTACATTACATTACATTACATTACATTACATTACATTACATTACATTACATTACATTACATTACATTACATTACATTACATTACGTTACATTACATTACATTACATTACATTACATTACATTACATTACATTACATTACATTACATTCTGGGTAACATTGCTCATGGCCCACTCGGATTCGATGGATAGCAAGGCCAACTGTGGAGAGAGAGAGAGAGAGAGAGAGAGAGAGAGAGAGAGAGAGAGAATTATATGATTTTGTTGAGTTCCTCATCATATATGTAACGCGTTCCTTTTCATTTGCAGTTTTGGGGCCACATTGCAACATAATCTCAGGTAGCGACTATGCCGAGCCCATTGTAAAAATGAAAGGCAAGAAGCAAAAAGAAATAAGAAGACGGTATGAAAAGAAATGAGTGGAAAAACGAAAACACGGAAGAGGTTATTACAAAAAACAACAAAAAGTTCAAGACCAACATCCAGGCCAAAAGCAAAATCGGACCAAATACCGCTTAGGTAGGTAATATGGGTGAGTATGGGTGGGTGAATGGGTGAGAGGGTATGGGGGTGGGGTGGGGAGGTAAATCCCCCCCCCCCCCCCCCCCCCCCCCCCCCGCCCCCCCAAACAGCCAAGGTACTTGGGCAACTCAGAGGGGGGGGCAGAACTGATTTTTGACTATCACACAGTCCCTAAGTGGGAATTCCGAGGATGCCAATATGTGCGCCATATTGTAAACCCCCAGAATCCATATCTAAGTTTTTCAAAAAGGGGTTATTTCTATTTAAAGGGGGGGGGGGGAGGGGTCAGCCCTACCCAGGTTTTTTAGGCATGGTGTGACCCAGGTGTGACCTCGGTGTGACCTATCTTTTTTTTTAGAGGGCAGACCCCCACCCAACCTTCATTAGAAATACAACTTTTTCGAAAAACTGAGATATGGATCCTGGGGGGTTACAATATAGCTAGGGCTGTCAATACCGTACAGTACTTTCAATTACCGTACGATATATCGTGATATACCGTACGGTATTGATACCGTACATTACATTACATTACATTACATTACATTACATTACATTACATTACATTACATTACATTACATTACATTACATTACATTACATTACATTACATCACATTACATCACATTACATTACATTACATTACATTACATTACATTACATTACATTACATTACATTACATTACATTACATTACATTACATTACATTACATTACATTACATTACATTACATTACATTACATTACATTACATTACATGTTAAAGTCTACTTGACACCGCGAGGGTGTATGAGACTCTGTGCTTTAAACAAAAAGAAAAAGCCCCCACAAAGCAAAAAACCCCATTACATCAGGGGTGTGTCGAGGACAAACAAACCAAGCTCCTATCAGCTAGAAAGCACTTCGAAGAGTGGAGAGAGATGTATGCAGCGGAGACAGACGCGCCAATCTATACACGGAGACAAGAAATAGCGTTACAAGGACAGGCGGACGCCAAAGAACACCAGCGGTGGGAGAGGCGGATGCCTGTAACCTGACTAGACCCTAAGTCAGGAATCTTAAGTCAGGCACCGGCTATACAGAGTGTGTCAGTGAGAGACCGATGACGCAGTCAACAGGAAGCTGTCACCGTGTCATGAAGGAGGACACAGTCTACGGGAAGCTGACACAGTACAGACAGAAACACTGTCTGGGCCGATAGTTCTAAGGAAGTACATAAGTAGTCACCAAGTCATTAAACGCGTGAGAGCACCGCAATTCATGCTGACACTCCACCTATGACACAGGTGACATACAATACTACCTCTCCACCTATGGCACTGGGGACATAGAAGTATATGTAACATATATAAAAAAAAAAAATCAAAGAACTCCGGAAAAAAAAATTCGAGAGAACTTCAAATGGAACCCAAAGGGTTATAGGAAGGAATGAAACAAGGCAAAAAATTATAAAACAATTTGCCAAGCTAGAAAGAGAGGAAAAACTAATATCAAAAAATGGGTAACAACGGTATAGAAAACCCGATCCGGGAATAGGAACCTAATGCCAAACTTTGATAACGAAAAGAAACTAATATGACCAAATGCAAGGATGACCCTAAGAAGAAGCGGTCATACCTAACATGCGGACAAACCTCCAGAACACAGCAGGATCAAGGGGCTTGGTGAAGGGGTCAGCACAGTTATCCACGGTGTTAACATAGGCAACATCCAGTGAACCATCCTCCACCAGCTCCTTGATGTAGTGATGAATAACATCAATGTGCTTGCTGCGAGGCAGGAGCTGCCAGTCTTTGGCCCAACTTAGAGACCCTAAGTTGTCACCCTGAATGGTAACCAAAGCACAAGGCAGACCCAGATTCACCCTCAATTTCTTCAACCATTGTACCTCCCTGGCAGCCTGGGACAGGGCCTGATACTCAGCCTCACTATAGCTAATGGCAACATTAGGCAGCCTCTTGCTCATCCAGTTCACTATGCACCCCCTAGCTAGCACAGCAAAGCCAGTCTGAGACCGCCTGTCAGACCCATCATCAGCAAAGGATGAGTCACTAAAGACAGTAAAAGAGAACTTAGGGTTGTGGGTGTAAGTGAGACCCAGGTGGGAATGTGTTCTCAAATACAAGAGCAACCGCTTGGCAGCCCCCCAGAGAGGGACGGTAGGGTGAGCAGAAAACCTGGACAGGTAGCTCACAGCAAAAGAAATATCAGGCCTGGTGCAAGTAGCCAGGTATAGCAAAGCACCCACAAGAGAGAAGTACTGGCTATTAGACGGCAGGGGTTCTCCAGGGGCGTCAGAAACGGTGGACTTGGCCATGGGGGCAGCAAACCTGGGTGGGGCAGCATCAGTAAGACCAAACTGCTCCACCAGATCAACAATGTAGGTGTGCTGAGAGATGCTAATCTGAACACACCTGCCTTCAGAATCAAGTGTAACATGCATGTCCAAAGAGAGGAACTGAACCGGAACACCCATCTCTTTGACCTCCCAGCCAGCCTTTTCCATAGCCTGGATAAGCAACACATACCTATCCAGCTCACTAAAAGCACAGATAAAATCATCAACATAGGTCAGAACATAGCTCCACCCACCATCAGAATCCTTCCTAAAATACAGAGCAGGTTCAGCCTTGCACATAGTGAAGCCGTGTGCAACCAGAACCCGCTTGACATCCCTACTCCAAGCCCTAGGTGCCTGCTTCAATCCATAAAGAGACTTGAGCAGCTTGCACCCAAGGGGAACACCGTTGGGACCAAGGTGCTGAAAGCCCTCAGGCTGGCGGCAGTACAGGTCCAGACCAGGTTCCAGCTTAGCGTTCAGAAATGCAGTTTTGATGTCCAGCTGCCGAACAAACATCTTTCTATGAGTGATGGCAGCCAGGAGCACCCGAAGACCTGCTTTAGAGGAGACAGGGGCATATACGTCATGAAAATCCAGCCCAGGACGTTGCAGAAAGCCACGTACCACAAAACGTGCCTTGAAGCGTATAGAACCATCAACCCCAATCTTCTTCACAAATAACCACCTGCCTGACAGGATCTTTTGCTTACGAGGCTGTGGAGTGAGTACCCAAGTACCATGGGCATGTAGGGAAGCCATCTCATCCTTCATAGCAAGAAGCCATTGATCCCTGTCAGGGTTGGTAGGGAGAATGGCAGCTTTATAGGTTAGTTCAGTGGAGGGGGCAACAGATGCTCCCACGTACAAGCAGTTTACTTGTACATGAGCAGCGGGGATATCAGCAGTATCAGCAGTAACCGGTAGTAGAGCCCCCAGTGCAGAACTACTGCCTGGTTGAACAGGGCCGGCCTTATTTGCCTCTAATTCAACGAAGCCTGGGTCGACCGGAACACCCCAGCCATACGCAGTATCGGAGCCTGACCAATGATCAAGATCATCACTTGCACTATCGGCAAAGGCTACATCATCACCCGGGCTCCCGATTAATCTATCAGGAACGGCAGGAGGCGAAGCTCTCACCAACCCCTTTGAGCCATCCAAGATGATTGGAGCAGGGTGACTATTAGACAATGGACCTATAAGAGGCTCCACTATGATCTGAGATTGTCGTAATCCTAGAGCTTCACCGACGGAATTTGACGCAGAGGAGGGCCTGGCGACCCCCTGAGATTCGGCTAAGATTTTATCCGTAGGAACTGCAGAACCTCGCCCGCCCAGTGCATTCTCACGCAATACAGTACCAGCAGCCCCTGACCTGGGACGCAGAATCATCCTATGGCCAGGACAGTGGTCAACAATTGGGGAAAGCAAAGGATCTAAGGAATGGCCCGCAGCCTCAGGCATGTGTCCGTTGATAGCGGCAGGGATGCTAGAAACATACGGCGACCCGTCATAGGGAGGAAGCCCAGGAATACAGTTATAGCTAAACTTTTCATAGAAGAGTACATCACGACTCTCTACTACCTGGCGCAACTTAGGAACCCAAATAAAATAACCCTTACTCACCAGAGAATACCCAACCAGTCTACCAGATAACGCCCTTTCGTCCAGCTTGTTACGTTTCTTCCCATTGACTAACGTGACATAGCAGGGGCATCCAAACACACGTAACAACGACACATCAGGCATCACCCCATAAAACAACTCATAAGGTGTCTTGCGTCCCTGATTGGGCAGTCGGTTACGAAGGTAACAAGCAGCTAGGAAGGCATAAGGCCAGAAAGACTTAGCTAGCTTTGATTCCAGGTGGATACTCCTAGCTATAGACTGCAAGACCCCATTATACCTTTCCACAGTTGCGTTCTGCTGGGCAGTGTACACCAACGATAACTCATGTACTGCCCCAACCGATATCAGCCAATCCTCGAACCATTTAACTATAAACTCCTTGGCCCTGTCAGATCTCAGACACTTAAAGGCAAACCCCTGCAGCTGATTTGACCATCTGAGGATGATAGTTTGGACTGCTAAGGGAGCTTCATCCCTGGTCCTCAAGCACAATACTTCAGCAAAGCCAGAGAATTGGTCTATGAGGCACAGGATGTAAAACTCCCCACGCAGACCCCTAATATGAACTGGTCCCATTATATCCAAGTGAAGTCGTTGGAGAGGTGCACGGATCTCAGTTTTGCTTTCTTTAGGAAAAGGGAGACGTTTGCCCTTAGCCTTGTGACAAGCATCACATGGGATCTTACCCAACTTTTGCACTTGACCCAGACTGAGGGGTAAGTTCTTAACCATACCACTCTTGACAAGTTTGTGTAAGGCACTATAGCCGGGATGACCCAACCGCCTATGCCACAACCATGCAGGAGTGGTAGGGAGAACAACTCCACCGTCCTCATCAACATCAAGTGCAAACGCTGGATAATTGTCAGCAACTCTTAAACAACGACTGGAGGTGTGACAAGGCCTACATGCAAACTTGTACACACCATCACTGGAGGCAGGGAAGGACCAGAGAACAGAAGAGCCCTGAGTGGCAGTGCAACTAAGACTATCAAAAGAAACCTGGCAGTGGAGAGAATGAGCCACAGCATTTACTGACAGGAGATTCACCGGACAGTGAGGGATATAAAGAACATTGGTTAGAGTGATTGATGTTGGTAACCAATCACTACATAACACAATGGATCCCTTACCCTCTGGCCGTTGAATCACCCCGTCACCAAATCGAACCGTAGGCCCAACAGCAGAAGATTCAAACACAGTGAACAAAGACTTATCACCCGTGATTGACATTCCAGCTCCAGAGTCCACATGCCAGACACCCTCAGAAAGACTAGGGCTACACACGTTAGAGAACTTCGTAGTGCAAGAGAATAGGACAGAGCGTACCTCCTAGTTCTTGGACATGGCGTACCCATCAATCTGAGCCTGCAAGGAGGACAACTGCTTGCGAGTCAGCGAACCTGGAAGGGCCAAGGCAACGGGCACGGGTTCAATGCCCGGTGCACCAGCCTTGGCCTTTCGCAGGTGCGGATGTTTCGTCCAGCAACGGTCCTCCGAGTGGCTCGTTTTGGAAAGACAGGGGCCCCAAGTGCAATCCAAGCGCCTCTTGGTAGTCCCGGAACCCTGAGGACCAGGTCCCCTGCCACGCTGAAAAGCAGCATTGGCAGGGACCTGGGGAGGATCGCGGGACCAACCAGGATGCCTCGGATCAGACTTAGGGAGAGACACGTTCAAGAAATCTAATGATCTATATGCTGCCAGACAGGTCCAGTAATCAACAGGCTGGTTCTGATGCAGTGCGAGACCAAACTGTAGCCGCAGAGAGTCGAAGCGGGGGTGCATGATGCCATTAATAATAGTATGCATGGCATGGCGCTGAGGCTGTGGGTATCCCGCACTGCGGAGGTCAGTGCACAAGCCCCGGACCCTGCGAAAGAACACATCCACAGGTTCAGAGTTGTCCATGGTTGCACGCCGAAGCTCAACAAGCATGAGAGGGACACGAGCAGCAAGAGCATCAGAACGCTGTCTTCGGATATGCAAGAAGATATCCCGAGGAGTGGCAAAATCCTGATACACATTGACCATCGCATCCGTCATGTTCGCAAGCATCATAGTGAGACACATGAACTCCTGACGTTCCAGGGGCAGGGCACTAAAACCCAACAGTGCAGGATCTACACGAGACTCACCATGAGAGGCCGAGGGTCCAGCAGCAAGAGGATCAGGCACAGGAGCATACGAGGCACGAACCGACATAAAATACTCGGCAGCAATGCCAGCATCATATGCGCGCTGATCATCTAAGTTCCTAATGAGATCTAAGGAACGCGCAACACTCGCAACGAGCTCGAAATCAGGCCTAACAGGAACAAAACTGAGAGGGACCTTCACATACTGATACCCTCGGAGATCATTGTTCCTACGCCCAATCCCACCAAAGGTAACACCTCCAGGGGAAGGGTAGTTAATCCCTGCCTTCACAGGTCCTAGAAAAGCACGACACTCATGACCCAGCTCAGAGTAAGCCATCACACGCTTAGGGCGACCCTTTCTATCTAGATTAGCCCGAGTGGCTGCCTCATCCAGCCTACCGTACAAAGTGCGATCAAGAGAATTTCCAGCATACTGGGCTTGGCGAATAAGCCGGCAGTCCCGCACAGCCAGCCGCACAGGTGGTGTGCCATCAAGCAGATGTTCCCAGGATATGCCGGACAGCGTAGGATTCATAGACGGCGGAGGGCCAGGCGCAGGTGGCAGATCCACCGGTGGAGGTGGAGGGGGCTCCTGCGAGGTGCCAGCAGCAGATCTGTGGACACTCGTGGCAGCAGCCTCGCGAGCCCGAGTATGGTAAGCACCAAGAGCCCGCTCTGCAGGGTTGCGAGCCTGCTCTGCAAGGTTGAGTAGAGGACCCAAAGGACCAAGAGACGAACTCCGCAGCAAAGACGGCTTGACCACCTCAGGTAGGTCCGGTGGAAGCGGCGCAAGCAGAGCGGCAGACGGAGGCTTGAAGACCGCAGGAGAAGGTGCCAATTGAGGCTCATACACCGGAGAGACAGTGGAGGTGTGGAAAACCCTAGTAGCAGAAGAGGGAGTGACTCCACCGAAGTCGCCACTTCTGGCACTCTGTAGATCTTCCATACAATCATCAGAGTAATCTTCCTCTGAGTCGTCAGACTTGCCGTAAGCATAGCCATCTTCATGGCTATGGAGAGCAAGGTCTACAGTGTTGTAGGTAAAGCGGGCATCAGCGGGTGGAGGCGACCTTGCATACTGGATAATCTGTGTGGAAACACAGCATAGGCGCATCAGAATATCCTCAACCTCAGGTCGGAGACGTTGGACAAAAGGAGAAGGAGACGGAGAAATGGAGGTATTGGAGGGGGGGGTGGCTTCCATGATGGCGGAAGGAGACTCATCTCCGGCAGCAGAGGCCGCTGGCGCGCAATCATCTAGCCAATCAGTGGGAACACGAATCTTTAGAGGAAGAATTCGGTCGCATCCATTACTGATAATGACGCTCTCCATACCGCGCGACCAGGAAATACCATTCTGTGGGGTAAGTTTCTCGACGCCGGCAGGAGGCCCACGCGGAAGTTGCATTGTAAAGCAGTGGTAGAAGTAATAAGCCCGTAACCTATCAGCTAGAAAGCACTTCGAAGAGTGGACAGAGATGTATGCAGCGGAGACAGACGCGCCAATCTATACACGGAGACAAGAAAATAGCGTTACAAGGACAGGCGGACGCCAAAGAACACCAGCGGTGGGAGAGGCGGACGTCTGTAACCTGACTAGACCCTAAGTCAGGAATCTTAAGTCAGGCACCGGCTATACAGAGTGTGTCAGTGAGAGACCGATGACGCAGTCAACAGGAAGCTGTCACCGTGTCATGAAGGATGACACAGTCTACGGGAAGCTGACACAGTACAGACAGAAACACTGTCTGGGCCGATAGTTCTAAGGAAGTACATAAGTAGTCACCAAGTCATAAAACGCGTGAGAGCACCGCAATTCATGCTGACAGTGCGGCCTCTATCTGAGGTCCATCAGCTTGAGGGACAAAGTCCCTAGCATCCAGACTTGGATCAATACCTCCTTGCACATCAAAGAGGTCTGCAAAATAATCAGTCCAATCATGAATTGTGATATCTGCCGTAGTGGCCTTGTTAGGCTCACGCACGTCTTTCCAAAAACTTTTCGGATTATGCCGAAGATTCGTATGAAGGTTCTCCATGCGTGTTTCTAGCCACTTCCTCTTCTTTCTTCTGAGAATCCTCTTGTACTCCTTGTGCATAGAACCAGCCAAGTCAGAGCAAGAGCCATGTTGATGTTCTGCTTGGCTTGCTGCCTGTCTAGCACGATTGCATTCATCATCATACCATGCGTTCACGGGCCCGTGCTTACGTTTAGCTACAGGTTTGTGACATGGTGTGCATTTGCTTATGGCTAGTTCAATAGCACTAGCAATCCCCTTCTCTGAATCTTCCATGGATGAGCTATGGAGTGCATTGTCAAGTAATCGGTTAACGTCTGGGTCACACTTAATTGTGTGCGCATAAATCTGGGCATAGTTGTCTTTCCATTTCAGTTTGGGCGAAGGTTTACTACCAGCAGGTGTACTAATAGTACCTTGAGAAGGCCTAAGAGCAGCATCTGGTATGTGGAGTGTGATAGGCATGTGGTCAAACTTTTTACCCCCGGGCCTGAGAGGGCAGTCATGCTTGGGAGTCACACTAAACTTGACTCCTGGGGTGTTGAGAAGACTAGGGGCGGCTAGCGCATAATCAATGACAGATTTCTTGTCCATGCCATCTGCAAAGAAGGTATGTGCACCTTGCATATCACCTTCTGTTCTACCGTTAAGGATGATAAGACCAGTTACTACACATAGTTGGAGTAGGCCCCCCCCCAATCGATTGGGGGGAGCTGTGTCCATGCTACACCTCGGTTGAATGGTTTGGTTGGGGGCTGTATTATTGGTTTGGGATACTGGTTCATCTCCTAACTCGGTATCTTCATTTTCCATACCAAGACCAACCCGAGCGTTGAAGTCACCCATCACCACATTGTTGCCTTTTCCCTGGAAGTTCCCAATGATTTTACCCAGAGTGAGGAAGTGGTCCTCTATACTAATGTAGTCGTCACCATGTTTGTAGTATGAGCTTTTAGCATGTGGGATATAGCACACACCAATGTGTGTTCCATGTATGCGAATCCAGGCCATGCCTAATTCAGGTGCCTCATGGACTAAAGTAGCATTTAGGCAAGTGCGGACATAGATAGCGACCCCCCCATCCTTGCTCAACTTGGGGCGAGGGGCACAAGAAAGGCATTTGAAACCTGGAATGTGGGGGGTGTCTAGCTGGCCTCGCACCCCTGTATGTGAAAACAATAAAATGTCGTGTTTTCTCACCACTTTCATTGCTGCACCGCAGCTGCTTAGAACACTTAGTTGTCCTCTGATGTTCCATGCAAGGCACCTTAGTCCACTTCATGCATCAGTCGATGAGACACCTGAGGGAGGGGCCTTGTCCCGCACCTTCAGGAGTCCTCTATTGAACGAAACCCACTTAGAGGGGTCCCTCTTAGCTTCCAGAAACGCTGGAAGGTTTCCCTTGTGCAGCTTTATGATATTTTTATACCCTTTTTTGGGAAATCAGTAAGTAAGACCAAGGGGATATAACAGGAAATACCGTTTACACGTCCATAAACTTAAAATCAAGTCAAATGAACCAATACTGACGGAGATAGAAAAACACGGTAAAATCGTGGTCAATTACCGTACGATATACCGCACGATACAAGGCGGTATACTAAATTCCCTGGCCCAGACTCAGGTGCTCCTGACGAGAATCGAACCGCCGACCTGCCAAGTGTAAGATATTTTCGTAGACCACAGGACCACACTGACAAAAAAAAGGAAGTTGTTACACGTTCAGCGGAGCCCGAACATTATCTGAGCAGCTGTACAGTTTTATAACAGTCAGGGTATAGGCCAAGTTCCCCTCAGAACCTGGTCCATGGGGTAAACTCCAGAAAGCGAAAGAAAAGGCTCATTCAAGGGCTTAAGAAAAAACAGAGCGAACTAGCAAGGCATAAATTATTTACATAGATATTTTAATTACACATGCCTTAAGGGAACTACTACGTCACTGTCTTCCTCGCAGAATTCTATCCTGCGGGAACCGCAATGGCTGATGTGATCCCTGGTAGAAGCTGACGGATTGGCGCAGGAAATCTTAGCTGCACAGGTCTTGCACTCGAGCACTACTGCCATGGAGGGCTCCTCCTGGACAATGCGGAAGTGGGTTTCATACTTGCGAGTCTTGCTCTTCAGCTTCGCATACAGATCGCGAGGATACAACTTGACTCCCATATGCTTTTGTTTCCCATCACTGTCGAGGTAACGGGTGGCAGTAGAAACCGCATCAGCAGATCCGGATCCAGACATGACGGAAGAGCACAGCACAGAGAAGAGGGATCAAATACAATCTGGATTTTAACTATGAATTCGAAAGGCGGCTTTGGCTTCAAGTTTATCAGCTTGTTCTGTTAGTTCAGGTCGATATCAGTTAGATAACAGTTCGCCACTTAGTAAACACGAAAATGAAAGTTGAAAAATTAAAATTCGAACTTCCAAGAATTGCCATAGAATGACCTATAAGGACGTGCCCAATGGGTATTAAGGGAACTGCCTCGTCAGTACGACGGACGGACGGGCTTACATCACACCTACAGGCCAGTTACCATGCCGGACGACGAACCTCCGGGTGGGCCCAGATGACCTAGGTTAAGTACAAACCAGAGACCTAATAGGACCACGCGGCTGCTACGTCCGGCCCGGGATAGCTCTACGGTAGAGCCATCCCGTTGCGAACGGTGACGGTGCAAATCCTCTCAATAGAAAATACTGGTCCCAGGTGGCACTACCAATGTTCAGCAAGGACGTTACAGACCGCAGACGTTGATAGCAGCTCGTGGAATCCCTTGGGTTCATGATACGTGGATTGTTTTCCAGTGACGCCACTCTTCCCCACGTCTGACAACGCATCGTAATATCCAAGATCGAGGAGGACTGGATAAGAGTACCATTTACTGTATTTGCCATGTGTGTTTCTTCGTACCTTATAGGCTTCCATATCAGTGCACTACTTGAACATGAAAGACTGAGTTTTCAGAAATACTCACGAAATAACAGATCCACAGAACACAGCCTCTGAGATATATTTCTTTAAATCAGATCTGGGATCTTGAGAGAGGCTCCTGAAAGATTTAGCATGCATGGAACCAATTTCAAGTTCAAGGTTGGCATGCTGGGGTGTTACAGTCGACTTATTTCAAGAGGAGAACTTATTTAACTACAACTGGTACGGTCCACTGAGAAGAAAGATATAATTATTCCCTACCACCGCATCACACGGATGCAACAATTTCATTTTCAATTCCCTACCACCGCATCACACGGATGTATAACACAGATGTAACAAATTCAATTTCAATTTCAATTCCCTGCCACCGTATCATCTGTCTGGGTACATATGACGCTGGTGACTGGGGGTATCTTCAAGATGGGATTCGGGAAGATCAACCCCTGGTCTCCTGACCAAACAAAAACAGATTCTGGCACACATCAATACCAGCATCTCCTCAGCGCTGCAAGAAAACTGTCATTAAAATGAACGAATACTTCAGCAAGACCAGTAAACATGAGCAACAGCAGGGCAGCTTTGCTAGATGATAAGTTCGGCCTCAACCAGGCTCTGTACTCATATTTCAGAGCACGGCTCCCAGCCAAGCCTTGAGGATATCTATGGCTACATACATGCTTATTTATTGCATCGGGATGCTCTCAGTCTCTACCTGTAGAAGATCAACGATCTCAGAGAGATCAACAATCTACAGGGAGATCAACGATCTCGATCTACAGAGAGATAAAACTGGTTCCGCAGCAGTTGTTCCTCATTGTGACACCATTGAAGTAAGCGTACCAGAGAATCCCGTTGGGGAGGAAGTCCTCAACAGTGCTGCACACTCCGTTGGGGCGGAGGGTGATGTCAATCTTGGCGGTGCCTCCAGTGGGCGACAACTTGGTGACCTGGAGAAGTAAGAAGGGGTGGGAGTTCAGTTAGGGGGTGGGGTTTTTGTTGGGGGTGGGGGGGCACGCGGCCAAACGCCCTTCATTAAAGGGTGGGTAAAGGGTGAAGGGTATGCGAGTTGTATAGTCGATGGGGGGGGGGGGGTGATTAAAGGCAGTGTGGGCAACAGGTGTCAGAGACAAACACAAATTAAGCCCCACAGACCTGACATCCAATTCACTGCACACATAGTTTACCAACAACGGCGTTGCTGATTAACAGGCAGCGTCAGAAGACACTTATGCTGGAACTTACCAAGGAGAGCATGTAGTGTCGACACAGATCCCCTAACCATTCACCCATACATCCTGAACCCTGACATATGTGTCAGCAACTGCATGCATTGGCTGTATGCATGGACTGTATGCATGGGCTCACCTTGGAGATAGTGTACCATGGGCGGATGGATGTATGGACCGTGTGCAGCGACTGCATGCATGGACTGTTTTCATGGACTCACCTTGATAGTGTACCATGGGCGGAAGGATATATGGACTGTATGCATGGACTGTATTCATGTGCTCACCTTGATGATAGTGTACCATGGGCGGATGGATGTATGGACTGTATGCAGCGACTGCATGCATGGACTGTGTGCATGGGCTCACCTTGAAGTATTGTACCATGGGCGGATGGATGTAAGGCCTGTATGCAGCGACTGCATGCATGGAATGTATGCATGGGCTTACCTTCAAGTTGGTGTACCATGGGCGGATGGATGTATGGCCTGTATGCAGCGACTGTAGGCATGGACTGTATGCGTGTGCTCACCTTGAAGATTGTGTACCATGGGCCGATGGATGTTTGGACTGTTTGCAGCGACTGCATGCATGGACTGTATGCATGGACTGTATGCATGGGCTCACCTTGAAGATAGTGTACCATGGGCGGACGGGGCCGTACTGAGAGGGCAGAGAAGCAGGGGCAGAGAAGTACGTGTTGTTGGAGTAGGAGGTGGCAACGGGCTGGCCGTTCACACTCAGGGACTGAACCTGGCCATAGCACTCGGGGTTGATGACGATCTCCATCTTGTCAAGGAGCATATCGCAGCAGCTGGGGGGAGGGGGGCCAGTCTTGGGCACAATGGGGTTGCAAGGGGTGGTCTGTACCTCGAAGTAGAAGGAAAAGGTGTTGTCCCCAGTCTTCTCAATTTCGTAGACATTGTAAGGGGAGGCCTGAAGTGGTGGGCAGCCAATTGGAGTGAGGGAGGAGGAGGGGTGGGGGGTTAGGTCTCAGCAATCAAGCCAAGAAGAATGTGGACAGGTGGTCATGTGGGTGAGCAGGTGGATGGGTAAGTGGATGGGTGGTAGGTGGATGGGTGGGTGGGCCAGACAGCTATCGCTGCTATGCAAGGTTTTATCATTGCTATGCAAGGTTCTATCGTTGCTTTGCAAGGCTGAGCGATTGCTATGCGAGGCGTAATCGTTGCTACTCACCCCAACTTGCTCTCCTGCATCTCCATAGCCCCCATTTTGGTTGGAGTTTCCAGGGTAGCAGGTGTGGGGGAAGTCACCAGTGTCTGGCTGGCAGCCCCTGAACCATGAGAGGGTGGCACCGCAGGTGTCCTGAGACTCGATGATGACATCGCAGTCACCGTAGCCCAGGGTGGTGGAGACAGTGTTGAAGCAATCGTCTCCAATGGCAGTCTGCCATCCATTAGTCTGAGCCGCAGAGCCGGAAGCGCACACAGTCATCTGGCTGACCGTCACTGAGTCCTTGGTGGTCGTCATGGGGCCCTCAGTGCAAGAGAAAGTGAGGCCAGCGACGCCAGTGTTGCAGCTGTCGGAGTTCAGGAAAGCAACGAGAGTAGGGCATGAGCGGGAGTTAAGAGAAGGGTTGTTCGAGTAGATTCCATTGCCGGGGAGGATGACATTGACCTCCATGCAGGCAGAGCAAGCGGGAGGGGGAGGAGGGGGAAGGAGGGGGGAGGGGAAGGAGGGGAGGGGATAGGAGGGAAGGGCGAGTCCTTGGATATATGCTTGTGGGGGTTGGAGCATAGTAAGCATTGTGACTGATGATATATTCTTGAGAGAATGTGGTTAGAAGATATTTATTATTATAATTGCTTAATTATCATACTAGTTTCTATTTATTTTTTTTGTCCATTTATCTGTTCCGGTGGAGGGGGAGGAGGGGGAGGATGGAGGGTGGGGGGATTGGGGGGGGGGGGAGAGGGGGGGGAGGAGGGAGGGGATGGCGGGGAAGGGGGCATTAGGTGAGGGCGGGGAGGGGGAGGGGAGAACAGAGGAGTGAGGTGGGGGGAGGAGTGAGGAGGGGGGTGAGGGGGAGGGGGGGGAAGGGTGAGGAGGAGGAGTGGGGGGGTTTGGGGAGGGAGAGGGGAGGGGGGGAGGAGGGGGAAGGGGGGGAGTTTAGGGGAGGAGGAGGGGAGGCGGGAGGGGGAGGGGGGGGCGAGGGGGGGAGGGAGAGGAGGAGGGGGGGAGGGGAGGGGGAGGAGGAGGAGGGGGAAGGGGGGCAGGGGGGGAGGATGAGGGGGGGAAGGGGAGGGGGAGGGGGAGGGGGGGGAGGGAGGAAGGGGAAGGAGGAGGGGGGGGAGGGGGCGAGGGGAGGGGGGGGGAGGACGGAGGGGGAAGGGGGGGGGGAGGGGGGGGAGGGAGGGGGAGGAGGAGGGGGGGAAGGGCGGAGTAGGGGTGAGGGGGAGGGGGCAGGGGGGGGAGGAGGAGGAGGAGGGGGGGGGGGGTGGGGGGGGGAGGAGGGCGGAGGAGGGGGGTGAGGGGGGGGGGAGGGGGAGGGGGAGGAGGAAGAGGACGGAGGGGGAGGGAGGAGGAGAGGGGAGGGGGGGGAGGGGGGGGCAATGGGCGGCAGAGGAGGAGGGGGGGGAGGAGGTGGAGGGGCCGAGGGGGGGGAGTGGGCAGCAGGGGGGGAGGAGGAGGGGGGGTGGGAGGGGGAGGGGGGAGGGGAGGGGGAGGAGAAAGGGGGGCAGGGGGGGAGGGGGGGGACGGGGGGGGAGGAGGAGGAGGGGAGGGGGCATAGGGGGAGGGGCAGGGGAGGGGGGGGAGGAGGAAGAGGAGGGCGGGGGAGGGGTGGTGGTGGGGGAGGAGGGGGGGGGAGGAGGGGGAGGGGGAGGGGGAGGGGTAGGAGGGGAGGCAAAGGAGGGGGTGGGGGGAGGAGGAGGGGGGGAGGGGGGGGAAGGGGTGGGGGAAGGGGGGATGGAGGAGGGGGGGGGGGAGGGGGAGGGCAGGAGGGGGGGGACGGGGGGAGGCAGGGGGGGGAGGAGGGGGGGGAGGGGGAGGGGGAGCGGGGGGGAGGAGGCACTGGCGGGGAAGGGGGTGGGTGGAGGGGGTGGAGGGGGGGGAGGGGGGGTGAGGGTGGAGGGGGGTGAGGAGGAGGGGAGGGGGGGGGGGAAGGGGAGGGGAGGGGGGGGAGGGGGGGAGGAGGAGGGGGAGGGCGGGGGAGGGTGGGGGGGGGGGGGGGGAGGGCGGAGGGGGAGGACGGAGGGGGGGAGGTGGGAGGGGGCATTGGAGGAGGAGGGGGGGGAGGAGGGGGAGGGGGGGGAGGAGGGGGGGGTGGTTGTAGGGGCATTGGAGGAGGAGGGGGAGGGGGAGGAGGGGGAGTGGGAGGGGGGGGAAAAGGGGGGGGAGGGGGAGGGGAGGGGGGGGAGGGGGGGGGGGAAGGAGGGGGCAGGGGGGCAGGGGGAGGGGGGAGGGGGGGGAGGAGGGGGGGGAGGGGGGGGCATGGGAGGGGGAGGGGGGGGAGGGGGGGAGGGGGAGGGGAGGGGAGGGGGGGAGGGGTTGGTGGAGGAGGAGGGAGGGAGGGGGAGGAGGAGGGGGGGGAGGGGGAGGGGGCATAGGGGGAGGAGGGGGGGGAGGAGGGGGAGGGCGGGGGGGGGAGGGGGCATGGGGGGAGGAGGAGGGGGAGGAGGGGGAGGAGGGGGGGAGGGGGAGGAGGAGGCAAAGGTGGAGGTGGGGGAGGGGGGGGGGGGGGGAGGGGGGGGGAGGAGGAGGTGGCATGGGGGGAGGGGGGGGGAGGGGGGGGGGGGGGGAGGGGGAGGAGGAGGTCCTGGGGGAGGAGGGGGAGGAGGGGGAGGGGGAGGAGGAGGGGGTGTGGGGGGCGCAGGGGGAGGAGGAGGAGGGGGCGGAGGAGGGGGAGGAGGAGGGGGAGGGGGGCTTGGGGGAGGGGGGTTTAGGTTCACATCTGGGCGGGGAGGCTGGCTGGGCGGAGGGGGAAGAGGGGCATCAATCTTTCCACAGCACCTGTTGTCAGCTGACTCAGCGAAAACATAGTCAACAGACCTGGCATCACCCTGGAACCTGTACTGGAAGAAGTAGTCTGCAGATCCGCAAGTCTCGGCAGGCTGGTTGGCCTTCAGCATGATGCACATCTCAACGCCGGGCAGTGTCTGACTGCTGTAATTCATTCCTACGGCACGAAGAGCCATGCCACGCTGCTGCACATCCCAATGGACGGAGCCACTGCTGTAGCGCTCTCCACCCATAGTCATGTAGTCATAGGCAATTCGGCAGTTGGGGTCTGAAAAACAAGTGGATTCCATCAATCAGTCAGGGTTCAGCTGGACAGGGCATTAACAAGATCCATGCATTCACAAGATCCACACATGGGATGCTAGAATATGGGAAGGGGATCCCATCAAGCAGCAACTCCACAATCCACATAACCAGGGATTCAACCCACCCACCCACCCTCCAACCAACCAACACAACACACCCCTGCACTAGGTCGCAGCACACCACTCCATTTAAGAGAACTAGTGGCTTGGCTTCTTGCTAGCATGAGGCCTGCAATTCAGTCCAAGCCCCAACTAGCACGCTGCAGCTGAAGTTCCTAAAAAATAAAAAGCTACCGATTTCAGACCATGTGAGGTAGTTGTTACAGTCCAGGGGTGGTCCAAGTAGGCTCAAGGGACTTGCCCAACCATGACAGGAGGGGCGATAACGAAAAAACACTGATGAACTGAACCCCACACAATCAATCAAACAGAACGGGTGAATCAACAACATAAGACCGTTCGTTACAATAGAATCCAACACATCACATCAAGATCAACTACCACACCAACACCCAATCACAGCAGTGACAAGGATAATCTATCCCCCCCTCCCCCCCACCCCCACCCGCACACACACAGGGTTACTGCTCATACAAATAAAAGACATGCATACTCACTGACAGCAAAGATGACCTTGTACACACTCTCCTCGAGCTTGAAATAGCACTCGGGAGCATCAGGGTTAGCTCCCTTGTACTGGGCAGTGAAGCAGTATCCAGAACCATCTGGGGCGTCATAAGGACCAATGAGAGAGTAAGGCTGACTTGCAGCGCTGTAATCATCGCATCTGCAGTAGGGGAAATAAGGTGCCTGCAGCAGGGACCTCTCAGCTCCTGTAGAGGAAGGGCAGGGGGCACACATTTGTAAGCACATGTTGCCAGTTATGGTCATATCACAAATAAACAAAGGAAGGTGTGAAGAAAGGACTGGGAGAGAGAAAGGGAGAGAAAGAAAGAAAGAAAGAAAGAAAGAAATATATATATATATATACATATATATATATATATATATATAAAGAGAGAGAGAGACAGAGAGAGAGAGTTTTTGCCCTTGGGGTTGTTACCGACATTCCATAGAGCCTCAATGTCAGGCGAGAGCTAATGACTTTAGACACTAGCTCCACCCTGAGCGGGTGCACGAGCTGGCCTTCCCCACCCCTTGCTAAAGGCCGGACTCCCACAGTAACACACATCACTTAGACCTAGAACCAGTGTCATAGCCGTCACGCCCAACCCAAGTAGAGATAGTACAGCTCCCACCTAGATAGGGCACCCCCTCCCTCACCTCTAGCACATCAATTAGAACCCCAAGACTGATCAGCTTGGATAGCCCAAGACTTAGAAACCCACAGCAGTATGTCCCCCCCTCCTCCTCTCTCTATCTCCTCCCCTCCACCACCCCCTTTCTCCCACCGCCTCCACCTAGAGCGACCTAGGGCCAACTAGAGCCACCTATCTCAAACCCACGATCTACCCCATACCCCCCCCCCCCCCCCTCCCATATTTCCCCTATCTCCCCCTCCAGCAGCCACTTGGCTACTATCTAGCCCAAAGGGTATAGATATAAGTGATCAGCTTCATGACACACCTAGTATAGAAAATGTTATGTGATGAGAGGGCAAGTCCCTAAATATATGACTAACTGTATTTGACATATTGAAGTTATTTTCTGGCTGGCTGGCTAATTATTCCTTGGTTATAAATTAAGATGTTTTGTTTTTACTGTGCGGCTGGACCGCATTATAATTATGTGTGTGAGAGAGAGAGAGAGAGAGAGAGAGAGAGAGAGAGAGAGAGAGAGAGAGAGAGAGAGAGAGAGAGAGAGAGAGATGACTATTTCAAGAGGAAGAAGGATCTTAACGAGGAAGGTTAGGCACTTGGCGGTCCACAGTTTAGGGCGCACAACTCAGGAACTCACAGACTCGTCTTCCAGACCCAACAACAACAATCGCTCACGACATGGGCGATTTGCTAGGACTACCAGCAGTTGGGGCAAACCAGCGCAGCCGTGCGACGACAGGCCAACTGGAGCGATCTGGAGTTCAAGTTCAAGTTCAAGTTCAAGTTCAAGTGGCGATCGCGAAGCCAGCAGTACGAATTCGGGCAGCGGAAGGTGGAACGCAACAGCATCGCGATATTTGGTTTTATTATGGAGCGATAAGGAGAAGCGCGTGCTGAGAGCTCGAAGCAACGGGGGTAACATGGTGAATGGAACAGGGGGGGGGGGGGGGGGGGGGGGGGGGATCCTCGCGAAATTGATTACGGCAGCAGCAAATGTAGCGATTATCTCGTCGACGGGGAAAGGGAGCAGTAGATCGCGAAGGGACGCTATACAAAGGCTATGCTAAGGGGTTGCTGTCAATCGGTCTCCCGCATCGAGAGCTCTCGATGTCCAGAGTAGTGCAAACGCTGCGCGCAGTCAATTGAGCTACAACTCCGTAGAACGAATCGGATGGGTGCAAAAAACTGGGTAGACCAATTGATCTCCTACGTTTACAGATCACCTCCACCCCCAAGCTCTACAAACATAACTGGCTCTCAAGTTCCGCAACCTACGGCTTTTCAAAAACCCGTGCAATTCACAATTGATTGCAATCGATATTGCGCCTGAGGTCCCCAGGCTGGACAGGCTACCTAGGTACTCACCAACCAACACACCGGGGTAGCATGCATGAACCCAACCCAATTCAATCTACCAGCCACCCGACCCAACCCAATCCAATCTTCCAGCAGTAGGACTCGTCCCATTCCCATTCCCAGCTTTGCCCGCGCCTCCCACCGAATCCCGGTGACGATGTGGATAACACGGGAACCCTAAAAGAAGACTGGTGCCTATTCCACTCGCTAGGCTTCCATACACCAGAGCTAAGTCCCCACTACCTCCCGATGGATGAACAGCGCGATGATGTGAATCCCGCAGTCCCCCGCAGTCCTCCATCCCCCGCCGACCCTGCTGAGCCCCACTCCCACCCTAAGCACCCCGCATGGCTACCCCTACATGGCTTAAAACGCACCGTGCTCAGCGCTGACGGCAAGTCCTGAGAGCAGAACGAGCGTCGCCACCAGAGCAACTGGCGACAAGTTCATCGCGGTCGGGAACCTGAAGGTGTAGCAGATCAGTTAGATGATGAACGGGATGGAAAGGAATGTAACGCACTGCGGCGTGGGGACAGAGGCACTTACGAGCGGGTAATAAAAGGAACTGGTTAAAACAGTTGTCACGATTACCCTGAAGGCTGTACAGGCCAGCGACCAACCATCTACCCCCAGCAAAACACTTCCTGATGCCTTGCTCGCATCGACAGTAGGATTTCGAGCTAGCGCACTATTCCCCTCCCCCACGCGGCCACACTTGATGTGCCCAAGCGCAAGCCACCGGTTTTGATCGAACTGCAATACATATCCACAGGTGCTCCTGATCAGGTTGCAGGCAATGCGCTACTTATTTCCTCTGCGGCTGCCTCTCTTTACTCGCCAAAGTTACTTACCCTAATAGACCTGTAGCACCTGACGCGAGATTGTCTCAGTTCAGCTATGGACCTGACAGTCTCCCGGTTAAGTACAACAGAAACCCCGGAGAGGGAGAGACTGTGCTTGACCTTCGAATGAATCTGAACTTTGGAGTTTGGGATACGGCAGAAGGACAGAACTAGCAGATAGCCCTTGACACTTGAGAAGCGTACGCGCTGAGGGGGTGGATATACCCGCTTTTACGAGAAACCCTGAAAACCCAAGAAGTGGTTGACAGCATTACAGAAACAGACTGGCACTGGGGCCCCACCCCGGGCCCCACCCATGCCCCCGACTCCCCGCCCCACGCCCCCCGTTGGTATAGCAAGTCCCCACCCATGCCCCACGCCCCACCTCCTTTCACCTACACCTACCCACACCTACCACCCAGCCTCGGCGCGGCTCAGATGTACCGCTAGACAGAAAGGTGCTGGCAGGCTTTGCACGGGCTGTACGCTTGCTATACGCTTGCGAAATTAAAGCTTTGCTGTTCGTAAACTGGCACTGTAGTCGCATGCGCAAGACCTGCGCGCTGCTTCTAGTCGCAAAGGGCGTTCGTTCGGGGCTAAAATGGAAATGTGGCGCAAGCATGATCGTGACCGTCGACAATTGCCACCAAACCAAAACATAACTTTCCACGTCTTGAGCCACCCTCTGGCTTGCGATTATTTCATGCAGAGGCAAAGATTGTGGGAACTGTTTCGCACAAATAGCCTTCGTTCGTTCTAATAGCCCTTAGCAGTACGGTCACCGGCGAGGAGAAAGAAGCAGAAAAAACGGGATTTGTTGCTTTTCGCTTTAGCCCCCTCTGGACCCCCCAGGGAAGCCCCGTGACGTAAGTTCCCCCCTAAGTCTCTCTCCGTTCTCTGTCCGCCTCTCCATCCATCTGCCCAAGCGATACAACGATTCCGACCACCTCCGCGCCCCCCCCAAATGCTCATAGTTGGAGTGCGCATGACTTGAGTCATAAGCTTCGCAGCGGTCAAGATCCTTTGCAAAAGTTGTTAAATGTTTCGTAGCTTTATTCGGCTACGAGTAACTACTTTCTCCTATGTATATATATATATATATATATATATATATATATATATATATATATATGTATGGGTGGTCTCAAAATTTTCATTTGGAGGTCTAAGTAAAAAGTTAGAAAGAAGAAAAAAACGAGGACCCCCCCCCCCCCCACCACCACCACCACCCCCACCCCCGAAGAAGGAGCTCGGAAAAATCTAAACATGCAAAATAATTTATATTATTTTGCATTTTTAGATTTTTCTGAGCTTCCTGTATGGGGAAGGGGGGGGGGGAGGGGCCAATGGGGAGCACGCCCATAGAAACGAGATTGTCCAAACGGGCATGCCTATTTGGGGAGTCGGGACAACGTTAGGGGGGGTGCCTCTTTGGGGATCCATTATTTATATGTTAAGGAAGCCTGCCCCATGTGGAAGACCCCCCCTATCGTTGTCCCGACCTCCCAAATAGGCCCCCCAAAATGTACTACAAAAAAAAATACACAAAAGTACAAAACAAATTAGACTTCCGGAAACATCGAGAAATGCACTCAGAATTGAAAACTATTTTTTTGTTTTTTGGGGTGGCAGGGCTGGGCCCTTTGGGCGGGCCGGGGGGGGGGGGGGGGGGGGGGGCAAATAACTACTGCGGGGTTATTAATACCTTCTTTCGGCGAGACTTAGTCAGAACTTGAAAAGACTTCCCCCCCTCTTTTGTGAGTGTGGAGGAGGTGGGGGGACAGAATTGTTACAAGGGGCACTAAAGCTGTTTTCTAGATGTTTACTCGACTAAGGTGCATGATACCGTAGGTACCGTATATCTGACCTTATATCTTTGGGAGGGACATACACAAAACAGCCCCTTGAAAACTCTCAAACACCCCCCAATAATACAATATGATGATCATGCACGTATACTCACGGCACATGCACTTCCTCAAAATTAAATACACCAAACTTTCATAGTGTATTGTGATTTGGTATTTAGATAGATTACAAGTGAAACGACTAGCCTTGTAGTCGCCTGCGAGTATAGCAGGGCGTAGGTTAGGTTCTACGCCCCGGCAATGCCTGGCGGCTACCCGGCTCCTGGACCTGGCAGGAAGCCGTCCTGGCTGGTCGGGCGGTCCAGGCAGTCGGGTATGATACGGCTGTATATCGTATCATAATATGTATGTATGTACGTTACAGTCCAGGGGTAGGCCAAATAGGCTTAAGGGACTTGCCCAACCATGCAGGAAGGGCTTAAAAAGAAAAAAGCACTAATGAGCTGAACACCAAACAATTGTTTAACCAATGGGAGCCCTGAGTTCGTGCTACAGAGATAATCTGATTCTACAATATAATAAAATCATCTCTGTCAGCATGAATTGCGGTGCTCTCACGCGTTTTATGACTTGCTGACTACTGATGTACTTCCGTAGAACTATTGGCTCTGCCAGCTTCCCGTAGTGACAGCTTCCCGTAGACTGTGTCATCCTTTGAGTGACTCCGTGTTGACAGCTTCCTATTGGCTGCGTCACCGTTCAGCCTGAACCCTGTTAGGTTCCTGTCTGCTACTACCCTTTCACCACTGGTGCCCCTTTATGGGTCTCCAGTGCTTATAACGTTATTCTCGTCTCCGCATTAATAGATTGGCGTTCTGCACACACTTTGTCCTCTCCTCCGGAGTGTTATTCAAGCTGATAGGTTATACGGTCCTTCACTTTCTACCACTGCTTTGCGATGCAACTTCCGCGAGGGCCTCCTGCAAATTTCGAGAAACTCCATGACAAGAATGGAGAATCCTGGACGCGCGGGATGCGCAGCGTCATTATCAGCAATGGCTGCGACCGTGTCCTTCCAAAGGAGGACCCGGGTCCTCTCAATGATTGGCTAGACGTTTGTGCACCAGCTGCCTCTGCTAGTGGTCATGAGAGTCCTTCCGCCATCGTGGAAGTAACCCCCCCCAATCAATCCTCCACCTTTACGGCTCCTTCTGCTACTGTCCAACGCCTCTCTCCTGAGGTTGAGGATATTCTGATGCGTCTCTGCTGTGCTTCCACTCAGATCATCCAGTATGGAAGGGAGCCTCCACCTCCTGATGCTCGTTTTGACTACGATTATGGAGACCTTGCTCGTCATGCCCGGGAGGATGGCTATGATGATGATGAGGAGGAGGAGGATCTACAGAGTGCTACGAGTGGTGACTTCGGTGGAGGTACTCCTTCCACTGCTACTCGCGCCTTCCACTCTACCGTCTCTCCAGTATATGGGCCTCTGTCAACACCTGCTCTTGCGCCTTCCCCGGAGTTTAAGCCTGGGCCACCTTCTGCAGCTTTGCTTGTGCCCCTTCCACTTGTCCACCCGGAGGTGTCCAGGCCGTCTTTGATGCAGAAGTCGGCGTCTTTCACCTTGCCTTCGGACCGAGGTCTGTCTGGATACAACACTCGTGCACGAGAGGCTGCTGCTACTGCTGGCCGCGCATCCTTTGCTGGCCCTCCGCAGGAGCCCCCTCCACCCCCGCCACCACCGGTGGAGCTGCCACCTGCTCCTGGCCCTCCGCCTTCTGTGCCTCCTTCGCTGTCATGCGAGTCCTGGGAGCATCTGCTTGATGGCGGACTTCCTATGAGTCTATCCCTGCAGGAATGCCGTCTTATCCGCCATGCTCAACATGCTGGGGAATCCTTGGACCGCATTCTGTACGGTAGGCTGGATATGAAAGCCACTCGGGCTCAGGTTGATAGCAAGGGTCGCCCTAGGCCTAGGCGTGTGATGGCCTACTCAGAGCTAGGTCTTGAATGTCGTGCTTTTCTAGGTCCAGTTATGCCAGGGATTAACTACCCTTCACCTACTGGTGTGACCTTTGGTGGGATTGGGCGTAGGAACAATGACCTCCGAGGTTATCAGTTTGTTAAGGTTCCCTTGCCTTTCTGTCCTGTTCGTCCGGACTTCGAGCTCATTCTGGGTGTTGCGCGTTCCCTAGATCTTATTAGGAACTTAGATGACCAGCGCGCCTATGACGCTGGTATTGCTGCTGAGTACTTTCTAGCGGTTCGTGCATCATTAGCTCCTGTGTCTGCTCCTCCTGCTGCTGGAACGTCGGCATCTCATTACATTACATTACATTACATTACATGTTAAAGTCTACTTGACACCGCGAGGGTGTATGAGACATGGTGAGTCTGGTGTCGATCCTGCAATGTTAGGTTTCAGTGCGCTTCCCCTGCCCCGCCAAGAGTTCATGATCCTGTCCATGATGCTTGCCAACATGACGGATGCACTAGTCAAGGTGTATAAGGACTTTGCTTCGCCTCGGGATATCTTTTTGCATATCCGGAGGCAGCAGTCTGATGCCCTTGCCTCTCGTGTCCCTCTCTTGTTGAAGGAATATCATGCTTCGGTCATGGGCGCTCATGAGCATGTTGATGCTTTCTTTCGTCGGGTTCGAGGTATGTGCACTGACCTGCGCAGTGCAGGGTTTCCGCAGACTCAGCATCACGCGATGAACATCATAGTTCAAGGTGCGAGTCTGCAACGTTTT
This sequence comes from Chlamydomonas sp. ICE-L, assembly GCA_013435795.1. Lineage (NCBI taxonomy): Eukaryota > Viridiplantae > Chlorophyta > Chlorophyceae > Chlamydomonadales > Chlamydomonadaceae > Chlamydomonas > Chlamydomonas sp. ICE-L. The sequence continues at coordinate 75,168,214 of JACBWV010000610.1, forward strand.
GAAACGCTGAGAATTAAGTATGGGATCTTGCTTTACAATCGGCAACCGGTTGAGTACTGGTCCTGTCTAGAGGAATATAGGCAGCTAGATATTCTAAACATAACTCTTCCCCAGTCGGATTCCAGGCACCCTGGTTGGTCCCGAAACACTCCCCAGTTTCCTGCTAATGCTGCATTTCAGCGGCGGCAGAAAACTGGTGGTGAATCTGGGTTTAACAAAAGGCGCCTGGAATGCACCTGGGGACCATGCCCCCACAAGGATGGTCACACGGAGGATCGTTGCTGGACGAAGTTCCCGGCCCTGCGAAGGGGCGGTGATGGTGCAACGCGTCCTGTACCGGTGCCTGTTAACCTGGCCCTTCCAGGTAACCTTACTCCAAGGCAACTGTCCTCCTTGCAGGCTCAGATTGATGGGTTTGCTATGCAGAAGTAGGAGGTGAGCCCTGTCCTATTCTCCTGCACCTCAAAGTTCTCTCTTGTATGCAGCCCAAGCCTGTCTGAGGGTGTCTGGCATGTGGATTCTGGAGCTGGTATGTCTATCACAGGTGATAAGTCTTTGTTCACTGTGTTTCAAGTTCCTTTAAATCTGCCATCAGTTCGATTTGGTGATGGAGTGGTTCAGCAGGCACAGGGTAAGGGATCCATTGAGTTATGTAGTGATTGGTTACCAACACCAATCATTCTAACTGATGTTCTCTACATTCCTCACTGTCCAGTGAACCTCCTGTCAGTCAATGCTGTGGCTCATTCTCTCCACTGCAAGGTTTCTTTTGATAGTCTTAGTTGTACTGCCGCTAGGGACTCTTCTGTTCTCTGGTCTTTCCCTGCCTCCAGTGATGGTGTTTACAAGTTTGCATGTAGGCCTTGTTACACCACTAGTGGCTGTTTGTCTGGAGCTGACAATTATCCAGCTTTTGCACTTGATGTTGATGAGGACGGTGGAGTTGTTATCCCTACCACTCCTGAATGGCTGTGGCATAGGCGGTTGGGTCACCCCGGCTATGATGCCATGCACAGAATTGTCAAGAAGGGTATGGTTAAGAACTTAACCCTCTCACTCAAACAGGTCAAAAAGCTGGCTAAGATCCCTTGTGATGCTTATCAAAAGGCTAAGGGCAAACGTCTCCCTTTTCCTAAAGCAAGCACCACTGTGATCAATGCACCTCTCCAACGCCTTCACTTGGACATCATGGGGCCAGTTCATATTAGGGGACTTCGTGGGGAGTATTATATTCTGTGCCTCACAGACCAACACTCTGGCTATGCTGAGGTGTTGTGCTTGAGGACCAGGGATGAAGCTCCCTTAGCAGTTCAAACTACCATCCTCAGATGGATGAATCAGCTGCAAGGGTTTGCCTTTAAGTGTCTGAGATCTGACAGGGCTAAGGAGTTTATAGTAAAGTGGTTTGAGGATTGGCTGATATCGGTTGGGGCAGTGCATGAGTTATCTTTGGCATACACTGCACAGCAGAATGCAACTGTGGAGAGGTACAATGGGGTCTTACAGTCTATAGCTAGAAGTATCCACCTGGAGTCTAAGCTAACTAAGTCTTTCTGGCCCTATGCCTTCCTAGCTGCTTGTTACCTTCGTAATCGCTTGCCCAACCAGGGAGATAAGACTCCTCATGAGCTTTTCTTTGGGGTTATGCCTGATGTGTCGATGTTGCGCGTGTTTGGTTGCCCATGCTACGTTACGTTAGTCAATGGGAAGAAGCGCAACAAGCTGGACGAAAGGGCGTTATCTGGTAGACTAGTAGGGTATTCTCTGGTGAGTAAGGGTTATTTTGTTTGGGTTCCTAAGTTGCGCCAGGTAGTAGAGAGTCGTGATGTACTCTTCTATGAGCAGTTTGATTATAACTGTATTCCTGGGCTATCTCCCTATGATGGGTCTCCGTATGTCTCTCGCATCCCTGCCGCTATCAACGGACACATGCCTGAGCCTGCGGTTAATTCCCTAGACCCTTTGCTAACCCCAATTGTCGACCGCTGCCCTGCTCATGGGATGACCTTGCGTCCCAGGTCAGGGGCTGATGGTGCTGCATTGCGTGTGAAGGCACTGGGCGGGCGAGATTCTGAAGTTCTTTCAGATGAAATCTTAGCCGAATCTCAGGTTTTCGCTAGTCCCTCCTCTGCGCCACATTTCGTCGGTGAAGCTTTAGGATTACGACAGCCTTCGATCATAGTGGTACCTGGATCAGGTCCATTGTCTAATAGTCGCCAACCTCCGACCACCTCTGATAGCTCGCAGGTGTTGTTAGTACCTTCGCCTCCTGGCATCGCTGGTGGATCATTCGGGTCAAGCCCATGTGACGATGTAGCCGTTGCCGATAGTGCAAGTGATGATCTGGAACACTGGTCGGGTTCCGATACTGCGTATGGCTAGGGTGTTCCGGTCGACCCAGGCTTCGTTGATTTAGAGGCAAATAAGGCCGGCCCTGTTCAACCAGGCAGTAGTTCTGCACTGGGGGCTATACTACCGGTTACTGCTGATACTGCTGATATCCCCGCTGCTCATGTACAAGTAAACTGCTTGTACATGGGAGCATATATTTCCACTTCCTCTGAACTAACCTTCAAAGCTGCTATGCTTCCCTCCAACCCTGACAGAGATCAATGGCTACACGCTATGAAGGATGAGATGGCGTCCCTACATGCCCATGGCACTTGGGCTCTCACTCCACAGGTTCCTAAACAAAGGATCCTGTCTGGCAGGTGGTTATTTGTGAAGAAGGTTGGGGCTGATGGTTCTATCCGCTTCAAGGCACGTTTTGTGGTTCGTGGTTTTCTGCAGCGTCCTGGGATGGATTTTCATGATGTATATGCCCCCGTTTCTTCTAAAGCAGGTCTGAGGATGCTCCTGGCTGCCATCAATCATAGGAAGATGTTTGTTCGGCAGCTGGACATCAAGACTGCATTTCTGAATGCTAAGTTAGAACCTGGTCCAGCCTGAGGGCTTTAAGGTACTTGGTCCTAACGGTGTTCCCCTTGTGTGCAAACTGATCAAGTCCCTTTATGGTTTGAAACAGGCACCCAGAGCTTGGAGTATGGATGTCAAGCGGGTTTTGGTTGCACATGGTTTTACAATGTGCAAGGCAGAACCTGCTCTGTATTTTAGAAGGGATTCTAATGGTGGGTGGAGCTATATCCTGACCTATGTGGATGATTTTATCTGTGCTTTTTATGAACTGGATAGGTATGTTTTACTGATCAAGGCTATGGAGAAGGCTGGCTGGGAGGTCAAAGAGATGGGTGTACCAGTTCAGTTCCTATCCTTGGACATGACTTGTACACTTGACTCTGACGGCAGGTGTGTTAAGATCAACCTCTCCCAGCACACCTACATTGTTGATCTGGTAGAGCAGTTTGGTCTTACTGATGCTGCCCCTCCCAGGTTTGGAGCCCCCATGGCCAAGTCCACTATCACTGACCCTCCTGGAGAACCCCTGCCCTCTAATAGCCAGTACCTCTCTCTTGTAGGTGCTTTGCTATACCTGGCTACTTGCACCAGGCCTGATATTGCCTTTGCTGTTAGCTACCTGTCCAGGTTTTCTGCTCACCCTACAGTCCCCCTCTGGGGGGCTGCCAAGCGTTTGCTCTTGTATTTGAGGTCACATTCCCACCTGGGACTCACTTCCACCCACAGCCCTGTTTTCTCTTTGACTGTCTTTAGTGACTCATCCTTTGCTGATGATGGGTCTGACAGGAGATCTCAGACTGGCTTTGCTGTGCTAGCTGGAGGGTGCATAGTGAACTGGATGAGCAAGAGACAGCCTACTGTTGCCATTAGCTCTAGTGAGGCTGAGTATCAGGCCCTGTCACAGGCTGCCAGGGAGGTGCAATGGTTGAAGAGGTTAAGGGTGGATCTGGGTCTGCCTTGTGATTTGGTTACCATTCAAGGTGACAACAAAGGGTCTCTGAGTTGGGCAAATGACTGGCAGCTCCTCCCTCGCAGCAAGCACATTGATGTTATTCATCACTATATCAAGGAACTGGTGGAGGATGGTTCACTGGATGTTGCCTATGTTAACACCAAGGACAACTGTGCTGACCCCTTCACCAAGCCCCTGGATCCTCCTGTGTTCTGGCGGTTTATCCGTATGCTTGGTATAACCGCTTCTTCTTAGGGTCATAATTTTTTTTGTTACATCGGTTTATTTTGGTTATCAATGTTTGGCATTAGGTTCCTATTCCCGGATCGGGTTTTCTATACCGTTGTTACCCATCTTTGATATTCGGTTTTCCTCTCTTACTAACTTGGCAAATTTTTGGATTTTTGCCTTGTTTCATTCCTTCCTGTAACCCTTTGGGTTTCATTTGGAGTTCTCTCGATTTTTTCGGAGTTCTTTGATTTTTTTTTTTTTTTTTTAATCTGTTACATATAGTTCTATGTCCCCGATGCCATAGGTGGAGAAGTAGTATTGTATGTCACCTGTGTCATAGGTGGAGTGTCGGCATGAATTGCGGTGCTCTCACGCGTTTTATGACTTGCTGACTACTAATGTACTTCCGTAGAACTATTGGCTCTGCCAGCTTCCCGTAGTGACAGCTTCCCGTAGACTGTGTCATCCTTTGAGTGACTCCGTGTTGACAGCTTCCTATTGGCTGCGTCACCGTTCAGCCTGAAACCTGTTAGGTTCCTGTCTGCTACTACCCTTTCACCACTGGTGCCCCTTTATGGGTCTCCAGTGCTTGTAACGTTACTCTCGTCTCCGCATTAATAGATTGGCGTTCTGCACACACTTTGTCCTCTCCTCCGGAAGGTTATTCAAGCTGATAATCTCAGCTCGGATGATAATTTAATTGTGCGATAACTGGTATTATCGCATTTTTATAAATTGAATCAAGTGTTTCCATCCTTCAAAGGAATCAGCATTCATGACCAGCTTTATATCGGAGCTTTTATCCACCAATTCAGGTTCAATGTTCCTTTTCTCACAAATATTGTTTCTACCCTCAGCGAATAACGGACATTAAAATATTAAATGCATTTCATCTTTGATTACTCTTCTACCGTTAACCATCATGTCACCTGCAAATTCTATCAGAACGAGAGGTTCTCCTTTCTGATTCGACATTTAAATTGTGAGCTCGAAGACGTAGTCTTGCTATGCATTAAATATCGTCCCTATTGTTTAATAAGTTAGTGTACGTTGAACTATGGTTTCTATCATCTGACATCATCAAATTAGTTTTAGTGTGTGGTCATTCAAGCGATGGCACATGAGTTTTTCCCATTACGAAGCGATAATAATGCATTTCTACTACCTACAGTAGTAAATTAATCAAGTGCATGAATGGGACTGCAATCACTTGAAGTAAGAGCGGACTGAAAGATCCCTCTTCATTTCAAGTGCGTTCATAGCTCGATCTTTGGCAGCAAACAAGAACTTGTTGTGAGGAGTGTTATTTGCACTGGTGATGAAGTTGCCGTTGTTCCAAACCAAGTCACCTCGCCGTGTGGCTTCATGATAGGTATAGTGAGCCTTGCTGCTCTATGCACTCGGGGAAAGGCCCGTTTTGCGCGGATGTAGCGAATGGACTGATTCGATGCGTATTTGTATTTTATCGTACCGATCAGGTGGCGTCAGGCTTGAGCCATGGTTCGAAAAGAGTGTATCTTTGCGACGGACCCATACCATCCCGGTCCACCCAAATATTCGCGGATACAGAAGCTCGACCACTGTTACCTTGATCGCTCATTAAATCGCGAGATGTAATACGCTCTCGTATGTGAAGAAAATTGCTGCTTGTTGGCTCTCTTGGTGGCGATTCTCGCGTTCCTGCCGAGTGTAGCCACTCATTCCAAGATCGGTAGGAAGCATAGACAGAGCTGAATGAGCTCGAACTGCGTAAATTAGAAATAGCATTCCTCGAAAACAAGGTTTGTGTGAAGGCCTGTCGCCTGTTTTGCGACTGCCCCTCCTGTTGCGACAACGAACTGCTACTTCATTGCTTTGTGCGTGTGGCACAACAGGTACATCACGTGATTCGATGACGTGTCAGTTTCGAAGTAAATCTTCAAGGACATTTTCACTAAGCCACGCCACCCGAAATTGCAGCTGTGACGTTTACACCTCCCTCCCTGACGGCTGCCCCTTAGCGCCGCATGCCCGCAATAGTTGCGATTATCTTTTATGACTACTCGAACCCTTGTCAGCATTTTTAATCTCTGTCTTAGTCCTAACTATCAATTTTATTCTGCAGCCCTCCAAGAAGTCGCAATTACGACGGCGAATTCATTCGCACCTGCACTATGCCCTCCCCCCCACCCACCCACCCACCCACCCACCCACTCACCCCCCCACCCACCCCCACCCACCCCCACCCACCCTCCCCCTCTCTGTAGTTAAGTTGTTGTTGGTGGTGGTGGTGGTGGTGGTGGTGGTGGTGGGGGTGGGGGGGGGGGGGGGGGGGGGGGGCGAGAAGACTTCAGTCCTGCGGCGATTTCTCCCGTTTTACAGCATAGGGTACCCGAGGGTACTCCATCTTCCTCCTCCTCCTAAGTAGTAAACGTCTTCGCTCCGTTCTCGCTACATTTCCGCCTGTCCGCTCAAAACAGTGATACGTAGCAACTACGCACGCACAGGCGTACATGTCGACCGACCAACGGACACTGTACCATGAAATCCATGATACTCCGAGGATCTACCAATGCGCGCGTGCAATCCCAAAGAACGGGCCGCACTCGTTCAGTTGGAGTGTTTGCATCCAGGAGCAAGTATGTTCTGATCACCGGTACGTCAGTGTGTGGGGGGGGAGGTCGGGGTTCAAGGTGGGGGGTGGTAGTGGCGGTCCACCTGTGTGTGTGGGGGGGGCCTGGGAGTAAGATGGATTAAGGTGGGGTGGTGATGGTGGTGGTCGATGTGTGTGATTGTGTGTGTGTGTGCTTGTTTGTCTGTGCTTGTGTGTGTTATGTTTGTTTGTGCTTGCATGTGTATGGTGTTTGTGTGCGCGTGTGTGTGTGCGGTTTGTGTGTTAGTGTTTTTCTATTTATTCCGTTGGTGTCTGTGTTTGTGTATTTATTTTGTGCGTGTTTGCGGTTAGTGTATTTATGTTTTTGTGTGTGAGTGGTATGTGTATTTGTGTTAGTGTATTTATGTTTGTGTGTGTATGTGCATGCAGTTTGTGTTTCTGTGTATTGGGTACCAGAATGCACTTGCAGAAGGAACACTTACAAACACACACACACACACACTTACCAACACACACACACACCTCCCCCCCCCCCCCCCCCCCCCCCTGCTAGCCTCCTGATCAGTGCAATTAATAACGTACGTTCTAAGTATGTAGCGTGAAATCCCCTCTGAGCTTGATGAACCCAAGTGTTGAACTAGCACGTTGAACCCCCCTGCGGAATGAAGGAACAACGGTACGGAAACGAATATTTGGCAGCCAACAGCCCTACTGAGGGCGCCCGGCGCCCAAAACTGAAAGTCAGATTTCTATCAGTGGCGCGAATCATTAGCCCTGCTATTTCGCAATGATAATCAATAATCCCATAATTTTAATATTTGTGGGGGGAGCAGTATGGCTGTGTAGGATAACAGGAAGCACGGACCCAATACGCTGAAATGAAAGATCTAGCTCATGAAACCCTGAACGTTGATGTACCCTTGAACAACCCTATTCCGTTTCGATGATTGGCTCAATGGTAGGGCTCGTTGAAATCAGAACGTGCAGGGTTTGAATCCCTACAGGAGCACTTCAGTGTTTGCGTTCGCTGTCAACCGCCATGGTAGCTTTGACCAGGTAAAGTAGCAGCTCGTTCCCTACCATGTAAGACGGGGATCCCTTAATACCACGCCCTACTAAGCGTTATCATTACTTCCAAAAATCCTGTTGTCCACACCCATGTGCTTACATGATGTAACGTACTCAGGCCTCATATGAGAGTGGTGCAGTCCTAGTGTGTACATGTATACACACTAGAATTAACATTAATTAACTTTGATCACATTTAATTGAATGGAATAAAATCAAATTAAAATAACACAACGTTAAATACAATGAAATTAAAATCGATTAAAATCAATTGAATTCAGAATTCTGATAATTTCGCTGGGGACGCGCCTGAATTCTAGTGTCTACTTCTGCACACGGCAGGTTTTTTCAGAACATATCGTTGCACGTCTCATACGCAGATTTCATAGTGTCCTCTACATTGCTAAGTATATTTCAGAACATGAAACCAATAAAGCTCAAACGACTGTTAGCAGTTAGCGGGTTACATCCTCAAGGCCGCGGAAAAAAATCAGAAATGCGAGTACAATGATCGGATATATTTGATGGCTATATGTGATGGCTGCTCTATTCTCTATGAAAGTGCCCTCCTGTTTGTTTAGCCTCGTCGCCAGCGTGTAGATGCTTTTGTTAAGTGCCCGTAAAGTTGCTGCACCTGCTTTGCTCCCTCCCCTCCCTCGCCATCGCCCCACTCCCTCCTCTCCCTCTCTCCCTCTCTCCCTCTCTCCCTCCTCTTCCTCCTCTCCCTCTCCCTCTCTTCCTCCCTCTCCCTCTCCCTCTCCCTCTCCCTCTCCCTCTCCCTCTCGACCTCTCCCTCTCCCTCTCCCCTCGCCCTCTCCCCTCACCTCTCCCCTCCTCTCATCCCCCCCCCCTCCCCCCCTCCTCCCTCACCGCACCACCACCCTCACCCCCTAGCAAAGAGAAAAGAAAGGGGCCCCACCCCCTAACGACCCTCAGCGGGGGGGCCCGGTCACCCCTGGCGAGAAGCCTAACCCCCTCACCCATCACCCAGTCACACCCTCGCCCCGCCAAAATATTCCGGCCCTTCCCCCCGCCCCCCCCCTCTTCTCCCTCCCCCCCCTCCTTCCTCCCTCCTCCCCCCTCCCCCCCCCCCCTCCTCTCCTCCCCCTCCTACCCTCCTACCCCTCCTCCCCCCCCCTCCCCCTAGCCCACCCTAACCTCCCACTCCCTCCCCCCCCCCTCCCTCCTCCGCCTCCTCCCTCTCCCATCTCCTCGGCGCTCTCAACCGGTCTTGCGCGTAACTCCCTCCGCGGGTTCCCAAAATCAGGCATGGATGGGGGGAAAAAAAATACCTCCTCCGTCTCGGGGGGCGTCTGCTCATCCCTGCCTTCCCTCCCTCAGAACCACAAGCAGAAGATGCCAATAGAATAGAGGACAAGGGGGCGATTGGACGTTGACAGAGGCAAAGGGCTCACGCAATACACAGTTGACCTACCATGAGTCAGAACCGTGAAAAATGGGGGGTACCTAATATACATGACGTGGCACTATTCAACCTACCTGTTGGACCACACACATTACAACTGTTGGGATGCATGTAAAAGAAATACACTAGAACCTTAGAAATACAAAACACATACACTTCAGGGCATAATGCACAACAAGTTCGACTGTGTCGGGAAAGTTTGACTGTAGGTATATGACGGAACGAATAATAAGGAAAATAATAAAAAGATAGAGAAAAGAGAAAATGAGAAAAGCCATATAAGATGTAATGGTAATTGGGGATCGCACTCAGAAGTTTGGAATGGGGTGGGCCTGCCAACAAAAAAAGTGAGGTATGCACCATGCGACCTTGGTGTGTAGGGGGTCGAGGGATGCCATTGGTTAAAAGTGCAGTTATTGGTGGGTTTGGTCGATGTAAGGGGTAAATACTGTGGTGAATAAGTCATTGGATTTGGCTGTTGTGTGTGTGTGTTTGGATGGGGTATGGGGGGTATAGTTAGGGGGGGGGGGGTGGGGGGGGGGGGGGGTGGGGGGGGGGGAGGGGGGGGTAGGAATCTATTGTGGCGACATATATAGCGCGTACAGGCAAACCTATCGTAAGTGTGCCCTCTACACTTGCTTAGTCATTGCATAACTGTAGTCCCAGGAGTCCAAACTACATCAATGAGAATCTACAAATATGTATACCATCCTAGTCAGGTGCTAGTTTTTTAGGTTATAGGTTACCTGACCAACAAGGTATACACATCAGTACTGTCCAGCTAGAAATATTAGTATTTCATGTGCTCAGATTTGCTCCTCCACGCGATCCTCCCTCTCCCTCTCCCTCTCCTATTTCCCTGCGCCCCCTCCTTCCTTCCCTCCTCTTTCCTCCCTCATCCTTCTCCTCCGCATCTAGCTCCTCCCTGTCTCTCTCCGCCCTTTCACCCCTCACGACCCCCCCCTCACCAGGCACCCTCCCCCTTCCCCCTCCCCCTCCCCCTCACACGCCCTCAACCACCTTAACACGGCCCTTATCTTCCTCTCTCGCGTACAACCCCTCCCGTTCCCTCCGTCCTCCTCCCTCCCCCCTCCCCTCCTCCCCCTCCTGCCCTCCCAACCGCCCTTCCGACCCTCACACCCGTTCCGCGTTCCTTCCTTCCCCGGCGGCCCTTTCCTCCCTCCCTCCCCAACGGCCCTCCATATAGCACCCCCACGTCACACCCCCCCCTGCCCTTCCCTCCCTTCCGCCGCCCTCTCCCCCTCGCCCCACCTCCCCTCGGCTCTCACCCCGCCCCCTCCCCCGCCCCCTGCCCCCCTGCCCCCTCCAAACCCCCCGCCAACCTCCCCCCCTCACCCTTTCCGCTACTCTGGGCTACTCACCTTTAGGATCTATCGCATCCCCTACCTCTCACTCCCTCCTGTCACCCAAAGCCCCCACCCCCCTACTCCAACCTACCCCTACCACCTCCACATCCCTACCACCTACCTCCATCCTTCAAACACCCCCCGCCCCCCCCTCAATATCGGCCCGCCGCACCTCCGCCCCCTAGCGCAACCGCACCAATGTTAATGAACTCCCCCACCCCTCCCCCCCTCACGCTACATGGCCCATACGCCCCCCCCCCAAACAGGATGTGGAGCTCCTGCTACTACCTACCCCCACCCCCCTTATACCCCTCTCAACCCCCCTCCCCACCCTCCCCCTACCATACACCGCCCTACCCCCCCACGGCGCCGTTACCACCTCACTCCCCCCGCGCGACAAAAAGACCCACCCCCCCTACCTCCAACGCTAACCCATCTCACAAAGCGAACACATATCGCATCTTGACTCACCACTCGGACCCTTCATGCGCTCTTACTAAGCCGAGCTCATTCACCACACTCAAACCAAACCGGTAAATACACAGCAAAAACGTGTGAAAATAACACATGAACCGGGGAGATACGGGGCATGGAAGAAAAGGAGACAACCAAGACGATCAACAACACTCAACTCACAAGCCCCAAGCGCTCATCCCAATGGCGGTACAACCTCCTCCCCCGTCCCCCCAGGATCGAATACCCGCCCAGCCCCTCCCCTGACCCACTCCTCCCGTCTTCTCCCATGCGCCCGCCCCCTGCCCCCTCATCTCCCTCCCCTCCCTCCCTCCCCCCCCCTCCTCCCTCCTCCTACCCTCCTCCGCCCCATTCTCAACCGCCCTCTCCCTCCTCCCTCCTCCCTCCTCCCTCCTGGCCCTCCTCTCTCCTCGCTTCTCTCTCCCGCTCCGCCCCTCCCTCCCTCCCCCGCCCCCTCCCTCCCCCCTCTCTCTCTACACCTCCAGGAGGATCCTCCCTCAACAAAGCAAGAAGCATTAGAACAGAGGCAGGGCATTGACGTGACACAGACAAGGCATACGCATACACTGTTGGACATACACATAACATACACAGATTGGCATACACACACATTGCCTGGACTTCACATAAACAGTTTTGGACCACACCATACCTGTTCGTAAAATCACATACACGCCGGACATACACGTACACTGTCAGACATTCACATACAATGTTTGGGGTGGGGGTGGGATAGCCATGAGGGGTGGGGTCCGCATCGGGGTGGAGATGGGGTTGGGGCTGCCACAGGTTTAATGGCAGCTCAGGTGTGGGGGAGGGATTGCCATTAGGGTGGTTGGGTGGTGGTGGTATGTGGGTGTGGGTGTGGGTGTGTGGTGTGGGGGGGGGGGGGGCTGGGTGGGGCTTTGTGATTGCGTGCAGACCATATATAGGTGGCCCCAGCAACTTGCTGTCTGTACATGCGGCTGCAACCTATTAGATCATATGTATACCTCCTAGGCATCTGCAAGTCTCTAGGCCCTGCTATAGTTAAGCTGTCCACTGAATTATGTGTGTTCTCAGATTGCTCCCCCTCTCCTCTCCCCCTCTCCCTCCCTCCCTCTCCCTCTCCCCTCTCCCTTTCCCCTCCCTCTCCCTCTCCTCTCGCCTGCCCCTCCC
>JACBWV010000610.1:75186070-75283570 GCA_013435795.1 Chlamydomonas sp. ICE-L
ATGCTTATGTGGTGCGCTTACTGTCATGCTGCTTGCAAAATGGATTGCTGAGCGTAACTACTCGATGCTTTTGTTGTGCGACCACTGTCTTGTGCTTGCAAAAAGTGCTGGTGTACTGCCTCCTGCTTAGTGGTGTTGCTTATTGTCTCGATTTGCTTTTACAGCGTTGACGATACTCCATACTGCTTAATGTTATTGTGGTGCTTGTTTACTGTTGTGCTGATTGGCAAATGGCGCCCGAGTCTTCATTCAGCTTAATTATGTGTTTTGCATACTGTTTAGCTGATAAGTGGTGATGTGTATGGCCTTAATGTTATTGTGTTGTTGCTCATTGTATGATGAGTGCAGCGTTGCTGCATACGCTAAATGCTTATTGTTGGTGCTGCCTAATGTTCATGATTGCTTGCAATGTGCGCGTACATCCCGATCTATTGAGTGTTGCTGGCCACTGTCGTCTTGCTGCTTGAAATTAGTGCTGTGAACTGCCTCTTGTATTTCGGTGTCTCGTGTTTCTTATTGTCTCGATTGCTTACAGCGTTCCGGCATACTGCTTAATGCGTTTGTGGTTGTTATTTACTTACTGTTGTGCTGCTTGCAATGGCGCTGCGTCTTCCTTCATGCTTATTATTGTGTTGCCTACTGTTTAGCTGCTTACAGTGGTGCTGTGTACTGCCTTCCTGATTATTGTGGTGTTGCTCATTGTATTGATGCTTGCAGCGTTGCTGCATACTGCTAAATGCTTATTGTGGTGCTGCTTACTGTCATGCTGCTTGCAATGGTGCTGCGTACTCCTCGATGCTTATTGTTGTGCTGACCACTGTCTTGCTGCTTGCAATAGTGCTGTGAAACTGCCTCCCTGCTTATTTCGGTGTTGCTTATTGTCTCGATGCTTACAGCGTTCGCCGCATACTGCTTAATGCTTATTGTGGTGCTGCTTACTGTTGTGCTGCTTGCAATGGCGCTGCGTCTTCTTCAATGCTTATTATTGTGTTGCCTACTGTTTAGCTGCTTACAGTGGGTGCTGTGTACTGCCTTCCTGATTATTTGTGGTGTTGCTTATTGTCTCGATGCTTGCAGCGTTGCTGCATACTGCTAATGCTTATTGTGGTGCTGCTTACTGTCATGCTGCTTGCAATGGTGCTGCGTACTCCTCGATGCTTATTGTTGTGGCTGACCACTGTCTTGCTGCTTGCAATAGTGCTGTGAACTGCCTCCCTGCTTATTGTCGGTGTTGCTTATTGTCTCGATGCTTACAGGCGTTGCCGCATACTGCTTAATGCTTATTGTGGTGCTGCTTACTGTTGTGCTGCTTGCAATGGCGCTGCGTCTTCCTTCATGCTTATTATTGTGTTGCCTACTGTTTAGCTGCTTACAGTGGTGCTGTGTACGTGCCTTCCTGATTATTGTGGTGTTGCTATTGTCTTGATGCTTGCAGCGTTGCTGCATACTGCTAATGCTTATTGTGGTGCTGCTTACTGTCATGCTGCTTGCATGGTGCTGCGTACTCCTCGATGCTTATTGTTGTGCTGACCACTGTCTTGCTGCTTGCAATAGTGCTGTGAACTGCCTCCCTGCTTATTGTGGTGGTTGCTTATTGTCTCGATGCTTACAGCGTTGCCGCATACTGCTTAATGCTTATTGTGGTGCTGCTTACTGTTGTGCTGCTTGCAATGGCGCTGCGTCTTCCTTCATGCTTATTATTGTGTTGCCTACTGTTTAGCTGCTTACAGTGGTGCTGGTGTACTGCCTTCCTGCTTATTGTGGTGTTGCTCATTGTATTGATGCTTGCAGCGTTGCTGCATACTGCTAAATGCTTATTGTGGTGCTGCTTACTGTCATGCTGCTTGCAATGGTGCTGCGTACTCCTCGATGCTTATTGTTGTGCTGACCACTGTCTTGCTGCTTGCAATAGTGCTGTGAACTGCCTCCCTGCTTATTGTGGTGTTGCTTATTGTCTCGATGCTTACAGCGTTGCCGCAATACTGCTTAATGCTTATTGTGGTGCTGCTTACTGTTGTGCTGCTTGCATGGCGCTGCGTCTTCCTTCATACTTATTATTGTGTTGCCTACGGTTTAGCTGCTTACAGTGGTGCTGTGTACTGCCTTCCTGCTTATTGTGGTGTTGCTATTGTATTGATGCTTGCAGCGTTGCTGCATACTGCTAAATGCTTATTGTGGTGCTGCTTACTGTCATGCTGCTTGCAATGGTGCTGCGTACTCCTCGATGCTTATTGTTGTGCTGACCACTGTCTTGCTGCTTGCAATAGTGCTGTGAACTGCCTCCCTGCTTATTGTGGTGTTGCTTATTGTCTCGATGCTTACAGCGTTGCCGCAATACTGCTAAATGCTTATTGTGGTGCTGCTTACTGTTGTGCTGCTTGCAATGGCGCTGCGTCTTCCTTCATGCTTATTATTGTGTTGCCTACTGTTTAGCTGCTTACAGTGGTGCTGTGTACTGCCTTCCTGCTTATTGTGGTGTTGCTCATTGTATTGATGCTTGCAGCGTTGCTGCATACTGCTAAATGCTTATTGTGGTGCTGCTTACTGTCATGCTGCTTGCAATGGTGCTGCGTACTCCTCGATGCTTATTGTTGTGCTTACCACTGTCTTGCTGCTTGCAATAGTGCTGTGAACTGCCTCCCTGCTTATTGTGGTATTGCTTATTGTCTCGATGCTTACAGCGTTGCCGCATAACTGCTTAAATGCTTATTGTGGTGCTGCTTACTGTTGTGCTGCTTGCAATGGCGCTGCGTCTTCCTTCATGCTTATTATTGTGTTGCCTACTGTTTAGCTGCTTACAGTGGTGCTGTGTACTGCCTTCCTGATTATTGTGGTGTTGCTATTGTATTGATGCTTGCAGCGTTGCTGCATACTGCTAAAGTGCTTATTGTGGTGCTGCTTACTGTCATGCTGCTTGCAATGGTGCTGCGTACTCCTCGATGCTTATTGATGTGCTGACCACTGTCTTGCTGCTTGCAATAGTGCTGTGAACTGCCTCCCTGCTTATTGTGGTGTTGCTTATTGTCTCGATGCTTACAGCGTTGCCGCAAACTGCTATATGCTTATTGTGGTGCTGCTTACTGTTGTGCTGCTTGCAATGGCGCTGCGTCTTCCTTCATGCTTATTATTGTGTTGCCTACTGTTTAGCTGCTTACAGTGGTGCTGTGTACTGCCTTCCTGATTATTGTGGTGTTGCTCATTGTATTGATGCTTGCAGCGTTGCTGCATACTGCTAAATGTTTATTGTGGTGCTGCTTACTGTCGTGCTGCTTGCAATGGTGCTGCGTACTCCTCGATGCTTATTGTTGTGCTTACCACTGTCTTGCTGCTTGCAATAGTGCTGTGAACTGCCTCCCTGCTTATTGTGGTGTTGCTTATTGTCTCGATGCTTACAGCGTTGCCGCAATACTGCTAAATGCTTATTGTGGTGCTGCTTACTGTTGTGCTGCTTGCAATGGCGCTGCGTCTTCCTTCATGCTTATTATTGTGTTGCCTACTGTTTAGCTGCTTACAGTGGTGCTGTGTACTGCCTTCCTGCTTATTGTGGTGTTGCTCATTGTATTGATGCTTGCAGCGTTGCTGCATACTGCTAAGTGCTTATTGTGGTGCTGCTTACTGTCATGCTGCTTGCAATGGTGCTGCGTACTCCTCGATGCTTATTGTTGTGCTGACCACTGTCTTGCTGCTTGCAATAGTGCTGTGAACTGCCTCCCTGCTTATTTCGGTGTTGCTTATTGTCTCGATGCTTACAGCGTTGCCGCATACTGCTTAATGCTTATTGTGGTGCTGCTTACTGTTGTGCTGCTTGCAATGGCGCTGCGTCTTCCTTCATGCTTATTATTGTGTTGCCTACTGTTTAGCTGCTTACAGTGGTGCTGTGTACTGCCTTCCTGCTTATTGTGGTGTTGCTCATTGTATTGATGCTTGCAGCGTTGCTGCATACTGCTAAATGCTTATTGTGGTGCTGCTTACTGTCATGCTGCTTGCAATGGTGCTGCGTACTCCTCGATGCTTATTGATTGTGCTGACCACTGTCTTGCTGCTTGCAATAGTGCTGTGAACTGCCTCCCTGCTTATTGTGGTGTTGCTTATTGTCTCGATGCTTACAGCGTTGCCGCAAACTGCTTAATGCTTATTGTGGTGCTGCTTACTGTTGTGCTGCTTGCAATGGCGCTGCGTCTTCCTTCATGCTTATTATTGTGTTGCCTACTGTTTAGCTGCTTACAGTGGTGCTGTGTACTGCCTTCCTGCTTATTGTGGTGTTGCTTCATTGTATTGATGCTTGCAGCGTTGCTGCATACTGCTAAATGCTTATTGTGGTGCTGCTTACTGTCATGCTGCTTGCAATGGTGCTGCGTACTCCTCGATGCTTATTGTTGTGCTTACCACTGTCTTGCTGCTTGCAATAGTGCTGTGAACTGCCTCCCTGCTTATTGTGGTGTTGCTTATTGTCTCGATGCTTACAGCGTTGCCGCAAACTGCTAATGCTTATTGTGGTGCTGCTTACTGTTGTGCTGCTTGCAATGGCGCTGCGTCTTCCTTCATGCTTATTATTGTGTTGCCTACTGTTTAGCTGCTTACAGTGGTGCTGTGTACTGCCTTCCTGATTATTGTGGTGTTGCTCATTGTATTGATGCTTGCAGCGTTGCTGCATACTGCTAAGTGCTTATTGTGGTGCTGCTTACTGTCATGCTGCTTGCAATGGTGCTGCGTACTCCTCGATGCTTATTGTTGTGCTGACCACTGTCTTGCTGCTTGCAATAGTGCTGTGAACTGCCTCCCTGCTTATTGTGGTGTTGCTTATTGTCTCGATGCTTACAGCGTTGCCGCAACTGCTATATGCTTATTGTGGTGCTGCTTACTGTTGTGCTGCTTGCAATGGCGCTGCGTCTTCCTTCATGCTTATTATTGTGTTGCCTACTGTTTAGCTGCTTACAGTGGTGCTGTGTACTGCCTTCCTGCTTATTGTGGTGTTGCTCATTGTATTGATGCTTGCAGCGTTGCTGCATACTGCTAAATGCTTATTGTGGTGCTGCTTACTGTCATGCTGCTTGCAATGGTGCTGCGTACTCCTTGATGCTTATTGTTGTGCTGACCACTGTCTTGCTGCTTGCAATAGTGCTGTGAACTGCCTCCCTGCTTATTGTGGTGTTGCTTATTGTCTCGATGCTTACAGCGTTGCCGCAAACTGCTAATGCTAATTGTGGTGCTGCTTACTGTTGTGCTGCTTGCAATGGCGCTGCGTCTTCCTTCATGCTTATTATTGTGTTGCCTACTGTTTAGCTGCTTACAGTGGTGCTGTGTACTGCCTTCCTGCTTATTGTGGTGTTGCTCATTGTATTGATGCTTGCAGCGTTGCTGCATACTGCTAAGTGCTTATTGTGGTGCTGCTTACTGTCATGCTGCTTGCAATGGTGCTGCGTACTCCTCGATGCTTATTGCTTGTGCTGACCACTGTCTTGCTGCTTGCAATAGTGCTGTGAACTGCCTCCCTGCTTATTTCGGTGTTGCTTATTGTCTCGATGCTTACAGCGTTGCCGCATACTGCTTAATGCTTATTGTGGTGTTGCTTACTGTTGTGCTGCTTGCAATGGCGCTGCGTCTTCCTTCATGCTTATTATTGTGTTGCCTACTGTTTAGCTGCTTACAGTGGTGCTGTGTACTGCCATTCCTGCTTATTGTGGTGTTGCTCATTGTATTGATGCTTGCAGCGTTGCTGCATACTGCTAAATGCTTATTGTGGTGCTGCTTACTGTCATGCTGCTTGCAATGGTGCTGCGTACTCCTCGATGCTTATTGTTGTGCTGACCACTGTCTTGCTGCTTGCAATAGTGCTGTGAACTGCCTCCCTGCTTATTGTGGTGTTGCTTATTGTCGATGCTTACAGCGTTGCATACTGCTTATGCTTATTGTGGTGCTGCTTACTGTTGTGCTGCTTGCAATGGCGCTGCGTCTTCCTTCATGCTTATTATTGTGTTGCCTACTGTTTAGCTGCTTACAGTGGTGCTGTGTACTGCCTTCCTGCTTATTGTGGTGTTGCTCATTGTATTGATGCTTGCAGCGTTGCTGCATACTGCTAAATGCTTATTGTGGTGCTGCTTACTGTCATGCTGCTTGCAATGGTGCTGCGTACTCCTCGATGCTTATTGTTGTGCTGACCACTGTCTTGCTGCTTGCAAAAGTGCTGTGAACTGCCTCCCTGCTTATTGTGGTGTTGCTTATTGTCTCGATGCTTACAGCGTTGCCGCAAACTGCTTAAATGCTTATTGTGGTGCTGCTTACTGTTGTGCTGCTTGCAATGGCGCTGCGTCTTCCTTCATGCTTATTATTGTGTTGCCTACTGTTTAGCTGCTTACAGTGGTGCTGTGTACTGCCTTCCTGCTTATTGTGGTGTTGCTCATTGTATTGATGCTTGCAGCGTTGCTGCATACTGCTAAGTGCTTATTGTGGTGCTGCTTACTGTCATGCTGCTTGCAATGGTGCTGCGTACTCCTCGATGCTTATTGTTGTGCTGACCACTGTCTTGCTGCTTGCAATAGTGCTGTGAACTGCCTCCCTGCTTATTTCGGTGTTGCTTATTGTCTCGATGCTTACAGCGTTGCCGCATACTGCTTAATGCTTATTGTGGTGCTTGCTTACTGTTGTGCTGCTTGCAATGGCGCTGCGTCTTCCTTCATGCTTATTATTGTGTTGCCTACTGTTTAGCTGCTTACAGTGGTGCTGTGTACTGCCATTCCTGCTTATTGTGGTGTTGCTCATTGTATTGATGCTTGCAGCGTTGCTGCATACTGCTAAATGCTTATTGTGGTGCTGCTTACTGTCATGCTGCTTGCAATGGTGCTGCGTTCTCCTCGATGCTTATTGTTGTGCTGACCACTGTCTTGCTGCTTGCAATAGTGCTGTGAACTGCCTCCCTGCTTATTGTGGTGTTGCTTATTGTCTCGATGCTTATTGTGGTGTCTGCTTACTGTTGTGCTGCTTGCAATGGCACTGCGTCTTCCTTCATGCTTATTATTGTGTTGCCTACTGTTTAGCTGCTTACAGTGGTGCTGTGTACTGCCTTCCTGCTTATTGTATTGATGCTTGCAGCGTTGCTGCATACTGCTAAATGCTTATTGTGGTGCTGCTTACTGTCATGCTGCTTGCAATGGTGCTGCGTACTCCTCGATGCTTATTGTTGTGCTTACCACTGTCTTGCTACTTTCAATAGTGCTGTGAACTGCCTCCCTGCTTATTGTGGTGTTGCTTATTGTCTCGATGCTTACAGCGTTGCCGCAAACTGCTAAATGCTTATTGTGGTGCTGCTTACTGTTGTGCTGCTTGCAATGGCGCTGCGTCTTCCTTCATGCTTATTATTGTGTTGCCTACTGTTTAGCTGCTTACAGTGGTGCTGTGTACTGCCTTCCTGCTTATTGTGGTGTTGCTCATTGTATTGATGCTTGCAGCGTTGCTGCATACTGCTAAATGCTTATTGTGGTGCTGCTTACTGTCATGCTGCTTGCAATGGTGTGTCAGCTTTAGCTGTTCATTGGTTCTACCTGGCCTATTGGCTACGCAACCTATCGCGTCTGTCCTTTCCCGTAACCTAAGGGTTTTGGGGTTTGCCGTCAGGACTCCTCTCTCAAGAGGCGTCCCTCGGCTCTTTTAACTGTCCAGTTGTCTAAACACTTCGTTCCTGGTCTCCTCACGTCCCCTGAACTCTGTCAGGTTATAGGTCTCATCAGTTGCGCTAAAGCGTACGCCACTGCGGATGTTGAGAAGCTCGGCATCATGTCGTCAGTCAACCTGTCGATGATTAAGGACCTCGCCAAACTCGACTACGAGAATTACGAGGAGTGGCTGTTCAATGTCATTCCTGCGTTACGTTTGGCGAACCTTGGCAACCATGTTGTCCCGAGCGCTGTGCCTGCAGTTGCACAGTGGCTACAACGTCGTGTTACGGCTGGATCGACCTCCCGACAACAAGCGGGAGCGCCTTCAACCATGCGGTCAATGTGGACACGCGCTGGCGGGGTAAACCCTGGCCGGCCATTTCATCGCTCTATTTCTCCGCCCAGGGGCTCTGTCCACGCTGGAGGAGCCGGACCTTCGGCATCGTCTGTGACCGCTGGAGTCCTCGCTGCCGGTGGCTCTGTTTCAATGAGGACCTTCGGCCCTACAGGAAGCTCCGGCAGGCCTACTCCTGCCGATCTGGAGGAGCGAGCTAGGAACGAGCCTCTCCCTGAGGACTCGTCTGAGGTCTCTTCTGTGACAGGCATTGCTGGTGAAGAAGGTGGAGGTGAACCGGGGATTGATGCTGAAAATGCCGCCAGGCGTTCTTGGGTCAATCCCCTCGCGGGTAAGACGTCCGCGAGTGCAGTGCTCAAGTGGGATTTGAGGGGTGACCCTGATTTGATTCCGTTGACGGAGGAAGAGATGGATAGGAATGTAGAGGCGTACCGAGTTGAACTGAATCAGCAGATGTCAAAATTGCAGCGCCTCAAGCAGGCTTCTAGGACACTCCTGCCTCCTGTTGACTTTCATTTTCCTGATCGTGTTTCTGATGCTGAGGCCATCAGGGCTCTAGATGGGGCTGAGGCTAGGCTTAGGTTACATGATGGCTCTGATGTGTGGGTTAGCAATGAGGAAAAGGCTTTTTCCTACATGTTACTCACAATGAGCAAGGAGTTACAGGAGGTCTTTAGGCACTATGGTTCTTGTCAGGAGATCTATGATGAGGTGGAGTCGTGGGTAGTGCAGCATGCTCGTAGATTGGGACCGAAACTGGTAGCTGATTTGAGGGCGGTTCAGATGACCTACTCTGAATCCCCTACAACCTATTTCAATAGGGTGAAAAGGTTGGCACTCATGCTACTCAAATCGGGTACAACAGTTTCCGAATTTCAATGTATTGAGATCGCGATCGCTGGTGCATCTCATCCTCGATTTTCTGGTTTGCTGACCATGTTCAGTGGTCCTGAGTTTGTTGAGAATCAGATCACGTTTGCTGAAGTGCAATATCGTTATGAGTCCATAGACACAGCAAACCAGAGGCTGCTGTCTAATCACCCTCACTACCCACCATGGGTCAAATCAACCCCCACTCACCTACCCTCCCCTTTGCCAGCAATGGCTGCTGCAGGATTACCTCAGGGCAGTGGAGTGCCGCAGTGCATCTACTGCCCTCGCCCTGGACACGCTTCGGAAACTTGCTGGACGCAGTTCCCGAAGCTTCGCCCTCGTGGTGCTGCTCGTGGAGGTCGTGGCGGTCAGAAGAAGCCACCACCACGAGGTGGAGGAGGAGCTGCACCAGTCAGCCGTGCTGAATAAACCGCATTGATGGCTCAGATGGCTCTACTTGCAAAGAAGTGAGATGCAAACCCCCCCTTACCCGTTCTCATTAGTGTTGAAACAGCCTGGGCGCCTGCTCAGGCTGATGATTGTGTCGAAGCTACCTGGTACTTAGACAGTGGGGCTAGTCGGAGTTTGACTGGGGACGTCACCCTCTTTAAATCCATCAGATATCTGGCAAATTGCCCCTCTGTTAGATTTGGAGATGGTGTTGTTCAACAGGCAGTTGGTATTGGAACCATTGAACTATGTAATGAGTGGCTTGAGGCCCCCATTACCATAGACAATGTGCTCTACATACCTAATTGTCCTGTTAACCTTCTCAGTGTAAATGCTACGGCTAGGTCCCAGGGTTGTATCATTAGTTTTGATGCAGATCGTTGTATTGCCACCAGAGGGTCTAGAACTCTTTGGACTGTTCTAGCCACCACGTCTGGTGTTTATCACTTCGAATCGGTACACTGCGCTATCCCTGATTCTCATCCGCGGGCGTCGCGAGTTCGACCCTCTCCTGCGGCGTTTTCTGCTGAAACTGTTACTCCTGGTCAAGGCGATCCTACAGTTACTTGTCGTGACAGTGCGAAACTATGGCACCGCAGATTTGGCCATCCTGGTCAACCTGCTATGCACATGTTGTCGCACTCCGGCACTGTTACTGGCGGACCCAACTTTACCAGGGCTGCACTTCAAAAGTTCTCACAGGACCCTTGTGATGCATGTTGTTTGGGTAAGGCCATACGCAAACCATACCCAAATCGTACTAGGAATACTCACGCGCCGCTCGAATTGATACATATTGATATCATGGGGCCGTTCAGTGCTGGGTTGAGAGGGGAACTTTATCTTCTTGTCATAGTTGATGATTTTTCTGGGTGGAGTGCGGTTATTCCGATTAGACTGAAATCGGATGCTGCATGGCAGATCCAATTTACGATTAAGAAGTGGAGTGCGGAACTTTTAGGGGTAGCATTTCGAACGCTTAGGGGGGACCAAGCAAAAGAGTTTTTGGTCAAATGGTTTGTTGACTGGCTTCATGAGGTAAATGCGACGTACGAACATAGTAGCGTGTATTGCCCACAGCAAAACGGGGTTGCTGAGAGGTTCAATGGGGTAGTTGCTGCTATGGCTCGTACGATGCTGATAGAATCAGGGATGAGCAAGGGTTTCTGGCCCTATGCCTTCTTGACTGCTTCGTACCTTCGAAATCGGTTACCCACAAAGACGAAAGATGGAAAGACTCCGTATGAGCTTTTCTATCAGCGCGTCCCCGAGGTGTCCCACCTCCGCGTCTTTGGGTGTATAGCCTATGTAACCCTACTAGATGGGAAGAAGCGGGGGAAATTAGATCCTAAGAGTATCCAGGGTAGACTGGTGGGGTATAGTGTGGTGTCGAAGGCCTACCAGGTCTGGATTCCAAAGTTGCACAAAGTGATTGAGGCTCGTGACGTGACCTTTTTTGAGGGCACTGGCCCAGTGCCCGTCGATGGGCAATTGGTGTATGATGGGAGTTCTTTTGCTTCTGGTTCTCCCTTGGCCGTCACTGAGGGGCGTACTGAACCGGCAGCATTAGAATATCTTCTACAGGACTCAGGGCAGATGGAAACAGATGTGGGAGCAGTTTTCCATATGAACCTACGTTCTCGGCAGGCTGCTGCCCCCAATGTCTCCCCTGTTTTTGTGCCTGACACTAAGACTGCGGAAATTATTCCGACTCGCTGCCTTCCATTCTCTATCCTCCCACCCTCTGTCCTGGCTGTTAGTGATTTAAGGGGAGAAGGTGGAGCTAGCGGCCTAGATAAAATTGTAGAGACTCCTTTCCTTGTTAGTGGTAACCCATTGTTCGAGCCTGAGGTTCTGCAGCTTCCTATTGCTCGGGATGAGCAACTGCCTAGTGACTTAGGTAATGTTGACTCTAGTGATACAGCCAGTGATTCTACTCTAGCGTCTGCTATGAGCATGCCAGCCCCTAGGTTGGATTGGGTTAGGTGATGTGGGAGATGCGCCGACGTTCGACGTCCAGAGCTACCTCCTGGGAGAGTGATACAATCACTGCTCTCAAAGGTTACACCTCGGGAGCCTCGTCCACCCCCTCTTCCTTCTGCTCTTGGAGTTAGATCAAGTGGGAGGATGCGTGGGGAGGTTCCTGAGTTTGGTTTATTAGATGAATCGGTATTGAAGCGATACCCTTCAGTGCCAGATGTTACGGTTCCTGATGTTTTAGTTCCTTCCCCTTCTCCTTCTATTGCTGGTGATACTTCTGATGAGGTGGAGCGATCCCCTCCATCCCCGTCTGTTGATGGTTCTGCAGAAGAGGTACCAGAACCAGTTGGTGCTGCTTTTATCTCCATCCAGTGTGAGCTTTCTTATGCTCAAGCTATAGCGCTCGATAACCCTGAGAGGGAAGAGTGGCAGCTAGCAATGAGAGATGAAATCGCTTCCCTCGAGGGTCATGGTACTTGGATTCTGGAGCCTCATCCTGGGGATGAGTACAGACTTATGTCTGCCAGATGGTTATTTACTAAAAAGTTGGGTAAGGATGGAAGAGTGGAGCGCTACAAAGCGCGTTTTGTGGCTAGAGGTTACATGCAGCGTCCTGGTATTGAGTACGACCAGACTTTTGCTCCGGTCACCTCTAAAGCGACTTTGAGGGTGTTACTTGCAGGTGTTGTTCATCGTAAGATGTTCTCCAGGCAAATTGATGTGAAGACTGCATTCCTTCATGGAGTGATAGATCCCAACCTCAAATTGTACTTGAGGCAGCCTGACGGCTTCATCAAGGTTGGGCCTAATGGAAAACCCCTGGTTTGTCGCATTGTGAAGAGCTTGTATGGATTGAAGCAGGCCCCTAGAGCTTGGCATGACAATGTCCTGCAGGTTCTTCGCCTTGCAGGTTTCCGACCGACGCTCTCTGATCCAGCACTTTTTGTGCGCCTGGATGCTGATGGCCTGTGGTCCTGGGTCCTGACATATGTCGACGACTTTTGGATTGCTGTTGATGAGCTCGTGCTCTATGATGCACTTATTACCATCTTGCGTAATAACGGGTGGGTTATTACAGAAATGGGAGTACCTGAACAGTTCCTCTCTTTGGACTGTAATGTTACCCTTGATGATGAGGGGCGGTGTGTGAAGATTGTACTCAGTCAGCATAATGCTATTAATGGGATGGTTGAGCGGTTCAAGCTTAATGCAGGGGAAGAGAAGTTGAAGGCTACGTCTGAGGTGCCCATGGTGTCTAAGTCAGTTACAGTTCATGCCATTGGCAGTCCTGTTCTACCTAACAACACTTTGTACGCATCTCTGGTTGGTAGCCTCATCTACTTGTCCACGTGCACAAGACCTGATATTGCTTTTGCTGTTAGTCAACTTTCTAGATTCACAGCAGCACCTACTCAGGCTCACTGGAATGCAGCTCTGAGGGTTCTGGTGTACCTTCGCAAGCATACTTATATTGGTATTGCCTACACTCATGACGCAAAATTTGAGCTCCTTGCTTACAGTGATGCATCTTTTGGTGAGGATCCGGAGGACAGGAGATCTCAAACTGGTCTTGCTTTTCTAGCTTCTGGTGGAATTGTCAATTGGGTATCCAAGCGACAAATCACCCCTGCAGTTAGTACTGGAGAAGCTGAGTATCAAGCTTTGGCTGGTTGTGCGAGGGAAGTTCAGTGGCTCAAGCATCTTAGGGTAGACCTGGGATTGCCTGTTCACTTGATTACTATCAAATGTGATGCCACGGTAGCTCTGTCCTGGACAGAGGACTACAAGCTTGAAAGCAAGGCTAAACACATAGATATAATGCATCACTACATCAAGGATTTGGTTCTAAGCCAGCGCATCGGTGTTACTAAGGTGCATACCTCCTTGCAGTTGGCTGATACTTTCACTAAGCCTCGCCCCGCAGAGGTTTTTTGGAGTATGAATGGTATGCTTGGTTTGGTCATGTATAAGCTTCGCCCTAGGTTTATTGATTTACAGTGATTTTTCTGCAGTTCAGGTTTGTGCTCTGTGCGGGAGTCGCGGGTTTCGATGCCCACCTGCGGTGATTTCAGAATATTAATTTGCTTCAGGTCTACTGCCCCTTGCTTCACCTCGAGTGTTGTACGACTCCAATCCTGTAGCGATGGTGAATGGGTATGTAGTTTGTATAGACCTGTCGCACTGGATTTTGGGGGTTGATTTTACCTCGAGTCTCTGGTCATGACTACCTCGCTGGTAGATCTGTTTGGAATTATTATTATTTTTGTTTGATTTCCCCTCTTTTGGGTAGAAATTGCACCTGGTTTTTGGGATTGTTACACCTGCGGTCCAAGGATGGAGCCTGCAAGGTCTGAGTAACTGTTTTACCTCTTTTAGCCCTGATTGGCGTAAATAGAGTTTGCTTCAGTTAGGTGGAGTGTGGTACTATTCTGCGCTCTTTCCCCTCCTTAGATGAACATTTAGGATGGTTAAATCTTAGAATGATATTGGAAGTATCGGTGTCGCCCTTGAGGATGTCTCTCTCTATTAGATTTATTTTCTGCTTGCTTTTGAGTTTCAGATTTCTTTTTCGAAGTTTATTGTTAAAGGTTAGAAGGTATAATTTTCTTGACAGTTAGAACAGGTGGAGTGTCAGCTTTAGCTGTTCATTGGTTCTACCTAGCCTATTGGCTACGCAACCTATCGCGTCTGTCCTTTCCCGTAACCTAAGGGTTTTGGGGTTTGCCGTCAGGACTCCTCTCTCAAGAGGCGTCCCTCGGCTCTTTTAACTGTCCAGTTGTCTAAACACTTCGTTCCTGGTCTCCTCACGTCCCCTGAACTCTGTCATGGTGCTGCGTACTCCTCGATGCTTATTGTTGTGCTGACCACTGTCTTGCTGCTTGCAATAGTGCTGTGAACTGCCTCCCTGCTTATTGTGGTGTTGCTTATTGTCTCGATGCTTATTGTGGTGTTGCTTACTGTTGTGCTGCTTGCAATGGCACTGCGTCTTCCTTCATGCTTATTATTGTGTTGCCTACTGTTTAGCTGCTTACAGTGGTGCTGTGTACTGCCTTCCTGCTTATTGTGGTGTTGCTCATTGTATTGATGCTTGCAGCGTTGCTGCATACTGCTAAATGCTTATTGTGGTGCTGCTTACTGTCATGCTGCTTGCAATGGTGCTGCGTACTCCTCGATGCTTATTGTTGTGCTGACCACTGTCTTGCTGCTTGCAATAGTGCTGTGAACTGCCTCCCTGCTTATTGTGGTGTTGCTTATTGTCTCGATGCTTACAGCGTTGCCGCAAACTGCTAAATGCTTATTGTGGTGCTGCTTACTGTTGTGCTGCTTGCAATGGCGCTGCGTCTTCCTTCATGCTTATTATTGTGTTGCCTACTGTTTAGCTGCTTACAGTGGTGCTGTGTACAGCCTTCCTGCTTATTGTGGTGTTGCTCATTGTATTGATGCTTGCAGCGTTGCTGCAAACTGCTAAGTGCTTATTGTGGTGCTGCTTACTGTCATGCTGCTTGCAATGGTGCTGCGTACTCCTCGATGCTTATTGTTGTGCTGACCACTGTCTTGCTGCTTGCAATAGTGCTGTGAACTGCCTCCCTGCTTATTTCGGTGTTGCTTATTGTCTCGATGCTTACAGCGTTGCCGCAAACTGCTTAATGCTTATTGTGGTGTTGCTTACTGTTGTGCTGCTTGCAATGGCGCTGCGTCTTCCTTCATGCTTATTATTGTGTTGCCTACTGTTTAGCTGCTTACAGTGGTGCTGTGTACTGCCTTCCTGCTTATTGTGGTGTTGCTCATTGTATTGATGCTTGCAGCGTTGCTGCATACTGCTAAATGCTTATTGTGGTGCTGCTTACTGTCATGCTGCTTGCAATGGTGCTGCGTACTCCTTGATGCTTATTGTTGTGCTGACCACTGTCTTGCTGCTTGCAATAGTGCTGTGAACTGCCTCCCTGCTTATTGTGGTGTTGCTTATTGTCTCGATGCTTACAGCGTTGCCGCAAACTGCTAAATGCTTATTGTGGTGCTGCTTACTGTTGTGCTGCTTGCAATGGCGCTGCGTCTTCCTTCATGCTTATTATTGTGTTGCCTACTGTTTAGCTGCTTACAGTGGTGCTGTGTACTGCCTTCCTGCTTATTGTGGTGTTGCTCATTGTATTGATGCTTGCAGCGTTGCTGCATACTGCTAAGTGCTTATTGTGGTGCTGCTTACTGTCATGCTGCTTGCAATGGTGCTGCGTACTCCTCGATGCTTATTGTTGTGCTGACCACTGTCTTGCTGCTTGCAATAGTGCTGTGAACTGCCTCCCTGCTTATTTCGGTGTTGCTTATTGTCTCGATGCTTACAGCTTTGCCGCATACTGCTTAATGCTTATTGTGGTGTTGCTTACTGTTGTGCTGCTTGCAATGGCGCTGCGTCTTCCTTCATGCTTATTATTGTGTTGCCTACTATTTAGCAGCTTACAGTGGTGCAGTGTACTGCCTTCCTGCTTATTGTGGTGTTGCTCATTGTATTGATGCTTGCAGCGTTGCTGCATACTGCTAAATGCTTATTGTGGTGCTGCTTACTGTCATGCTGCTTGCAATGGTGCTGCGTACTCCTTGATGCTTATTGTTGTGCTGACCACTGTCTTGCTGCTTGCAATAGTGCTGTGAACTGCCTCCCTGCTTATTGTGGTGTTGCTTATTGTCTCGATGCTTACAGCGTTGCCGCAAACTGCTAAATGCTAATTGTGGTGCTGCTTACTGTTGTGCTGCTTGCAATGGCGCTGCGTCTTCCTTCATGCTTATTATTGTGTTGCCTACTGTTTAGCTGCTTACAGTGGTGCTGTGTACTGCCTTCCTGCTTATTGTGGTGTTGCTCATTGTATTGATGCTTGCAGCGTTGCTGCAAACTGCTAAGTGCTTATTGTGGTGCTGCTTACTGTCATGCTGCTTGCAATGGTGCTGCGTACTCCTCGATGCTTATTGTTGTGCTGACCACTGTCTTGCTGCTTGCAATAGTGCTGTGAACTGCCTCCCTGCTTATTTCGGTGTTGCTTATTGTCTCGATGCTTACAGCGTTGCCGCATACTGCTTAATGCTTATTGTGGTGTTGCTTACTGTTGTGCTGCTTGCAATGGCGCTGCGTCTTCCTTCATGCTTATTATTGTGTTGCCTACTGTTTAGCTGCTTACAGTGGTGCTGTGTACTGCCTTCCTGCTTATTGTGGTGTTGCTCATTGTATTGATGCTTGCAGCGTTGCTGCATACTGCTAAATGCTTATTGTGGTGCTGCTTACTGTCATGCTGCTTGCAATGGTGCTGGGTACTCCTTGATGCTTATTGTTGTGCTGACCACTGTCTTGCTGCTTGCAATAGTGCTGTGAACTGCCTCCCTGCTTATTGTGGTGTTGCTTATTGTCTCGATGCTTACAGCGTTGCCGCAAACTGCTAAATGCTTATTGTGGTGCTGCTTACTGTTGTGCTGCTTGCAATGGCGCTGCGTCTTCCTTCATGCTTATTATTGTGTTGCCTACTGTTTAGCTGCTTACAGTGGTGCTGTGTACTGCCTTCCTGCTTATTGTGGTGTTGCTCATTGTATTGATGCTTGCAGCGTTGCTGCAAACTGCTAAGTGCTTATTGTGGTGCTGCTTACTGTCATGCTGCTTGCAATGGTGCTGCGTACTCCTCGATGCTTATTGTTGTGCTGACCACTGTCTTGCTGCTTGCAATAGTGCTGTGAACTGCCTCCCTGCTTATTTCGGTGTTGCTTATTGTCTCGATGCTTACAGCTTTGCCGCATACTGCTTAATGCTTATTGTGGTGTTGCTTACTGTTGTGCTGCTTGCAATGGCGCTGCGTCTTCCTTCATGCTTATTATTGTGTTGCCTACTATTTAGCAGCTTACAGTGGTGCAGTGTACTGCCTTCCTGCTTATTGTGGTGTTGCTCATTGTATTGATGCTTGCAGCGTTGCTGCATACTGCTAAATGCTTATTGTGGTGCTGCTTACTGTCATGCTGCTTGCAATGGTGCTGCGTACTCCTCGATGCTTATTGTTGTGCTGACCACTGTCTTGCTGCTTGCAATAGTGCTGTGAACTGCCTCCCTGCTTATTTCGGTGTTGCTTATTGTCTCGATGCTTATTGTGGTGTTGCTTACTGTTGTGCTGCTTGCAATGGCACTGCGTCTTCCTTCATGCTTATTATTGTGTTGCCTACTGTTTAGCTGCTTACAGTGGTGCTGTGTACTGCCTTCCTGCTTATTGTGGTGTTGCTCATTGTATTGATGCTTGCAGCGTTGCTGCATACTGCTTAATGCTTATTGTGGTGCTGCTTACTGTCGTGCTGCTTGCAATGGCGCTGCCTTCCTTCATGCTTATTGTTGTGCTGCTTACTGTCTTGCTGTGTCCAGTGGTGCTGTGTGCTGACTACCTGCTTATTGTGGTGTTGCTCATTGTATTGATGCTTGCAGCGTTGCTGCGTACTGCTTACCTGCTTATTGTGTTGTATCTTATTGCTTTGATGCTTGCAGCCGTGCTACGTGCTGCTTTCAAGGTTATGCAGGTGCTGCCTGCTGTCTTGCTTCTTACAATGGTGCCGCTTACTGCTTACTCTACTATTGTGGTGTTGCTTATTGTCTTGCTGCTTGCAGAGGTGCTGCGTACTGCTTACATGCTGATTGTGGTGTTGCTTACTGCCTCCCTGATTAATTTTTGCAGAGCAGCTTACATCCTACCTGCTTCTTGTTGTCCTGCCTACTGTCTTACTTATTGCCTCGATGCTTCCACCGCTGCGTTCTGCAACCTGACTCACTATCTGACTCACAGCCTGTCTAACAACCTGACTTACTATCTGGCTCTTATTTATTTGCAGGGACCTGTGCTCTTATCGTAGCAGGAATATTGCCCCCTCTCAATGCAGGTGCGTCACATTTTGCGACGTTGTATAGCCAAGGGAATTAATTAACTTGATTAAATGGGCAACATTTGATTCATCGGGTACCTGACGCTCAACCTTCTAGGACGGGCAGTTACCTGCTGGCAGCTTGCAAGTTGGTTAATCTGTTTTCACTGGGCCCTATTAGTGTTAGCAAATTTCTGCTTACCACCATAATCTCAAATCTTCTCGTTATGCCTGAAATGCAGACAGATTTGTACCTCAAGACGGCACACAGTTTGGCAACTAAGTAGAGGCCATGTTAGTGACATAGAAACTATTTAGCTTGCAAGATGGTCAATATGCAATCACATTATTGTTATGCTTCATTACTAAATTGCCATGTGTAGGCACCTGAACTAGCTTGCAAGGATACAAATATGTATTCACCTGACCCGCATGCTTCTGAAACACACCTTCATAACTAGATACAAATCTGAATGGACCAGAACGAGCTTGCAAGCTAGTTCATCTGCATTCACCAGACTCTCAGCCCTCTGGGCGAGTTGGCAACATCTAGGCATCTGAACTAGCTATTGGTAACTATCTATATAATTATCAATTAACTAACATAGCACCTGATTATCTGACTGGCTTGCGAATATATGTATGAATCTCCTTCCGTGTATGCATGTCTTGCAGGCCAAGAGGAGGGATGGATGTAATCAGAATGGCAAGATTGCTGGCATGAAGTAACTACAAATGCTGATGATGTACAGATATAGATTCAGCGAGGACGTAGAGAAATGATGATCGGGTTGACTTGCTAGCCCCCTTCCTTCCCTCTCTATGCGGTCGGTTGTACTTGCTAGTTTTCTTCTTTGACTCTCTATGTCGTCATGTGGACTGTCTAGTCCTCTTCCTTGACTCTCCTAGCGGTTGGTTTTCCTTGCTTGTCACATTCCTTGCCTTAGTGGTTAGGTTGCCACACCTCCGGCAGTTGGAGTACCTTCATGCCTCCTTCCTTGCCTCCTATTAGGTTGGGTATACCTTGGGTTATGCAGGTTTCATATTGGACCTGATCAGACTTGTCCTACATGCTATTGACATACATATTTGGTTGGATGCGTAGAGATCCTTGTGATAGACACTCCGAAAAATATCGAATCTGACACATGGGGTCGTGGTATATCCCTCTAAATTGTAGATGCTGTGAAATGGGGATGCTGGACGGAGAATATCCTCTTAGTAGTAGAGGATGAACAGCACTTCTTGATGGAATGTCACGTGTACTCTTAGGATTTCTTGGGGTGAGAACTTTGAAAGCACCCCGAGTGGATTTAACAGTTTATAGACTTGTTAGGGCTCACCCCTTGATTGTAAACTGACATACACGATTTGTTGCATGGATATTTTATGCTTGTAAAGTGCCCCAGTCTCATTCCAGACTAAAGAGTTGCGCCATACTACATCCTTTGAGAAACGCAATAACCTCAACCTAGACTAAAGAGTTGCGCCAGACTACATCCTTTGAGAAACGCAATGAACTCAACCCAGACTAAAGAGTTGCGCCAGACTGCATCCTTTGAGAAACGCAATGAACTCAACCCGGACCAAAGAGTTGCGCCATACTACATCCTTTGAGAAACGCAATTAACTCAACCCAGACTAAAGAGTTGCGCCAGACTGCATCCTTTGAGAAACGCAATTAACTCAACCCAGACTAAAGAGTTGCGCCAGACTGCATCCTTTGAGAAACGCAATGAACTCAACCCAGACTAAAGAGTTGCGCCAGACTACATCCTTTGAGAAACCCAATGAACTAAACCGAGACTAAAGAGTTGCGCCAGACTACATCCTTTGAGAAACGCAATGAACTCAACCCAGACCAAAGAGTTGCGCCAGACAACATCCTTTGAGAAACGCAATGAACTCAACCCAGACTAAAGAGTTGCGCCAGACTACATCCTTTGAGAAACGCAATGAACTCAACCCAGACCAAAGAGTTGCGCCAGACAACATCCTTTGAGAAACGCAATGAACTCAACCCAGACTAAAGAGTTGCGCCAGACTACATCCTTTGAGAAACGCAATGAACTCAACCCAGACTAAAGAGTTGCGCCAGACTACATCCTTTGAGAAACGCAATGAACTCAACCCAGACTAAAGAGTTGCGCCAGACTACATCCTTTGAGAAACGCAATGAACTAAACCCAGACTAAAGAGTTGCGCCAGACTACATCCTTTGAGAGACGCAATGAACTAAACCCAGACTAAAGAGTTGCGCCAGGATGAACATACTATGCCAACTCTGCGACTGGACAGTCAACGCAGAATAAACAGTCCACAATCGTCCACGTCCTGATCCTCTAAATCGACGAGGAAGCGTCTATTATGCGCTACTATCGCAATGCAACGCATTCAAGTTGGACGTCCGGAAAGCTGCAGTGCGTTCAAATTCCGTCAAAGAGTCCACCCACGTGGCCCTAAGTCACGTGATCACTGAGTCATGCTCTAGGGCGCGGAGCGCCTTCCGTACACCATTAGTCATTAACCTGATAGGCGCAACTGCGCAACCGAACGGGAACCTTTACGCAACCCCGCGCAAAACGGGTCGTTCCCCGAGTGTTGGACAACCCTGGTCCAAAGCCTATCTGTCAAGAAACCATCAAGCTGAAGGACGGAGAGAGGGCACAGGAGAGCAGCCAAACAGGTCAAGAGTCAAACGGAGACTCGAGAAGTGAAAACATAACAAATCGAACCCCCCCGTTTTCCTCCCGGGCTAGGCATTATTGTCAGCGTATACTACTAGGACACGAGTGCCTGATTGGCATCTGATTCAGATGCCAATCAGGCACTCGTGTCCTACTAGTATACGCCGACATCAGGGAGGATTAGGGGAAGAAGCTCATTCTGGGAGAGAAGCAAATGGTCGGGGGAATGGTCCTGGGCCATCGGAGGATCCGCCACTGGCATATGTGGACGGTTGGGAACTCCCATGTTAACACCACTCGGGGAAGTCGACAGATCGCTAAATGCGTACGAGCGCAGCGGAATGCACGCGGGGTCCGCGATTAGTCATAGTCCTCTAATGACCTGGCACTTCTGACTCTAGCGGTAAGCCCTATACCCGCGTCGCGTGTAGCTCAGAATCCTGAGACATTTAGCCTACATTTAGCCAAGGCGGATTGTCGTCGAAATGTCTCAGACTTCTGAGATATTTCGACGGCATCTCGCCACGCACGGCGACTTGTGCACGGTAATGAGGCGAAATGTTCGGTCTTCTGAGACTTTTCGCCTGTACTTCGCTTGCAGGGCGGTTTGGGCACGGTGGTCGGAGAGGTCACATTTTCAGGAATATTTTCCAGGAGCATTTCTCAATTACATCAGGATTCGAGAAGATAGATTACATACATAATTACATTACATTACATTACATGTTAAAGTCTACTTGACACCGCGAGGGTGTATGAGACTCTGTGCTTTAAACAAAAAGAAAAAGCACCCACAAAGCAAAAAACCCCATTACATCAGGGGTGTGTCGAGGACAAACAAACCAAACTCCCAACCACCGTTTTGGTGGCGTAGGTATTAAACCCCTTAGAGCAGGACCCAGATCTCAACCACTTACAGTGGCGGAGGTAAGAAGCTAACAAATGAGAAGTCTCAAGAACAAAAAATAGGGATAATAAATTACGGTGCCACTAAGATAATAAACTACCGTATGCATCCATTAACTTATTGATCTACCTATATATCTATGTAAGCATCCTTACACATGTACATCCGCTACATCCCATATATTTCCTCTATATCCATTAACCATAGATAGACAGCGAGCAAAAGACGACGAGCAGCCAAATTGCTGGCTGGAGCCATGTAGCTAATTAAGTTCAAGTACAAGTATATAGGCAGCCTGCAGGCAGCTATCCATTTGTCTACTCATGAAGACATACGCCCATATATCCACTAAGTAGAAACGTCCAAGCAAAGCTATACATCTATATATCTTCGCTGATTCTATTATATATTTCCATCTTCGGCATTTATAGTTCCTTCGTGGCAGCAATCTTCCTCGCAGCTGTAGCATTTCCATCCATCCTCTTGCCCTGCAAGTCATGCAGAGCAGGGCAGGCGTTAGAGGGCAAAGAGAGGCAGGGATGATGGCAAGGGGCATGGCGACAGTGATGACCAAGGGAGGGCAGGCGTTAGAGAGCAGAGAGGGGCAGGGATAATGGCAAGGGGCAGGACGACAGTGATGAGCAGAGCAGGGCATGCGATAGAGAGCAAAGAGGGGCAGGGATAATGGCAAGGGGTAAGACGACAGTGATGAGCAGAGCATGGTAGGTGTTAGGGAGTAAGGAGGGGCTGGGATAATGGCAAGGGGCAAGACGACAGTGATGAGCAGAGCAGGGTAGGTGTTAGGGAGTAAGGAGGGACAAGGATAATGGCAAGAGGCAAGACGGCAGTGATGAACAAGGCAGGGTGGGCTGCCGAGATGCTGCAATTTATGCAGCTTATTCATGCGGTGGTAGTATAGCAGCGCCGACCGGGCTTCCTGGCTGAGGAGTTGACGACGAAAGGGCCGCTGGCTGCAAGATACCATGCATCCAGCAGATGCACTGACAACCTACACAGGTCTAGCATAGACGGATCGGTTGCGAGAATTAGCGGAACCAATGTACGGGAATTTGTGTAGGAGATAGGACGAGAGCATTGGTCAAATTTCAAAAACAATCTGACGCACTACCCCGCGCTTGTCCATGCGGAAGGCGGCAGAGGGCGTTGCGCAGTAATCTGAAAAGAAAGCTGGAAAGAAAGGAGGTAACAAAGCAGGACGCCAAAAATATCAGGTAGCAACGAACACATGCGTTGGGCGAGGGAGGGAAGAATATTATGTAGGAGTACGAGAGGTAGAATGAAGGTTTGCGTGGCTTACCTTGGCCATATTGCAAAGGCTCTAATCGTACGGCCATTTCGCTATGCCGCGTCCAATCCGCATTGGCTAAATGTACGTGAAAGGCTGGTGTAAGGACACCCTGCGAAAACATCTATCAAAATTAGTAAGAGCACTGACAGGTTATCGCAAGTCACACTAATATTTCAGTGTGACTTAGGCTTTCATCACAGTGATTAAAATCGTCCTGGTTTCGCCCTACAACAGCGCCATTTTCGACGCATGCAGCGAAAGCACATCGGTGACTTCGGGTGTCCATTTTCCCGAATGAAAGCTATTCGCCAACAAGTAGTCCGCGCTAGTACTTCGTTGCCTACCTATATATTGATCTACCTATATATATTTAGTGTTTGGTCTGGCATCCCACTTAATGCCACTAAATGTGTGGTCAGTGGCATTCTCCACAAATCCCACCCCTCCCATCCTTCCCACAACAACACCCTTAAACAACGCCTAAACAAAATACCTCTGGGTGACTCTTATGCAACATACCAACCTCCTGACATGGCCTACAAATACCTTGGGGTCCACATTTCTCTCACTCTTAATTGGAAAACTCAACTACACGCCACCATAGCAACCATTCATTCTAAAGGACTGAGTATTCTAACCAAAGCCAAACCCAGAGCAACTCCAGATCAATGTGTCCGCATTATCACACAATGCATACGTGCAGCTATTAAATATCCCATGATAGTAGCCCCCTTCTCACTCACTGACATCCACGTCATTGATAGAGCAGTCCTCAAAACGGTCAAACTCTGCTGCACACTCCCTAGATCCTTTCCCACTCGAGCCCTTCAACTTCCTAAAACAGAAGCAGGTCTCGGAGTTCCCTCCCTACTTACAGAGTACACTCAAATCACGGCTTCAGCCCTTACACAAGCCATGAACGATCAGGGCCATCTTGGCATTCTCACCAGAGCCCTTCTTAATAAAACTACTGCCACTATGACTACACTCAACCCTCTCTCTCTTTCCTCTAAACAGTTAACACACATGTCTCTAGCCCGACAACTTGATATCCTTAGCCAATCCAGCATCAAACTCACTTGGAATGACACAGAACTCCTGGACAAACTTAACATCCACCCCCTACCTTCTCCTCCTCATGCCATACCTATCAAACTCATGACCCCCTTCCACGACTTGAATATTTATACCTACCATGACCTGGTCACACCTACGGGAACCCACCTCATCAGCACTACTGATCTCCCCCTTATTACTTCCTCCAAGATTACCAAACATCACAGACGCTCTCTTAACCTTCTCACAGCCCACCTAACTCTGGCTAAATTCGACTACCCCCTCACCCACACTGAACCCCTCCCGCTCATGCACCGCCAGCTTGCAGCCGAATACGCAGTCCCACCTAACACTACTGACATTATCAAACTCCCACCCACCACTGACTTTATTGCCACCCCTACCCAACGCTACTACTCCTCCACCCCTCTAACTGACGCAGACTACGGGGCGGATTCCCTTGGGGACATCGAAGGGAACCAATGGTGGGCATGGCCTACGACAACTGCCGACAGCTACGCGCAGCGTGCGTGGGGCTGCAACAGTAAAGATGAAACCTGGGCGGCCCGCCACTACCTGTGTAAATCCTGGATTCACCATAGCACCTCAGCGCGATTTTTCCGCCACTACGCCATAACTAAAACTTCCCACCCTGACAGGACCCGCGAGGCTATGCTCTGCCCAACGGCCAACGCTCCTGCACCGCCAACTCGCTTACTCCATCTCACCTATGGCTTCCAATACAAAGCTCTCTATATTACTAGCTGGCGCAGCAAACGCTCCTTAGACACCGACAACTCTACCAGTACTACTGTTGCCCACGTTCAGTGGGCTCCCACAACCATGCACAATGACCACATCCATTCCTACACTCAAGCTGGATATAGCATCCACTACAGCAAACCAGTCACTTCCACCATTTCTATCATCCACTGGAAACCGCAATCTCACCTCATCTCTCACCTCTGCGAAATGCTGGGGCAACAAGCCTATGACCAACTCGTCCACACCTTCAAGTCAGCCTCTTTTCACCACCACTTGTCAAAATCTGAGGAAAGACTCCCACCTTACCAACCCTCAGCAGCAAGGCCAATGGACCACCACCCCAGGCTTCCAAGCTGACAACCACGCCCTTGTCCACAAATTGCTTCATGTGGATACACAAGACAGACACCCAGACTGGGACATCCAACCACCCCTCTCCTACATTATCCAAACAGGCATCCTCACCAACAAGGATGGCCAGGACACCCACACACACAAACATCTCTCTTATCTCTACACCCCCACTGGGAAATGTATTGGGCACACCCCCAACAACAGACTTACCTCCCTCCAGCAGAATTATGAGCACTTCAAAACTACCCACCCTACCAAATGGCAACAACTAACCCAGGGAGAAACCTACCATACAGACCTAGCTGCTCTCTTCACTAGGTACAGAGCTACCCCTGCTTCTACCAACATTCTCTCTCCCGTCCTCCACCAAGCCATAGCACAGCTAGGTATCACCCACCACCGAACTTCTACTCCTCTCAGCTATGATCAGAGCCTTCTCAGCTACTCCTCTCCTCACCCAGCTGACCAGCTCTTTGGGTCCAACGAGGACCCCTTCCACACTGTCTGGACTGGGGGCTCCCTAGTGGACATCCCTAGCTCAGTCACCCTGGCACACCAAGCACTCAGGTGGGCCCTAGCCAGTGCAGATTATGCTGAGACTTCCATTAGTCAGCCCCCCACATGCACTGTCATGCTCATCCCTGACACCTGCTATGCTCCCTACAACAAACTTCTCCACCACCCCTGGGTCCACTACATTGACTCCAGGCCCCACTCTGAACTTTATGATACCTCTGACACCTGGTTGGGCAGTAAACTCCACACCCTCCCATCAACCCAAAAGTTACACCTCATCCTTATCTGCAGTCCCCAAAGTCAACCTACCTACTTTTCCAACCTTCAAGCCTTTATCCAGCTTTGGCACGACCACATGCACAGCCTCTCCCCCCACTGGGAGCCCACCACTATTACCCCACCTGACACCCTCACCTCCTCCGACACTCAGATCACTTACCCTAGAAAGCTCAGATCACTCACCTCAAAACCTTGGCACACTCCACACCGCGAGCACCCTCAACCTCTTACTCCTCCCACTACTCATCCATGCACATACCCAGCTATCCTCTCTGCAGGCCTCCAGGTCTACACAGATGGCAGCCTGATCAAAGGTAACTCGGCCTCCCCTAGTAAAATAGGGGCTGCAGTTTATGTCCCCATTGCAGGGATGAGCTACACTATCAACCCAGGTGGGCGGGGGGCCACCAGGACTAACAACAGAGCAGAACTAGTGGCAATTCACCAAGCCATTATTAACATTCCATACGATACTAACCTCACCCTCCACACTGACAGTCTCTGTTCACTTCAACTCATTAAAAAAATGATCCATGATCCCACCACAGCCACACGCTCCCTACATGCTGAGCTGCTACATTCAATCCAATCTCACCTCATTCAACGAATTTTACATGGCTCACACACCACTCTTTGCAAAGTACGCTCCCACACAGGCATTCTTGGAAATGACCGGGCCGACAGCCAAGCGCGTAAGGCCGCAGATGACCCCGCCTCCAGCAGATATACTGATAACATTGGGGAAATCCCCAGACACAATGTTTACTGGCCCACTGTCCAACCGCCTCGCACACCCATGGGAGATATCCCCCCACGCATTCTAGCACCTAACCTCACACAAGGCATCAGCTCCAACCTACCCACTAGCTGCCACCTTGGCCAACACCCGCTTAAAGGGATTTATGC
The DNA here is from genome assembly GCA_013435795.1 of Chlamydomonas sp. ICE-L. Taxonomy (NCBI): domain Eukaryota; kingdom Viridiplantae; phylum Chlorophyta; class Chlorophyceae; order Chlamydomonadales; family Chlamydomonadaceae; genus Chlamydomonas; species Chlamydomonas sp. ICE-L. The sequence goes on from JACBWV010000610.1 coordinate 75,213,036, forward strand.
AACCACCTGGGCCGATAACACTCCTCAACAACTCCCTCATGCAAGTAATAAATTTTGGTCCTCTACCCTAATCCAACATAAAACTAAATTCCACATCCTTAAAGCCCGCTGGGGTCGACTGTGGAATCGTAAACTTGCATATCGGTGGAAACTTCCTTATATTAACAACACCCACCCGCCCACAAACCCTCTATGCCCCATATGCCGCATCTGTGAGGACGGAGCGGGCCACATTCTGGCGGGCTGCTCACACCAGACTTTCAAGGGGCTCTATATCAAGAGACATGACGCCGCAGTGCGACTCATCCACAAGGCCATCTGCACTGGCGACCTGGGCTCACGCAGAATGATTATGGACGCTGGCAAGGAAGAGGACCTCCCCAGGGGGGTCCTAGGCAAACGCCTCCCTGACTGGTTACGCCCTTCCTCTATTACAGAAGAGGCCTGGAGGAGAATGAGACCTGACCTTGCCATCCTACCTGACATAAACTCTCCTACCGTCCTAAGAGATAAAGAAATTTGGCTCCTTGAGCTTGGCTATTGCTCTGATACCAACCATGCTACCAAGTTTATCACTAAACATGCCCAGCATGCTAGACTAGTGGATGGCCTCCAATCGGCTGGATATCTTGTTCACTACGTAGTTATCACAATTGGAACAACGGGTACTATCCCAACCTCCTTTTTGACCTCTATGGCTACACTTGGACTTAACAGATTGTGTGCCCTTCGACTGGCAGACACAGTCCACTCTCACTCTATTTCTAGCTTTCAAAGTATTTTACAGTGCAGACGCTTTATGGAGACCCAACAGGGCTCAATACCAGGGGATTAGTAATTTCCCTGGTTCTCCTTGTTAAAGTTTGCCCACCAGGTAGGGGCTTATTCAGACTCCCTGACAAGAAGACTCTTTTATGGTGACTACTGCTAGCTCCGGCTTACGCAGTGGTGTCCTTAACTTCACGTCCTGAGAGTGGCGCATTACTCGGATGTAACAATTTCAATTTCAATTTCTACCTATATATCTATGTAAGCATCCTTACACATGTACATCCGCTACATCCCATATATTTCCTCTATATCCATTAACCATAGATAGACAGCGAGCAAAAGACGACGAGCAGCCAAATTGCTGGCTGGAGCCATGTAGCTAATTAAGTTCAAGTACAAGTATATAGGCAGCCAGCAGGCAGCTATCCATTTGTCTACTCATGAAGACATACGCCCATATATCCACTAAGTAGAAACGTCCAAGCAAAGCTATACATCTATATATATTCGCTGATTCTATTATATATTTCCATCTTCGGCATGTATAGTTCCTTCGTGGCAGCAATCTTCCTCGCAGCTGTAGCATTTCCATCCATCCTCTTGCCCTGCAAGTCATGCAGAGCAGGGCAGGCGTTAGAGGGCAAAGAGAGGCAGGGATGATGGCAAGGGGCATGGCGACAGTGATGACCAAGGGAGGGCAGGCGTTAGAGAGCAGAGAGGGGCAGGGATAATGGCAAGGGGCAGGACGACAGTGATGAGCAGAGCAGGGCATGCGATAGAGAGCAAAGAGGGGCAGGGATAATGGCAAGGGGTAAGACGACAGTGATGAGCAGAGCATGGTAGGTGTTAGGGAGTAAGGAGGGGCTGGGATAATGGCAAGGGGCAAGACGACAGTGATGAGCAGAGCAGGGTAGGTGTTAGGGAGTAAGGAGGGACAAGGATAATGGCAAGAGGCAAGACGGCAGTGATGAACAAGGCAGGGTGGGCTGCCGAGATGCTGCAATTTATGCAGCTTATTCATGCGGTGGTAGTATAGCAGCGCCGACCGGGCTTCCTGGCTGAGGAGTTGACGACGAAAGGGCCGCTGGCTGCAAGATACCATGCATCCAGCAGATGCACTGACAACCTACACAGGTCTAGCATAGACGGATCGGTTGCGAGAATTAGCGGAACCAATGTACGGGAATTTGTGTAGGAGATAGGACGAGAGCATTGGTCAAATTTCAAAAACAATCTGACGCACTACCCCGCGCTTGTCCATGCGGAAGGCGGCAGAGGGCGTTGCGCAGTAATCTGAAAAGAAAGCTGGAAAGAAAGGAGATAACAAAGCAGGACGCCAAAAATATCAGGTAGCAACGAACACATGCGTTGGGCGAGGGAGGGAAGAATATTATGTAGGAGTACGAGAGGTAGAATGAAGGTTTGCGTGGCTTACCTTGGCCATATTGCAAAGGCTCTAATCGTACGGCCATTTCGCCATGCCGCGTCCAATCCGCATTGGCTAAATGTACGTGAAAGGCTGGTGTAAGGATACCCTGCGAAAACATCTATCAAAATTAGTAAGAGCACTGACAGGTTATCGCAAGTCACACTAATATTTCAGTGTGACTTAGGCTTTCATCACAGTGATTAAAATCGTCCTGGTTTCGCCCTACAACAGCGCCATTTTCGACGCATGCAGCGAAAGCACATCGGTGACTTCGGGTGTCCATTTTCCCGAATGAAAGCTATTCGCCAACAAGTAGTCCGCGCTAGTACTTCGTTGCCTAATTGTTCACCCTATCTCGGAATTGCTGGCAGAGCTTCGCAGGTTCGCAAGAATTACCCCTCAAAAAGGTTGCTAACAGACCCTCGAGAGACAGAAAGCTGCATACCCCTTCGCGTATTACAACCCAGTAGTTAACGTGCGATCGAGGATTTATTGGTCACGCTTCAGTCTACGATAAGTTCAGGGTGTCTGTCGGGATCGCTGGTTTGCGGTGAGCCGAGACATTTCGTCCACTGTACGCCTACATTTGTCTGTAGTTCAGCTGCAAATCGTGTCTTTCGCCTACATTTAGCGAAATTGTCACTTCCCCGAGTGCACGGTATCAGCTTGAAATCACTCCGGTAGAGTGGACAGTAGATTAAAGCAGCGGAACAGACGCACCAATCTATACACGGAGACAAGGATAACGTTAAAGACACAGGAGACCCATAAAGGGGCACCTGTGGTGAAAGGAGGCGGTAGACAGGAACCTAACAGGGTACAGATCAGACCGGAGACGTAGGTGACAGGAAGCTGCCACTGAGTCATCTCAAGATGACTCAGTCCCACGGGAAGCTGGCTCAGGAGAGCCGATAGTTCTAAGGGAGTACATAAGTAGTCACCAAGTTATAAAACGCGTGAGAGCACCGCTATACATGCTGATACTCCACCTATGACACAGGTGACATACAATAGTACTACTCCACCTATGGCACTGGTGACATAGAACTATATGTAACAAATTAAAAAAAAAAAAAAAAATCAAAGAACTCCGGAAAAAAAAATCGAGAGAAACTTCAAATGAAACCCGAAGGGTGTAAGGGAAGGTATGAAGCAAGGCAAAGAACCAAAATTTGCCAAGTGGATATAAGAGGACAACTAAATATCAAAGACGGGTAACAACGGTATAGAAAACCCGATCCGGGAATAGGAACCTAATGCCAATCAATGATAACTTAAAGAAACTCTAAATGTAACCAAAGAAACCTTAAAATGTAACCAAAAATTCCAGAATACATGTAACCAAAATTCTAGAATACATGTAACCAAAAAAAAAATGGTTTAAGGAGAAGCAGTCATTCCAAACATGCGAATGAAACGCCAGAACACAATAGGATCAAGGGGCTTGGTGAAGGGGTCAGCACAGTTGTCCTTAGTGTTAACATAGGCAACATCCACCTGGCCATCCTCCACCAGCTCCTGGATATAGTGATGGATGACATCAATGTGCTTGTTGCGAGGGAGCAGCTGACAGTCATTGGCCCAGCTCAAGGACCCCAAGTTGTCACCCTGAATGGTGACCAGGTCACAAGGCAGCCCTAGATCAATTCTCAACTTTTTCAACCATTGCACCTCCCTGGCAGTCTGAGACAGGGCCTGATACTCAGCCTCACTGGAGCTAACAGCAACAGTGGGTTGCCTTTTGCTCATCCAGTTCACAAGGCAGCCTCCAGAAAGCACAGCATAGCCAGTCTGAGATCTCCTGTCAGACCCATCATCAGCAAAGGATGAGTCACTAAAGACAGTAAAAGAGAAACCAGGGCTGTGAGTGTAAGTGAGGCCCAGATGGGAATGTTCTCTCAAATACAAAAGCAAGCGCTTGGCTGCAGCCCACAGGGGGGCAGTGGGTTGAGCAGAAAACCTGGACAGGTAGCTCACAGCAAAAGAAATATCAGGCCTTGTGCAGGTAGCCAGGTACAGCAAAGCCCCCACAAGAGAGAGGTACTGGCTATTAGAGGCCAGAGGTTCTCCAGGAGGATCAGTGACAGTGCACTTGGCCATGGGAACTGAAAACTTGGGTTTGGTAGCAGCAGTGAGACCAAACTGCTCCACCAGCTCAACAATGTAGGAGTGCTGGGAGAGGTTGATCTTAAACACCTGCCGTCAGAATCAAGTGTACAAGTCATGTCCAATGAAAGGAACTGGACAGGTACACCCATTTCCTTGACTTCCCACCCAGCTGCTTCCATAGCCTCGATCAGCAAGGCATACCTATGCAGCTCACTAAAAGCACAGATGAAGTCATCCACATAGGTCAGGACATAGCTCCACCCACCAGTAGAATCCCTCCTGAAATACAGAGCAGGTTCAGCTTTGCACATGGTAAAACCGTGGGCAACCAAAACCTGCTTTACATCTTTGCTCCAAGCCCTGGGTGCCTGCTTCAAACCATAAAGAGATTTAATCAGCTTGCACACAAGGGGAACATTGTCAGGACCAAGTTCATGAAAGCCCTCAGGCTGGTAACAGAACAGGTCCAGACCAGGTTCCAGCTTGGCATTCAAGAATGCAGTCTTGATGTCCAGCTGCCTCACAAACATCTTCCTATGAGTGATGGCAGCAAGGAGCACACGAAGACCTGCTTTAGAGGAGACGGGGGCATATACATCATGGTAGTCCAGCCCAGGACGTTGCAGAAAACCACGAACTACAAAACGAGCTTTAAAACGCAAAGAACCATCAGCCCCATGTTTCTTGACAAAAAACCATCTGCCAGATAGAATCCTCTGCCTAGGAGGCTGTGGAGTGAGGACCCAAGTGCCATGAGCATGGAGGGAGGCCATCTCATCCTTCATAGCCTGCAGCCAGAGATCTCTGTCAGGGTTGGTAGGTAACATTGCAGCTTTATAAGAGAGTTCAGTAGAGGTAGAAATAAAAGCCCCCACGTACAAGCAGTGTACTTGTACATGGGCAGCGGGGATATCAGCAGTATCAGCAGTAACCGGTAATAAAGCCCCCAGCGCAGCACTCATGCGTGGTTGAACAAGGCCGGCCTCCTTTGCCTCTAAATCGTCGAAGCCTGGGTACACTGGAACACCCCAGCCATACGCAGTATCTGACCCGGACCAGTGTTCGAGGTCATCACTCACATCATCTGTGACGGCCACATCGTCGCAATGCCTGGTCCGGTATAAACCACCAGATATAGCAGGGGGTGAAGTGATCAACAACTCCCGCGAGCTATCCGAATAGGTGGACGGGGGGTGGCGACTAGTGGGCAGTGGACCTGTACTAGGTTCCACTATGACCCGAGGCTGTCCTAATCCTACGACTTCACCGACGAAACGTGGCGCAGAGGAAGGCCCGGCGACCCCCTGAGATTCGAATAAATTAGAGCTTGAAGGAACATCAGACTCCCCCTGGCCCAATGCCGCCGCACGCGATACAGCACCATCATTACCTGGCCTGGGACGCATCGTCATCCCATGACCAGTAAAGCGGTCAACAATCGGGGTTGGTAAAGGGCCCAGGACATTGTCAGTAGTATCAAGCCCTTTACCGATGATAGCGGCAGGGGTGCGAGAAAAATACTGAGATCCATCATAGGGAAGGAGCCCAGGGATACAGTTATAGCTAAACTGTTCATAGAAGAGCACATCACGACTCTCTACCACCTGGCGCAACTTCGGAACCCAAACAAAATAACCCTTACTCACCAGAGAATACCCAACCAGTCTACCAGATAACGCCCTTTCGTCAAGCTTATTGCGCTTCTTCCCATTCACTAAGGTAACATAGCATGGGCACCCGAACACGCGCAATAACGATACATCAGGTAGAACCCCAAAGAACAACTCATAAGGAGTCTTGTCACCCTGATTAGGCAGCCGGTTGCGTAGGTAACACGCGGCGAGGAAGGCATAGGGCCAGAAGGACTTAGTGAGCTTAGACTCCAAGTGAATGCTCCTAGCTACGTTCTGAAGGACCCCATTGTACCGTTCCACAGTCGCATTCTGCTGAGCAGTGTAAGCCATGGACAATTCATGCACAGCACCAACCGATTCTAACCAATCCTCGAACCACTTCACTATAAATTCCTTAGCCCTGTCAGACCTAAGACACTTGAAAACAAATCCATGCAGCTGAGTCATCCATCTGAGGATGGTAGTTTGAACTGCTAAGGGAGCTTCATCCCTGTTTCTCAAGCACAAGACCTCAGCATAGCCAGAGTATTGGTCAGTGAGACACAGAACATAAAACTCCCCACGCAAGCCCCTAATATTAAATGGCCCCATGATGTCCAAGTGAAGGCGTTGTAATGGGGCACGGATCCTAGTTTTGCTTTCTTTAGGAAAAGGGATACGTTTTCCCTTTGCCTTCTGACAAGCATCACATGGGATCTTAGATAGTCTTTGCACCTGTTGGAGAGTGAGGGGTAAGTTCTGAACCAAACCCTTCCTTACAAGGTTGTGCATGGCATCATAGCCAGGGTGACCCAGCCGCCTATGCCACAACCATTCAGGAGTGGTAGGGATCACAACTCCACCATCCTCATCAACATCAAGAGCAAAAGCTGGATAATTTTCAGCACCATACAAACGGCCACGAGGGGTGTGACAAGGCCTACATGCAAACTTGTACACACCATCACTGGAGGCAGGGAAAGACCACAGAACAGAAGAGCCCTGTGTGGCAGTACAACTAAGACTATCAAAAGAAATCTTGCAGTTGTGAGCATGGGCAACAGCATTGACTGACATGAGGTTCACCGGACAGTGTGGGATGTAGAGAACATTGGTTAAAGTGATTGGTGTTGGTAACCAATCACTACATAACACAATAGAACCCTGACCCACAGACCGTTGAACCACACCATCACCAAATTTAACTGCTGGCCCAGTCTCAGAAGCATGAAACACAGTGAACAAAGACATATCACCTGTGATTGACATCCCAGCTCGAGAATCAACATGCCAGACACCCTCAGACAGGCTCGGGCTGCAGACATTTGAAAATTTCGCAGTGCAAGAGAAAAGGACAGAGCGTACCTCCTATTTCTTGTCCAAAGCATACCCATCAATCTGAGCCTGCAAGGAGGCCAGCTGCCGCGGAGTAAGCACACCTGGAAGGGCCAAGGCCATGGGCACCGGATTGGTAACCGGTGCACCAGGCTTGGTCTTACGCAGGTGCGGATGCTTCGTGAAACAGCGATCCTCCGAGTGGGTCGTCTTGCTGAGGCATGGGCCCCAAGTGCAATCCAGACGTCGCTTGTTGGAACCAGAACCCTGAGAACCAGATCCCTGCCCACGCTGAAACGCAGCATTGGCAGGAACCTGGGAAGCGTCCCGGGACCAACCAGGATGCCTGGAGTCGGACCTGGGGAGAGCAATGTTCAAAATGTCGAGAGACCGATATGCCTCCAGACAAGACCAGTAATCTACAGTCTGTCTGTTAGCCAACATCATACCGTACTGGATCCGCAGCGATTCAAATCGGATCAAACGGATCCCATTCACAATGGTTTCCATGGCGTGGCGCTGAGTGACAGGATGTCCAGCACTGCGGAGGTCAGTGCACAGACTGCGAACCATGCGAAAGAAATCATCGACACGGTCAGAAGGGCCCATGTGCGCATTATGAAGTTCGATACGCATGAGAGGGACTCTAGAGGCAAGGGCATCAGACTGCGTCTTCCGGATATCCAAAAGGATATCCCGAGGGGGCAAAGTCCTGGTATACCTTGACCATATCGTCCTCCATGTTCGCGAGCATCATAGTTAAACACATGAACTCCTGACGTTCGAGAGGCAGTGCACTGAACCCCAACAGTGCAGGATCAAACCGAGACTCACCATGAATGAGGGTATTAGACCCAGCTCCAATCGCAGAAGGAACAGGAGCCAAGGACCTACGAATGTCCATGAAATACTCCGCAGCAAGACCAGCGTCAAGAGCGCGCTGGTCGTCTATGTTCCTAATCACAGGAATGGACCTCGCAACACTCATAAGCAGCTCGAAATCTGGGCTAACAGGACACAGAGGGACAGGCACTCGCACAAACTGATAACCAAGCTTCTCGTGATCACTACGCCTCGTACCACCAAAGGAAACACCATGATCTGGGGGATACAGAATCCCAGAAGTGACTGGACCAAGAAAAGAACGACACCTGGTACCAAGCTCAGAGAAAGCCATCACTCGGTGATGCCTCAGCTTCACACTAACATTTGCCATTGTAGCCTGCATATCCATCCGACCGTACAAAGAGCGGTTCAAGGACTCACCATCCCGTCGATCCTGGTTGATCAGGCGGTAGTCCCGCAAGTTCAAAGTCGGAGGAGATCCACCAGTGAGCAGATGCTCCCAAGATTCGCATGACCGCGTATATAGCATAGGAGGAGGGCCAGGGGCAGGAGGCAGCTCCACCGGCGGAGGCGGAGGGGGTTCCAGGGAGGCACCAGCAGCAGAGGTGCGTGCAGAGGAAACAGCAGCCTCGCGAGAGCGAGCGTGGTAGCCAGGGAGGCCACGCTCCATGGGGGCAGATGCAGAGGAAAAAGAAGCAAAGCCCTTCAAGAAAGTGGGCTTAGCCACCTCCGGGTAAGCCGGGGGAACAGGCTCAAAGGGAGGCGCCGACGAAGGATGAGGCTGATACACAGGCGAAAGCTCTCGATTAGGCATCTGCTGATCAGCAGGCTCATACACCGGTGAAACAGCGGAAGTCTCAAAGACACGAGTGGCAGCAGCAGATGGGGTCACGCCACCGAAGTCAGCACTCGTAGCACTCTTCAAGTCCTCCTCATCATCAGTAGTAGTAGAGTAGTCTTCATCATAATTGAAGGGGACGCAATGAGGCTGCGGGTCTGATGCACAACGGATGATTTGTGTCTGTACACAACACAGCTTCATCAGGACATCCTCAACATCAGAGGACAGGCGTCGAACATTGAGAGAAGGAACCGTAAAGTTGGAGGATTGATCGGGGGGGGTTACTTCCTTGATGGCGGAAGGACCCTCCTCTCCGGCAGCAGAGGCCGCTGGCGCGCAGTCGTCTAGCCAATCTAGAGGAACCTTCACCCCCGTTGGGAGGATTCGGTCGCATCCATTGCTCACAATGACACTGCGGATCCCACGAGCCCATGAAACACCATTAAGTTTGGTAAGTTTCACAAAGCCGGCAGGAGGCCCTCGCGGAAGTTGCATTATCAAAGCAGTGGTAGTGATGAGGAGCCCAATGACCTATCAGCTTGAAATCACTCCGGTAGAGTGGACAGTAGATTAAAGCAGCGGAACAGACGCACCAATCTATACACGGAGACAAGGATAACGTTACAGACACAGGAGACCCATAAAGGGGCACCTGTGGTGAAAGGAGGCGGTAGACAGGAACCTAACAGGGTACAGATCAGACCGGAGACGTAGGTGACAGGAAGCTGCCACTGAGTCATCTCAAGATGACTCAGTCCCACGGGAAGCTGGCTCAGGAGAGCCGATAGTTCTAAGGGAGTACATAAGTAGTCACCAAGTCATAAAACGCGTGAGAGCACCGCTATACATGCTGATACACGGGACCCACCATGGCTGATGAAGGGGTGATCATCTCCCACCTTGTCCTCCCACTCAGGAGGGGGCTCTTCTGTAGCGACAAAATCAGCAATGCGAGCCCAGAAATCAGCCACAGCAAGTGCTCCAGCCCGCTCTGAGAGGGGGCGAACAGCTGGCACCTGAGGAGGTGGAAGGCCCCATAACTCATACAGAGTGGCCTGGCGAGGGCCGGAAGTGGCCTCACCACGGACAGAGGAGGCCAACCTCCACAATTGCCGGCGGCCATGATCCATAGCTGACAGGGCCGCAAGGCAAACAATTCCCCACACATCGGTATCCATGGCTGAGGAGGGGCGGGGGTTGCACACCCAGAGGCTAGCTCTCTGGATGAGGCAGGCAGAAAGGGTGGCCAAGGGAACCTGGAGAGCCTCACGGACCGCTAAAGCAACGGGGCACGTCCAAAAGCAGTGGAGGCGGGGGTCGCAGTCAGAAGGCACATCAGGGCAACACGGGCAGCGGAACTGTACCCGGGAGGAGGCCCCTGGAACGCCATCGGCCATAAGGCGCCACAAAATGTCCTTTTGGCTGTTTTCCCAAGGAAGGGACCAGAGTGAAGGAAGCAGCCTAGCAAACGCCCGTGTCCGGGCAGAGAGATACCGTGGGCAGTAAGGTGGACCCAAGGTAAGGCTCACGTACGTAGCCCGTGCCTCAGATTGGAGGCCCTTTGTTGCTACACTCTGCAAGACGGTGCCATGCTTAACCTTGAGTTTGGTTAGAGTAACAGGGAACCCTGTGGAGTGGGGAGGGGTGGCGGGCGAGCGGAGGAGGACCCATCCTAGCCGTGGGCTGAGGAGGTGCAAGAGGGATACATGGGGGGGGGCTGGAGGAGAAGGCAACCGCCCACTGATAGCGGCCAGGATATCAGGCTGGGCATGTGTCAGGTTGGAGGGATGAGGAGGAGGGGGTGAGGGGGGAGGAGGAGGAGGTGACCGCCAATTTTGGGGGATGCTATCAAGCAAAGAGCTCAGCAGCCCCTGCACATGGAGGGGGTCCTCTACAAACGTGGACATGGTAAGAGGCATGTGCATGAGTCCAGACCAAACAGAAGAAGAAGATTACAATGGTCACTTATCCTGGCAGTGGAAACACCACCGCCCCCGAGGGAACGGACTCCGAACACCACTGTCTTCCGGCAGCGGGGATCAAACTTCTCCCAAACAGCCGACCAAACGTGCGCGGGCGCAATAATGCTTATATATAAGTGATTAGCGAAGAGATCGACATGGAGTGCCTATTGTATAGTGGTTAGTACACCGCTTTGTGGCAGCGGAGACCCGGGCTCGATTCCCGGTAGGCACAACATTATTTTTCTCCGGAGGACAGGTACATCCATTCGACCTGGAAATGCCTTTACACTGCCTTACCCACTTAGTATTATGTATTACATACACTAACTGGGACTTCCTTATTAAATAATAGGGATGAATGGATGATATTAAATGCATAGCAAGACAACGTCTTCGAGCTCACAACTGAGATGTCGAATCAGAAAGGAGTACCTCTCGTTCTGGTAAAAATTGCAGGTGCTGTGCTGTCATGTTTACCGGTAGAAACGGTGACTATTGGCGATAGTCACCGTTTCTACCGTTAAACATCACAGCACAGCAATAGTCTATTGCTAGCTCCAGCTTACGCTGTGGTGTCCTTAACTTCACGTCCTGATAGTGACTGCATTACTCGGATGTAAGAATTTCAATTTCAATTTAACGGTAGAAGAGTAGTCGAAGATGAAATGCATTTCATAGTAGAATGTCAGTTATACGCTGAGGATAGAAAGACAATTTTTGAGAAAATGAACATTGAACCTGAATTGGTGGATAAAAACTCCAGTATGAAGCTGGTCATGTATCCTGATTCCTTTTAAGGATGTATCAGCATCAATTGCGGTTCACCCAATCGTTTTATGACTTGGTAACTACTAATGTACTTCCTTAGGACTATCGGTACAGACAGTAACTGTCTGTACTGTGTCAGCTTCCCGTAGACTGTGTCATCCTTCATGACACGGTGACAGCTTCATGTAGGCTGCGTCACCGGTTCCCCTGACACGCGCTGTTTAGCCTGTACCCTGATTAGGTTCCAGGCTTCCGCCCCTTTCCTCCGCTGGTGCCCCTTGGTGGTTCCCCAGTCATTGTAAAGTCATTCTCATCTCCGTGTATAGATTGGCGCGTCTGACCGCTGCAAGCATCTGTCCACTCTTTGAAGTGTTTAAGCTGATAGGTTATACGGTCCTTCATTCTACCCACTGCTTTGTACCATGCAACTTCCGCGTGGACCTCCCGCCGGCTTCGAGAAACTCCATAATCAAAATGGTCTTTCTTGAAGTGTTTAAGCTGATAGGATGGAAATACTTAATTCGATTTATACAAAAATGCGATAATAATCGCACAAGTAAATGACCATCCCAGCTGAGATGACGATTTAATTATATTGTAGAATTAAATGACCACTTTAGCACGAACTCAGGTCCCCCGTCGGTTAAACGATTGTTTGGGGTTCAGCTCATCAGTGCTTTTTACTTTTAAGCCCTTCCTATACGGTTTGGCAAGTCCCTTTAGCCTACTTGGCCTACCCCTGGACTGTAACCTACATACAGGCGTGAGATTGTCAGCGTATACTACTAGAACAACCTCCCGAGTCAGGCATTATTGAGGGAACCCTCCCGTTCGCATGCACGTGAACATAGTAGAGAAAGTTACCATGTGGGGTTATTTGGTTTCTCAGACCCTCTACGCCTGAGCGTGGACTACTGGAGTTAACTGCAACGTGCAGACGGTTTGACGCCATACACGGGGGGTGTTGTTAATTGCAACGTGCATACGGTTTGTCGCGTGCAGACGTGCAGACGGTTTGACGCCATACCTGGGGTATATAATCTTGTAACAATTAGTACAAGACATGTTGAATGGGTAATACTTTACCATACAGCCCAGAGCTCGAACCTTGGGGAGCCACTTATTCATGCTCATTTACATTTCCATTGTCGTAGACAGGCCATAGTTGACCCAAGACAAGCCCGCTCCACACCACCCGGGGGGTCCTCCAACTATCCAAGTCCGCACAAAATTGAATGAGGAATTTAAAATCCAGTGGACTTCCATCCGTTCTTCTCCAACTCCTTCCTGCAAGTGTTAACACACGTTATATTAGCAGGAATATAAAATATATAAAACACATTTATATTAGCAGGAATTAAAAATGTAATTAACACATTTATGATAGCAGGGAGTCAACATTTAAAAATGTAATTAAAACATTAATGATAGCAGGGAGTCAAAATTTAAAAATTTAATTAACACATTTATGATAGCAGGGAGTCAACATTTAAAAATGTTATAAACACATTTATGATAGCAGGGAGTCAACATTAAAAAATGTAATTAACACATTTATGATAGCAGGGAGTCAACTTTTAAAAAATTAATTAACACATTTATGATAGCAGGGAGTCAACCAGTTTTTTTTTTACGACGACGCGTCGCCACTCCGTCGCCCCCCCGTCGTCCCTGGGCGACGGAGTGGGTCTGGCTAAATGAGCCAGAATGGGCCTTCAGTCGCCCACTGTGCTACGGAAGACCATTGACCAAATGGCCTTCCGTCGCCCCCGGTCGCCCAATGCTTTCTTTGCCTACTGCTTCCGTCGCCCACTTCTTTAATGGCTGGAGTTAGTCCAGGGATGTGGCAGAGTGGAAGAGTGACACAAATGGAGGGAAAATGGCGGTACTGCTGAAACTCGTAGTGCGAAGACGAAAGTCGAGCCATGTGAAGACGAAACTCGAGCTTTGTAACCGCTGGCCTGTTCAAAGTCGTCACCTGGACTTGGCGATACCAATATGCAATAACGAAATGCTTCCGAAATCCCCTATTCAAAAAAACATTCGCAGCTAATTCCGCTTTCCTATAGCCCCTGCACCACCTGTCGAGCCATTGGAGATTTGGAGGCACCCGCGACAACTCCAGCAGATGCAGATCTAGATGCGCCTCATACTGAGGAGGCAGACAATGGACCTGAAGCGCCAACGACCAAAAGAAAGCAACTGTAAGTCATTAGTCTTCGAAGTAGACGACCATGTTTCGAGTTGACCGATTACCTGGCGTTGTATCGTCGTATCGAATTCGACAACAGGGCTACTGCAGTGTTGGGGCTACCGATGGACCCCAGCATATTCAAGGTGGTGCTGGGTTCGGATACGATTGAGTGCAAAGCGTGCTCATTTGCTGGTTATCCCTCCAAGTCTAAAGTTGGTTGTTGGTTACTAGGCTAGATGATGCTGGGTATATATCCTGATGGCCTACTAGCCTTTAAACGTTCTCCCTCCGAATAGTGGACAAGTCAATGAGTGTAACATATGTCATTCATGTGAAAAATGCATGCTTCCTTAAGGACCCCTAAATCTGCCCCCCCAGCCTCCACAAGAGGGGCGGCAATCCACCCCGCACGCTACACAATCTGGTGGGCTACGCAACTTTTCTGAAATCAGGCTTCAGCAGCCCACCCTGCTACTCAAATGTGCCTGGAAAAATCTGAAATAAAAAACACTGGAGTCAACATTTAAAAATGTTATTAATACATTTAAGATAGCAGGGAGTCAACATTTAAAAACGTAATTAACACATTTATGATAGCAGGGAGTCAACATTTAAAAACGTAATTAACACATTTATGATAGCAGGGAGTCAACATTTAAAAATGTAATTAACACATTTATGATAGCAGGGAGTCAACATTTAAAATCCAGTGGACTTCCATCCCTCCTTCTCCAGTTCCTTCCTTCAATGGATTCATGGCATTATGTTAGCAGGCCGATGGCAGTACACGAGAAGTACAAAAAGCGTGGGGGGTGTCCGTTGCGTTGCAGACGCAGCTCCAGTGGGTTGGTTCATCGCAGACGGCGGTTATGGGTCGGTTGCGTCCCAGGACGCAGGCTATGGAATTGGTTGTATCTCAGGACCAGGGTACTTAAACAGACCCCAGGGGTTGCGACCTGGGACGCACCCTAATTCAGTAGGTTGCGTCCTGGGACGCACCCAGTTCGGTAGGTTGCGTCCTGGGACGCACTTGACCCTTCAGGCTGCGTCACTGTATCAACAGACCCCAAGGTAATGGAGTGGTGGTGGGCCAATCAACTGATGGGTGAGACGCAACCAACATCCCAAACATGCGTCCGGGACGCAACCAACATCCTGAACCTGCGTCCGGGACGCAACAGACCCTCCCATGTTGCGTCTGCGACGCAACGGACCCTCCCCATGCAAAGCAGGACGCTGCGTCCTGCACTACCCTGCTCAGGACGCAGAGCTGGGGGTCCTCCTGAACAACCTTGGCCACCACCACTCTCTCCAATGCCTGAGGTAGAGCGGTACTCAACGCACAGCTTTTTCCCCTCCAAACTTTGCCCAAATATTCTGAGAATTACCAGCCAACCTTACCTGGCACCATGCACCCAACCGCCCAACACAACCAGCCAACCTTACCTGGAACCATGCACCTAACCACCCAACATAACCAGCCAACCTTACCTCGCACCATGCACCTAACCAACACAACCTTACCTGGCACCATGCACCTAACCGCCCAACACAACCAGCCAACCTTACCTGGCACCATGCACCTAACCACCCAACACAACCAGCCAACCTTACCTGGAACCATGCACCTAACCACCCAACACAACCAGCCAACCTTACCTGTAACCATGCACCTAACCACCCAACACAACTAGCCAACCTTACCTCGCACCATGCACCTAACCGCCCAACACAACCTTACCTGGCACCATGCACCTAACCGCCCAACACAACCAGCCAACCTTACCTGGCACCATGCACCTAACCACCCAACACAACCAGCCAACCTTACCTCAAGCTCCTGTTGCGCTTGCGGTTAATGTCACCTTCACTCTCTCCAATGCGTGGGGCAGAGAAGCACTCTACGCGGAGCGATGTTTTCGAATATTCACCCGAATATTCTGAGAATTCTGGTGTTTTTTTTTGTCAATTTTGCTTGAAAACATTTGGACAAAAAACGCTGCCTGCCTACCTCGAGGTCTTGATGCGTTTGCGGTTGATGTCACCATCACTCTCGCCAATGCGTGAGGCATAGAAGCACTCAACACATAGCGTTTTCTACTTCAAATTCTGCCCGGAAATTGTGAGAATTCTGGGTGTGTGTGTGGGGGGGGGGGGGGGGGGGAAGGCTTACCCATGGCAGGGTGTGGGGGGAAGGGTGTGTGGGTGGGGGGGTGGGGGGGAAGGCATACACTTGGCAGAGTGTGAGTGGGAGGGTGTGTGTGGGGGTGGGGGGAAGGCTTACCCATGGCTGTGTGTGGGGGTGTGGGGTGTGGGTGGGGGGGGAAGGTATACCCATGGCAGGGTGTGAGTGGGAGGGTGTGTGGGGGGGGTGGGGGGAAGGCTTACCCATGGCAGTGTGTGGGGGGGAGGGTGTGGGGGGTTGGGGGGGGGGAAGGCATACCCATGGCAGGGTGTGAGTGGGAGGGTGTGTGTGTATGGGGTGGGGGGGGGGGGGGGGGGGGGGGGGAAGCCTTACCCATGGCAGTGTGTGGGGGGGGGAGGGTGTGTGTGTGGGGTGGGGGGGGGGAAGGCATACCCATGGCAGGGTGTGAGTGGCAGGGCGTGTGTGTGTGTGGGGGGGGAAGGCTTACCCATGCCAGTGTGTGGGGGGGATGGTGTGTGGGGTTGGGGGTTGGGGGTGGGGGGGGGGGGGGAGGGAAGGCATTCCCATGGTAGTGTGTGGGGGGGAGGGTGTGTGTGTGTGGGGGTGGGGGGGGATGGCATACCCATGGCAGTGTGGGGGTGTATGTGGGGGTGGGGGGAGGGCATACCCCTGGCAGTGTGTTTGTGTGGTGGGGTGTGGGGGGGAGGCATACCCATAGCAGTGGGGTGTGTGTGTAGGGGGGGGGGGGGGGGGGGGGGGGGGGGGGGGGGGGGGCATACCCATAGCAGTGGGTGGGTGGGGGTGGGTAGGGTGTGTGGGAGAGGTTATACCCATGGCAGTGTGTGTGTAGTTGTGTGTGTGTGTGTTGTGTGTGTGTGGGGGGGGGGGGGGGGAAGGCATACCCATGCAGTGTGGGGGTGAGGGGGGGGGGGGGGAGGCATACCCATGGCATTGTGGTGGGTGGGGGAGGGCATTCCCCTGGCAGTGGGTGGGGGAAGGCATACCCATGGCAGTGTGTATGTGGGGGTGGGGGGTAGGGGGGGGGGTAGGGGCATATCCTGGAGTGGGTGGGTGGGGGGTGGGTGGGTGGGGTGGGGAGGCATACCCATGGCAGTGTGTGTGTGTGGGGGGGGGGGGGGGGGGGGGGGGGGGGGGAGGCATACTGATCTGAGCTGCTTTTACTGAGCTACTTTTACTGAGCTGAGCTCGTTTTATTGAGCTGAGCTCGTTTTACTAGGCTGATATTACTGATTTTACTAACCAGGTTTTAAAGACCTGATTGAACTGATATTATTGAGCTAAGTTTACTGGGGTGGTTCTACTGATTTAACAAATTAACCTGGTTTTACTGAGATGATTTTACATATTTTACTGACCTGATTTTACTGAGCAGGTTTTACTGCGCTGGTTCTACTTTACTGATTTAACTGATTTAACTGAGCTGAGTTTACATATTTGTTACTGATTTTACCAAATTTTCTAAGCTGGTTTTGCCCAGCTGGTTTTACTGAGTTAATTTTACTGAGCTTGTTTTACTGAGCTAGTTTTACTGGTCTTACTGAGCTAATTTTACTGATTTTGCTGATCTTACTGAGCTGGTTCGACTGATTTTCCTGAGCTGATTTTGCTGAGCTGGTTTTACTGAGCTGATTTTACTGATTATGCTGAGCTGATTTTACTGTTGTTTCTGAGCTGATTTTACTGATTTTACTGAGCTGGTTTACTGATTTTACTGAGCTCATTTTACTGAGCTGTTTTTGCTGAGCTGATTTTACTGATTGTACTGATTTTAACTGAGCTGATTTTACTGAGCTGTTTTTACTGATTTACTAAGCTGATTTTACTGAGCTACTTTAACTGAGCTGATTTAGTGATTTTGCTGAGCTGGTTTTACTGAGTTCATTTTACTCAGCTGTTATTACTGATTTTACTGAATTAATTTTACTGTGCTGGTTCTACTCAGCTGATTTTGCTGAGCTGGTTTTACTGATTTTACAGAAATGATTTTACAGGGCTAGTTTTACTGAGCTGATTATGCTGATCTGGTTTTACAAGTTTGATTTTAATGAGCTGGTTTTACTGTGCTGATTTTCCTGATTTTGTTAAGCTGATTTTACTGTTTTTTCTGAGCTGATTTTTCTGAGCTAGTTTTACTACGCTGATTTTGCTGGGCTAATTTTACTGAGTTGATTTTACTGATTTTACTGTGCTGGTTTTACATAGCTGATTTTACTACCGTAAGCTGGTTTTACTGATATTACAGAGCTGATTTCATTGATTTTACTCAGCTGATTTTACTGATTCAAATTTCAAAGCCCCTGAAAAGTTATTCAGATTATGGGCTGGGCCACGCCAAGTCAGCTAGCACCAACATTTCCGAGTAATCACCCAAGTAGGGTGGATGTGATAGCTAAAGAGATTACCTTGCCAAGAGCGCCTACAATTTGTAACAAACGAGCACCCCCAACAACTCCCTTGCCTTGTCTTTGCCTCTTTTGCCTCCCTTGCCCTATATGAGTAGCATTAGAACGAGTACTGGGGGTCACTTTGTATGAGTCCGAATGCTATGCATAAGTCCGAATGCTATGCATAAGTCCGAATACTATAGGACACAAGTGCTCCAAAATCACAAAACAAATAGGCTCCAAAAGCCAAAGACTTGTTCTACAGCCCCATTGAAAGGATGTATTGCCATTTGCAAGGTGCAATCTGCTGTTAGCATTTTAGTACACCCTACTTTACTACTCCTGAATGAATCCTGGTTTTGTAAAGTAGAACAATAGGAGCCCAGGCCTAAAAATGCGCAGCCAGGCCGTGTTTTCTGATAATAGGGCTGTAATGGCATGTGTCATGGCGATAGTTTGTGTTACTTTTCAGGTCATTCTGAGCCCCTCAATTAAGGAGGGGGGGGGGGGGGGGGGGGGGGGGGGGGATCTGAGACCACCCATGAGTAGGATTTGGTAAGGGTAGTCTATTGGCACCACTTGCAAGGTACGAGTCTGCAGGCCAGGCTTCGAAGAAAGAGTTTTGAGGTGGGGCTGGTTACACAAATTCAAGGGGCCCATGAATTGGTCCATGGGTCTACAACTTGTGAGGGTCAATTCTGCCTGAAGCCTAGGCTGGTAATCCGGCCCACCTCTGGTCCTGACCGGAATTGTTACATGGTTCCAATATGGCTAGGAACCTAATTTGAAGTGGAGCAAGGTAGGGGGACGTAGGGCCCTTGGCAGCCATTGCAGGTGAGGGGATGCGGCCACAAGACGAGCAGGGTTCAGCGGCAGCAGAGGTGGCAACGCGGGCTGCAGACACAGGCCAGGCGGGGCCGGCCGGGGCCAGGCCCGGGGCGGCCTGGGGAGCGGGTTGGGCAGCAGCAGGGATGGCAGCGGGCAGTAGCATGGCCTCGTATGCGGAGCAATCAACTGGTCAGATGCAGCCGATAGCTCGGCGATGTCGCCACCATACCCAGCTTGGGTTGAGAGCTCCCCTGGCAGGGGAGCTCTCAACCCGGGTGATGAAAACCACATGTCAACATGGCGCCAACCGATAGTCCCCATTTAATACCCAAAGGAGCCCACGGCGTTCCTCTCAAACTTGAGCAAGAAGCGAGCTTGAGCGGTGGCGGTTCGAGCGATAAATCCGGACATGTACCCGTTACGTTAATTCACTTTTTACTGGGCCAGCCACAGCCTTTCGCGCGGCAATCTAAACTAACAGTATGCGCTGCTCATCCATGCTGAGCAATAATCGGGCGTTTTCGCTGTGCATAGCTCGAATGAAGGGTGGCCCAAGGAACACAAACGTACGTTTTGCGAACCAAAGCCTTTTGCGGGACGCCCTAAGGGACGAGCTTGCGATTCTTTTTCAGGTGGAACAATAATGGGGCGTCCAAGCTGTTCGAGCTGCGAACCATGGGGCGTCCAAGGAGACACAAACGTACCTGTACAGCAGGTCAGGGGTTGGGATTTGGACCGGCCATGCAGAGGCACGACATGTCCTGGGCTTGCGCTGGAGATCACCGCCCTTGTTTGTTCCTGTTGCTTGTCTCGACCCTCCTCCCTCCCTCGCCCCTCACTTACTTCCGCCCCTCTTACCCTCGCTCCTCTATACCCTTCATCTTCTATTATCGATTCGTGTTCTTCTATCTACGATACTAGACTACTGGAGCTGCTGCTGCTGCTGCTGCTGCTGCTGCTGCATGGGTCATGTAGGCTTAGGTTGATGCCAGGCTTTGCCTCCATTGCATGGCCTACCAGCCTCCTTGATCTGCAGCTCAACCAATGTAAGCAGAGTAAATGGCTGCACGAGGAGAACTAACACTGCTGCGCCACACTCTTGAGTACAGCTGGCCATCACCAAGGTGCTGTGCCTCGCAGCGCACGCCTTGATTTCTTATCAACCAGGTGAGTCCTCGTGCTTAACTTTGCACACACTGATATACAGGGGGCCGGGGTGGGGGGCAAGGTGAGAGGGTGAGTGTTTTACACATACCATGCGTGATGCCTGTTGGCCTGGTAGTAGTTGTAGACTTGTAGTGCATGCATGCATTCGGAATGGTACCCTTGCTGTATCAACCCTACTTGCGAGAGTAGGAAGGGGGTGGTGAGGTTCGATTCCTCAGTATTTTGGCGTCCTGGCCCCAAGCAAACCTTAGTTGTAGGGAATTCCTGACGGATCTCTGCCCTCGTGGTGGTTTTCAATTTGAACTGCCGAAGACAGCCGGAAGCCTTCAAGGGGGAAGCCACGTATCCATTTACATTTTCATTTTCCTAGGCAGGCCGTAGTTGGCCCAAGACAGCCCGCTCCACAACATCCGGGGGGTCCTCCAACTATCCAAGTCCGCACAAAATTGAACGAGGAATTTAAAATCCAGTGGACTTCCATCCGTTCTTCTCCAACTCCTTCCTGCAAGTGTTAACACACGTTATATTAGCAGGAATATAAAATATATAAAACACATTTATATTAGCAGGAATTAAAAATGTAATTAACACATTTATGATAGCAGGGAGTCAACATTTAAAAATGTAATTAACACATTTATGATAGCAGGGAGTCAACATTTAAAAATGTAATTAACACATTATGATAACATTTAAAAATGTAATAACACATTTATGATAGCAGGGAGTCAACATTTAAAATCCAGTGGACTTCCATCCCTCCTTCTCCAGTTCCTTCCTTCAAGGGATTCAAGGCATTATGTTAGCAGGCCTTCAACATGCGACAAGGCCGATGGCAGTACACGAGAAGTACAAAAAAGCGTGGGGGGTGTCCGTTGCGTTGCAGACGCAGCTCCAGTGGGTTGGTTCATCGCAGACGGCGGTTATGGGTCGGTTGCGTCCCAGGACGCAGGCTATGGAATTGGTTGTGTCTCAGGACCAGGGTTCTTAAACAGACCCCAGGGATTGCGACCTGGGACGCACCCTAATTCAGTAGGTTGCGTCCTGGGACGCACCCAGTTCGGTAGGTTGCGTCCTGGAACGCACTTGACCCTTCAGGCTGCGTCACAGTATCAACAGACCCCAAGGCAATGGAGTGGTGGTGGGCCAATCAACTGATGGGTGAGACGCAACCAACATCCCAAACCTGCGTCCGGGACGCAACCAACATCCTGAACCTGCGTCCGGGACGCAACAGACCCTCCCATGTTGCGTCTGCGACGCAACGGACCCTCCCCATGCAAAGCAGGACGCTGCGTCCTGCACTGCCCTGCTCAGGACGCAGAGCTGGGGGTCCTCCTGAACAACCTTGGCCACCACCACTCTCTCCAATGCCTGAGGTAGAGCGGTACTCAATGCACAGCTTTTTCCCCTCCAAACTTTGCCCAAATATTCTGAGAAATATGATGGTATTGTTGTAAATTTTGCTTGAAAAAGTCGGACAAAAACCCTGGTTGCTTACCTGGCACCATGCACCTAACCGCCCAACACAACCAGCCAACCTTACCTGGCACCATGCACCTAACCGCCCAACACAACCAGCCAAGGAACACAAACGTACGTTTTGCGAACCAAAGCCTTTTGCGGGACGCCCTAAGGGACGAGCTTGCGATTCTTTTTCAGGTGGAACAATAATGGGGCGTCCAAGCTGTTCGAACTGCTAACCATGGGGCGTCCAAGGAGACACAAACGTACCTGTACAGCAGGTCAGGGGTTGGGATTTGGACCGGCCATGCAGAGGCACGACATGTCCTGGGCTTGCGCTGGAGATCACCGCCCTTGTTTGTTCCTGTTGCTTGTCTCGACCCTCCTCCCTCCCTCGCCCCTCACTTACTTCCGCCCCTCTTACCCTCGCTCCTCTATACCCTTCATCTTCTATTATCGATTCGTGTTCTTCTATCTACGATACTAGACTACTGGAGCTGCTGCTGCTGCTGCTGCTGCTGCATGGGTCATGTAGGCTTAGGTTGATGCCAGGCTTTGCCTCCATTGCATGGCCTACCAGCCTCCTTGATCTGCAGCTCAACCAATGTAAGCAGAGTAAACGGCTGCACGAGGAGAACTAACACTGCTGCTCCACACTCTTGAGTACAGCTGGCCATCACCAAGGTGCTGTGCCTCGCAGCGCACGCCTTGATTTCTTATCAACCAGGTGAGTCCTCGTGCTTAACTTTGCACACACTGATATACAGGGGGCCGGGGTGGGGGGCAAGGTGAGAGGGTGAGCGTTTTACACATACCATGCGTGATGCCTGTTGGCCTGGTAGTAGTTGTAGACTTGTAGTGCATGCATGCATTCGGAATGGTACCCTTGCTGTATCAACCCTACTTGCGAGAGTAGGAAGGGGGTGGTGAGGTTCGATTCCTCAGTATTTTGGCGTCCTGGCCCCAAGCAAACCTTAGTTGTAGGGAATTCCTGACGGATCTCTGCCCTCGTGGTGGTTTTCAATTTGAACTGCCGAAGACAGCCGGAAGCCTTTAAGGGGGAAGCCACGTATCCATTTACATTTACATTTTCCTAGGCAGGCCATAGTTGGCCCAAGACAAGCCCGCTCCACAACATCCGGGGGGTAAACAAAGTATCCAAGTCCACACAAAATTGAACGAGGAATTTAAAATCCAGTTGACTTCCATCCCTTCTTCTCCAGTTCCTTCCTGCAAGGGATTCAAAACATGGTATTAGCAGGAATTAAAAATGGAATTAAACGGGAATTAAAGCATTTACATTTTCTCCATAACTGCCTGAGTCCTAGAACGCCCAAAGTTGAAACGCTATTGTGGCTCAAAGCCCTACATGACCCCAACTGCCCGAAATCAAATTCTGATTGGATCGTATTGTCTGTGAATGCGTTAGCTAGGCGTGCAGCTGATTTCTGTTCGCATTCACATCTGGCCGCAAGCGGCCCAGCTCGGAAGGCCGATGGCAGTACACGAGATGTACATAAAAGCATGGGGAGTAACCGTTGCAGATGCAGCTCCAGTGGGTTGGTTGCGTCACAGACGGCGGTTAAGAGTCGTTTGCGGGTCGAAAACAAAACGCTGCCTGCCTACCTCAAGGTCCTGATGCGTTTGTGGTTGATGCCACCATCACTCTCGCCAATGCGTGAGGCAGAGCGGTACTCTACGCATAGTGTTTACTACTTCAAATTTTGCCCGGAAATTGCGAGAATTCTGGTGGTATACTTGTAAATGTTGCTTGAAAAAGTCAGACAAAAAGCCTGGCTGCTTACCTTACAGCATGCACCCAACCACCCAAGACGACCACACAACCTTACCTCAAGGTCCTGATGCGCTTGCGGTTGATGTCACCATCACTCTCGCCGATGCGTGAAGCAGAGCGGTACTCAACACGGGCTCCTGGTCCAGGCCTGAACCAGAACTCAACATCATCAATGAACTGCGTTTGCGCGTCACAGTGTGAGTGTTAGTATTTGTTTGTCTGTTTCACTATCTGTGTGTCAGTATGAGTGTCCCAGTATTCTTGCCAGTGCTGGTGTCAGTCTTCGTGTCACTGTGTCAGTTCTAGTGTCAATAGTTAAGCTCCTGGTCCAAGTCTGAACCAAAACTCAACATCACCAATGAACTGCATTTGCCGTCACAGTGTCAGTGTCAGTGTTAGTATTTGTTTGTCTGTGTCACTATCTGTGTGTCAGTATGAGTGTCATCGTATGTTTGCCAGTGCTAGTGTCAGTTTTTTGTCAGTGCCAAGGTACTACATCTTGACAAAAGTGGCCAGCGCTTAAAGCGCATGAACGTCAAATTGGTCAGCGCTGTCTAGCAGGGTACTCCAAATGGCCAAATTGGCCAGCGCTTAAGCGCACTTGAAAACAAAAAAACTGCGCTTTGAAGTGCAAAAATTGCTTGCTGCGCGCACATGGGGTTGCAACCCCCCCCCCCGGCTGCCAAAACCCTGCTGCCCCCCCCCCCCCCCTGCCAACCCCCCCGCTGCCAACCTCCCCCGCTGCCAAAACCCCCCCGCTGCTGCGCACGCCGAGGGGGTCAAAAAGTCAGCGCTCAGAAGCGCAAGAGCGCGCGCTTTGAATTACCCTGCTGTCTAGTCCTTACCCTGAGTGATGATATTGGCTATTCACTTTCAGCATTCACCAGCTCAGTCATGGCTCCTTCCTGGGCAGAGCCCAACACAGAGCTGTCTAGTCCTTACCCTGAGTGATGATATTGGCTATTCACTTTCAGCATTCACCAGCTCAGTCATGGCTCCTTCCTGGGCAGAGCCCAACACAGAGCTGTCTAGTCCTTACCCTGAGTGATGATATTGGTCCTAAACTGTGGAACTACTCAACTCGACCCAAATGCTCTATTGTACACACTTACCCCAAAAGTAGGGCTGCTGTACTCCGCGTACACGTAGTCCTTGGTCTGAGTGATGATCTTGGGCTCAAAGCCATCGGGCTTGGTGGAAGTGATCTGCAAGAGTTCGGTAGTATGGTGTGTGGCTTGAGTGGCTTGAGTGAATTGACTGGCTTGAGCGAATTGAGTGGCTTGAATGAAGGTATACAGTGGTTTTGAGTGTATGAGTTTGGCTTGGGTTTGCTTGGGTGGTTTGGTTTGGAGTGACGGCATGTACATAGTGCTTGGTCTGATTGATGATCTTGGACTCAAAGCCATCAGGCTTGGTGGAAGTGATCTGAAACAGTTTGGTGGTTCGAGTGGCTTGAGTGATGATCTTGGGCTCAAAGCTATCAGGCTTGGTGAAAGCGATCTGAAACAGTTCGGTGGTTCGAGTGGCTTGAGTGAAGGTACATACGGCTACTGCGTGTATTTGTTTGGTTAGGGTTAGCTTGGGTTGGCTTGGGTGGTTTGGTTTGGGGTGGTGGCTTGGTGGTCACCAAGGAAAGAGTGTGATTGTTGCTAGAGGGGTGATGGCGTACTTGTAGTCTATGGTCTGAGCGATGATCTTGGGCTCAAAGCCATCGGGCTTGGTGCAAGTAGTCTGCGAGAATTCGGTAGTATGGTGTGTGGCTTGAGTGGCTATTCACTTACGGCATTCACCAGCTCAGCCATGGCACCTTCCTGGGTAGCGCCCAACAGAGCTGTATTCATCAATAAACACCTCAAATGCCTAGGCCATGCACTTGTGTATGAACGTTACTGTCCAGGGTTGAGACAAATTGGCTATGGGGTCGTGTATGTATGTTACAGTCCAAGGGTAAGACAAATTGGCTATTCACTTACAGCACTCACCAGCTCAGCCATGGCTCCTTCCTGGGCAGAGCACAACACAGAGCTGTACTCATCATTAAACCCCTGTATGATACTCCTTAACAAACCCCTTAAGAATACCCTTTAATTAGAACAACCGCCTAGGCCATGCACTTGTGTATGTATGTTACAGTCCAGGGGTAGGACAATTCAGCTGTTGGGTTGGCCAAATCGGCTATTCACTTACGGCATTCACCAACTCAGCCATGGCTCCTTCCTGCGTAGCGCCCTTCCTGGACACCTTGTCCTCTGGGCGGTAGGTCCTGTCAGAGGAGGGGTATGAGGTATGAGGTATGGGGTATGAGGCAGTTGTGGTGTTGGTGGGTGTTGGTGGGTGTTGGTGTTGGTGGTGGGTGCAGGTGGGTGGGTGGGAGGTAGCGCCCTTCCTGGACACCTTGTCCTCTGGGCGGTAGGTCCTGTCAGAGGAGGGGTATGAGGTACAAGGTATGGGGTATGAGGCAGTTGTGGCAGTTGTGGTGGTGGGTGGTGGTGGTGTTTGTGGTGGTTGCGGTGGGTGCAGGAGGGTGGGTGGGTGATAGCGCCCTTTCTGGACACCTTGTCTTCTGGGCGGTATGTCCTGTCAGAGGAGGGGTATGAGGTATGGGGTATGAGGCAGTTGTGGTGGTGGTGGTGGTGGGTGCAGGTGGGTGGGTGGGAGGTAGGAGGTAGTTGTGGTGGTGGTAGTGGTGGTGGTGGATGGTACGTCCTGTCAAAGGAGGTAGGAGGTAGGAGGACGTGGTGGTGGTGGGTGCAGGTGGGAAGGTGGCAGGTAGGAGGTATGAGGAGGTTGTGGTGGTGGTCGGTGCAGGTGGGTGTGTGGGAGGTAGGAGGTAGGAAGTTGTGGTGGTGGTGGGCGCAGGTGGGAGGGTGGGAGGTAGGAGGTAGAAGGAAGTTGTGGTGGTGGTAGTGGTAGTGGTGGTAGTGGTGGATGGTACGTCCTGTCAAAGGAGGTATGAGGTAGGAGGAAGTTGTGGTGGTGGTGGGTACATGTGGGTGGGAGGGAGGTGGAGGTGTTGTATAAAACTTGTCCTCTGGACGATACGTCTTAGCACAGGGGGGGAGGGGGGGGGGAGTGGGTAGGAGGTAGGCGGAAGTAGTGGTTGTTGGGTGGGTGCATGTGGGTGGGTGGGAGGTAGCACCCTTCCTTGACACCTTGTCCTCTGGGCGGTAAGACCTGTCAAAGGAGAAAGGGGTAATAAGTAGGAGGAAGTTGTGGTGGTGGTGGTGGGTGAAGGTGGTTGGGTGGGAGGTAGGAAAAGTTGTGGCGGGGGGGGTTGCAGGTGGTAGGTGGGAGGGTAGGAGGTAGGAGGAAGTTGGGTGGGTTGGGTGGCTGTGGTGTGTGGAGGTATGAGGTATAAAGTGTTTTGGTGGTGGTGGGCCGCGGTGGGAGGGTGGAGGTTGGAGTATGAGGAAGTTTGTGGGGTGTGGTGCATGTTGGTGTGTGGGAGGTCGTAGGTAGGAAGTTGTTGGTTGTGGTGGTGCGCATTGTGGTTGTGTGGGAGGTAGGAGGTAGGAAGTTGTGGTGGTGGTGGGCGCAGGTGGGGAGGGTGGGAGGTAGGAGGTAGGAGGAAGTTGTGGTGGTGGTGGGTGCAGGTGGGTGTGTGGGAGGTAGGAGGTAGGAAGTTGTGGTGGGTGGTGGGGTGGGTCGCATGGTGGGTGTGGTGTGGAGGTAGTATGTGGAAGTTGTGGTTGTGGTGGGGCTGTCAGGTGGGAGGGTGGGAGTAGGAGTTTAGGGAGGAGTTGTGGTGGTGGTGGGTGCAGGTGGTGTGTGGGAGTATGGTAAGGGGTAGGCAGTTGTGGTGGTGGTGTGGCGCAGGTGGGTGTGTGGAGGTAGGATTTAGGGAGTGTAATTTGTGGGGTGGTGGGTGTCAAGGTTTGTGTGTGGTAGGTAGGGATGTAGGAATTTGTGGTTTTGTGGGCCGTGGGTGTGTGGGAGTCGGAGGTAGGAGGAATTTGTGTGTGGTGGTGGGTGCAGGTTGGTAGTGTGGGAGGTTAGGAGGTAGTAGTTTTGTTGTGGTGGTGGGCGGCAGGTGGGAGGTTGGTAGGTAGGAGGTAGGAGGAAGTTGTGGTGGTGGTGGGTGCAGGTGGGTGTGTGGGAGGTAGGAGGTAGGAAGTTGTGGTGGTGGTGGTGGTGGATGGTACGTCCTGTCAAAGGAGGGAGGGGTAGGAGGTAGGAGGTAGAAGGAAGTTGTGGTGGTGGTGGTGGTGGATGGTACGTCCTGTCAAAGGAGGAGGGTAGGAGTTTAGGAGGTATAAGTAAGGTGTGGTGTGGTGGTGGTGGATGTACGTCCTGTCAAAGGATGGGGGAGGAGGTTAGGAGGTAGAAGGAAGTTGTGGTGGTGGTGGTTGGGTGCATGTGGGTGGGAGGGAGGCGGAGGTGTTTGTAGAAAACTGGTCCTCTGGACGTAACGTCTTAGCCACAGGGGGGGGAGGGGTAGGAGGAATTGTGCAGGTGGTGGTGGTGCAGGTGAGTGGGTGGGAGGTGCGCCCTTTCCTTGACACCGTGTCCTCTGGGCGGCAGGTCCTGTCAAAGGGAGGGAGGGGTGAGAGGTAGGAGGAAGTTGTGGGGTGGTGGGTGGCAGGTGGGTGGGTGAAGGCGGAGGTAGGAAGTTGTGATGGTGGTGGGTGCAGGTGGGTAGGTGGGAGGTGAGGTGTTGTAGAAACCTATCTTCTGGGCGGTACTTCTTGGCACAGGGGGATAGGGGTAGAGGGTAGGATGACGTTGTGGTGGTGGTGGGTACATGCCGGGTGGGTGGGAGGTGGGGGCGTTGCAGAAACCTTCTTCTCTGGACGGTCAACGTCCTATCAAAGGAGGGAGGGGTAGAGAGGTAGGAGATATGAGGAAGTTGTGGTGGTGGTGGGTGCAGGTGGGTGTGTGGGAGGTAGGAGGTAGGAAGTTGTGGTGGTGGTGGTGGTGGATGGTACGTCCTGTCAAAGGAGGGAGGGGTAGGAGGTAGGAGGTGAAAGGAAGTTGTGGTGGTGGTGGTGGTGGATGGTACGTCCTGTCAAAGGAGGGAGGGGTAGGAGGTAGAAGGAAGTTGTGGTGGTGGTGGTGGTGGATGGTACGTCCTGTCAAAGGAGGGAGGGGTAGGAGGTAGGAGGTAGAAGGAAGTTGTGGTGGTGGTGGTGGTGGATGGTACGTCCTGTCAAAGGAGGGAGGGGTAGGAGGTAGGAGGTAGAAGGAAGTTGTGGTGGTGGTGGTGGTGGATGGTACGTCCTGTCAAAGGAGGGAGGGGTAGGAGGTAGGAGGTAGAAGGAAGTTGTGGTGGTGGTGGTGGGTGCATGTGGGTGGGAGGGAGGCGGAGGTGTTGTAGAAAACTTGTCCTCTGGACGGTACGTCTTAGCACAGGGGGGAGGGGTAGGAGGAAGTGTGCAGGTGGTGGTGGGTGCAGGTGGGTGGGTGGGAGGTAGCGCCCTTCCTTGACACCTTGTCCTCTGGGCGGCAGGTCCTGTCAAAGGAGGGAGGGGTGAGAGGTAGGAGGAAGTTGTGGTGGTGGTGGGTGCAGGTGGGTGGGTGAAGGCAGGAGGTAGGAAGTTGTGATGGTGGTGGGTGCAGGTGGGTAGGTGGGAGGTGAGGGTGTTGTAGAAACCTATCTTCTGGGCGGTACTTCTTGGCACAGGGGATAGGGGTAGGAGGTAGGATGACGTTGTGGTGGTGGTGGGTACATGCGGGTGGGTGGGAGGTGGGGGCGTTGCAGAAACCTTCTTCTCTGGACGGTACGTCCTATCAAAGGAGGGAGGGGTAGAGAGGTAGGAGATATGAGGAAATTGTGGTGGTGGTGGGTGCAGGTGGGTGTGTGGGAGGTAGGAGGTAGGAAGTTGTGGTGGTGGTGGTGGTGGATGGTACGTCCTGTCAAAGGAGGGAGGGGTAGGAGGTAGTGGTACTGGCGGTGGTGGTGGTGGGTGCAGGTGGGTGGGTGGGTGGTAGGAGGTATGGGGAAGTTGTGGTGGTGGTGGGCGGTACGTCCTGTCAAAAGAGAGACGGGTAGGAGGTAGGAGGAAGTGTTGGTGGTAGTGTTGGTGGTGGTGGGTGCAGGTGGGTGGGTAGGAGGTAGGAGGTATGGGAAAGTTGTGGTGGTGGCGGGCGGTACGTCCTGTCAAAAGAGAGACGGGTAGGAGGTAGGAGGAAGTTGTGGTGGTAGTGGTGGTGGGTGCAGGTGGGTGGGTGGGAGGTAGGAGGTATGGGAAAGTTGTGGTGGTGGTGGCGGTACGTCCTGTCAAAGAGAGACGGGTAGAGGTAGGAGGAAGTTGTGGTGGTAAGTGGTGGTGGTGGTGGGTGCAGGTGGGTGGGTGGGAGGTAGGAGGTATGGGAAAGTTGTGGTGGTGGTGGGCGGTACGTCCTATCAAAAGAGAGACGGGTAGGAGGTAGGAGGAAGTTGTGGTGGTAGTGGTGGTGGTGGTGGGTGCAGGTGGGTGGGTGGGAGGTAGGACGTTGTGTTGGGAGTGGTGGTGGTGGTGGGTGCAGGTGGGTGGGTGGGGGAGGTAAGGAAGTTGGTGTTGGTCGTGGGGGGTGGTGGGTGGTGGGGGCAGTGGGGTGGGGTGGGAGGGTAGGGTTTAAACTGTTTAGCCCCCCCACCCCACCAACTCCACCCCAGCCCTTTCCTCTCCCCAGCGTCACCCATTCCCCACCCACCCACCCACCCACCCACACAAAAGACCTGTTGAGGCCCCCCCACCACCAACTCAACCCAAGCCATCCCCCACCCCCAGTTTCCTCCAAATAGTTTCAGGTTTATTTTTGTGTGCAATAAGGAAATTGCCCTGGATACCTATCAGCTTGGCAACCAAGTGCTCCTGATCGGTTGGACTCCCCCCCCCTCCCCCCCCCACCCCCCCCCCCCCAGACAACACACACACAACCAATTCCAAACCAATCCATTTCCCCCCCCACCCACCCACTGCCACCTGCCACCACTACCGTCCAACTCCACCCTATCCCCCCCCCCCCCCCTCTCCGGATACCTACCAGGCTGGCACGGAGTGCTCCTGATCGTGGACTCCCCCCCCCCCCCTCCCCCCCACACCCACCCACCAATTCCAACCCAATCCATTCCCCACCCACCCACTGCCACCCCGCCACCACTACCGCCAC
Organism: Chlamydomonas sp. ICE-L; assembly: GCA_013435795.1. Classification (NCBI taxonomy): domain Eukaryota; kingdom Viridiplantae; phylum Chlorophyta; class Chlorophyceae; order Chlamydomonadales; family Chlamydomonadaceae; genus Chlamydomonas; species Chlamydomonas sp. ICE-L. Next base: position 75,243,803 of record JACBWV010000610.1, read on the forward strand.
TCCACTCCCACCTATCCCCCCCCCCCCCCCCCTCTCCTGGATACCTACCCGGCTGGAACGTAGTGCTCCTGGTCGTTAGCCTCCTCAGAAGTGGCAATACAGTTTTTGGTAGCGGGGCACAGGGACAGAGTCTGCACCTTCCCGTACTCCTATATAGACCATAGGCCATAGTGAACACAGGGGCAGCCAGTCAGAGTGTGTGACAGTCTGAGTGTGTGAGTGTCAGAGTGTGTGAGCGTGTAGGTGCGAGTGTCTGTGTAAGTGGGTGAGTGTGTGTGTGTGTGTGTGTGTGTGTTAGTGTGTGCAAGTGGGTGAGTGTAAGTCATCACTTGGCCATAGGCCGTAGTGAACACAGTCCTAGCCAGTCAGTGGTAGGGGGTTACATCTCTGCTTGTGCGTGTGAGTGTGAGTGGGCGTAGTTAGTGTGTGTGAGTGGGAGTGTGCGTACATAGTGTGTGTGAGTGTTGTACGTGTGTGTGTGTGAGGGTGTGTGAGGGTGAGTGGATGTAAGCCTGTGTGTGTGCGTGAGAGAGTGTGAGTGTGTGTGTGTGAGTGGATGTAAGCCTTCCCGTGGCCACAGCCTGTAGATAACACAGGGGCAGCCAGTCAATGGCAGGGGTTTATGTCTATGCTTGTGTGGGTGTGTGTTTGAGTGGGTGAGGGACAGAGTCTGCACCTTCCCGTAGTCCTATATAGGCCACAGGCCGTTGTTAGTACAGGGGCTGCCAGTCAGTGGTACAGACAATGTTAGGGGATTATGTCTATGCTTGTGTGGGTGTGTGTTTGAGTGGGTGAGGGACAGAGTCTGCACCTTCCCGTTAGTCCTATATAGGCCACAGGCCGTTGTTAGTACAGGGGCTGCCAGTCAGTGGTACAGGACAATGTTAGGGGATTATGTCTATGCTTGTGTGGGTGTGTGTTTGAGTGGGTGAGAGACAGAGTCTGCACCTTCCCGTAGTCCTATATAGGCCACAGGCCGTTGTTAGTACAGGGGCTGCCAGTCAGTGGTACAGACAATGTTAGGGGATTATGTCTATGCCTGTGTGGGTGTGTGAGTGTGCGTGTGTTTGAGTGTTTGCGAGTGAGTGAGTGTGTGAGTGTGTGAGTGTAAGCCTTCCCGTGGCCAAAGGCTGTAGCGAACAGAGACAGCCAGTCAGTTTAGGGGGCTATGTCTATGCTTGTGTGTGTGAGTGTGTGTTTGAGTGGGTGAGGGACAGAGTACTAACTTGGCCATGGTGTTGTGTGTGTGTGTGAGTGGGTGAGTGAGTGAGTGAGTGAGTGAGTGTGTGAGTGTGTGTTTGAGTGGGTGAGGGACAGAGTACTCACTTGGCCATGGTGTTGTGTGTGTGTGTGAGTGGTGAGTGGTTGAGTGTGTGAGTGAGTGTGTGTTTGAGTGGGTGAGGGACAGAGCACTCACTTGGCCATGGTGTTGTGTGTGTGTGTGAGTGGGTGAGTGAGTGAGTGTGTGAGTGAGTGTGTGTTTGAGTGGGTGAGGGACAGAGCACTCACTTGGCCATGGTGTTGTGTGTGTGTGTGAGTGTGTGAGTGGTTGAGTGTGTGAGTGAGTGTGTGAGTGAGTGTAAGTCAAGACTTGGCCATAGTGCTGTTATCCACAAGTCCAACCCACAATCAATAGCGCCCCACCAACCAAACCAAGCCCAACGCAATCACTAACCCTCACCCTCAAATCCTTACCCACAAACCCAGACCCCGAAATACCCCCAAACCCACTGACAATCCCCACCATCACAAAGCTACACCAACATCCCTAATGCCAGGAACACCCACAACCCAACCAGGTCACCCACCACCACGGACCCCACCATCCCAACCCAAATAAACCCACCAACCTAACACCACCACTACCAACCTTACACCCACACTCAACATCCACCCCAAACCCACCCCGACCAACGCCCACCCACTTCCACCCAACCCAAACCCCCACTAACACCCCACCCCCACCAAACCACCCCTACTACCACCCCTACCCCCGACCCCTCCAACTCCTGTAGCACAGGAACAGCCAGTCAATGGTAGGGGGTTATGTCTATGCTTGTGTGGGCGAGTGTGAGTGAGTGTGTGAGTGAGTGTAAGTCATCAATTGGCCATAGGCCGTAGTTAACTCAGGGGCAGCCAGTCAGTGGTAGAGGGTTATATGTATGCTTGCGTGTGTGTGTGTGTGCGTGTGTGTGTTTGTGTGTGTGTGTGTGTGTGTGGGGGGGGGGGGGGGGGGGGGGGGGAGGGAAGGGAGAGTAGTGTGAGAGCGTGTGTGTGTGAGTGAGTGAGTGTGTGCGTGAGTGTGTCAGTGTGTGAGTGTAAGCCTTTCCTGGCCACAGGCTGTAGTGAACACAGGGGCAGCCTGTCAATGGTAGGGGGTAATGTATATGCTTGTGTGTGTGTGTGAGAGAGTGTGTGTGTGCGTGTGTGTGTGCGTGTGAGTGTGTGTGTAGGTGTGGGTGAGAGCAAGCCTTCCCGTGGCCATAGTGCTGTGTGTGTGTGTGTGTGTGTGCGTGTGTGTCCGAGAGTGTGTGAGTGTGTGTGTGTGTAGGTGTGGGTGAGAGCAAGCGTTCCCATGGCCATAGTGCTGTGAATACGTGGTAGCCAGGCAATGATAGGGGTTCATGTTTATGCTTGTGTGGGTGTGTGTTAGCGTGTGGGTGGGTATGTGAGTGGGAAGGGGACAGAGTCCTCACTTGGCCATAGTGCTGTGTGTGTGTGTGTCCGAGAGTGAGTGAGTGTGTATGTGTGTGTGCGTATGGGGTGGGGTGTGTGTGGAGGGCGGGATTATTTGAGGTAATAAATTAGTAAGAGAAGGCGAGAGAAAGGGACAAATGAATAAACGTGTACTTTTCTTCTTCTTGTTTACCCAGTCCACCATGCCTGGCACACCACCACCACCACACACACACTAGCAGCACACAAACACACACACACTACCAGCACACAAACACCCACTCACCACCACCACACACCCACACCACACCAGCAGGCCTGGCATTGCCTCCAAATTCAACATGGAGGCTATCACAAACACAGACAATCAAACAACCACACACAATCAAACCCAACACACACAAAATTGAACACAAACACACACCCTAACATTACCCCCCCCCCCTACCCATCCCACACACACACCTGGATGGAGGCGCATACACCCACACACGTACACAAATAATAGCCCCCCCCACACACACCCCACCCCACACACACCTAGATGGAGGCGGATACACCCACACACATACACAAATAATACCCCCCCGCACCCACCCCACCCACACAACATCCTGGATGGAGGTGGATAAACCCCACACATACACAAATAATACCCCCCACACACACCCCACACCTACCCCACCCCACACACACCTGGATGGAGGCGGATAAACCCACAGCACCATACACACTATAATATGATGAACCCATCCCCTCTCAGTGGCCTCAAAGTTGAATACGAGGCAACACTGGATCATTCGGGAACACTGTGTATGGAGGCCCACCCACACCCACACCCACCCCACCCACCCACCCGTACACAAATACCCTATACCCTACCCACCCCCCCACACCCACACCACACCACCCACCACACCACCCACCCACCCCCACAATCCCTACCCCCCCCCCACACCCCCACCAACACCAAAAACCCACCCCAACCACCACCACCCACCACCACAAATACCTTACCCCACCCACCCACAACCCACACCACACCCACCACCACCACCCACCACAAATACCCCCACCCACCCACCCACACCGCACACCCACACCACACCCACACACCTGGATACCCAGTCCCCTGGGCCTCTCAGTGGCTCCAAAGTTGAACATGGATGCAAACACTGGGATCAGTCCAATGTTGACGCTGGCAAGAATGACATCCCTGCACAGTGGTGATGGTGATGGGTGGTAGTGGGTGTTGTAAGGTGTTTGTTGTTGGTGTGTTTGTGGTGATGATGGTGCAGTGCAAACACTGGTATCCAATTTGCACTCTGGCAATATGATATCCCTACACCGTGGTGGTGGTGCTGGGTGGTGGTGTTGCTGTTGGTAGTGATGGTTGTAGGATGGATTGTTGGTTTGGTGTGGTTTTATGTGTGGATGCCACACTGGGAATCAGTCCAACCATGTTGACGCTGGCAAGATGATATCGCCCTGCACGTGGTGGTGGTGGTGGTGGTGGTGATGGGTGGTAGAGATGGGTAGGTGTTGTTGGTTGGTGGTGGTTTTGATGGTGGATGCAAACACTGGGATCAGTCCAATGTTGACGCTGGCAAGAATGATATCCCTGCACAGTAGTGGTGGTGATGGGTGGTGGTGGTGATGGGTGGTGGTGATGGGTAGGTGTTGTTGGTTGGTGGTGGTTTTGATGGTGGATGCAAACACTGGGATAGTCCCAGATGTGACGATGGCAAGATTGACACCCTCACCGTGGTGGTGGTGGATGGGTGGTGGTGGTGTTTCGTGGTGTATTTTGGGTGTGTGATGATGGTGGATGCAAACACTGGGATCAGTCCAATGTTGACGCTGGCAAGAATGATATCCCTGCACAGTGGTGATGGTGATGGGTGGTGGTGGTGATGGTGATGAGTGGTGGGTGTTGTTGGTGGGTGGTGGGTGAACTTGGTTGATCCAAACCTAGGACCTGGACAAAGTATTCAACTGTATACTTTGGTTAGTATGCTACGTGGTTAAGTAAGTGGGAATCAAACAGGGGGACTTGAAATTGGAAGACAGGGATCAGTCTATAGTTGGTTGAAAAGCCATGTAACTATCCAATGCAATCCTAGGACCTGGGCAAGTCATTAACCTGTATGATCTGATTAATATTATATGCGGTTTCCGTGGGAATCGCAAGGGGGGACTTGAAATTGGAGGGCAGAGAGCAGCCGAGGGTTGGCTGAAAGCCATTTAACAATCCGATGCATTAATAGGACCTGGACAAGTCATTAACCTGTATGATCTGATTAGTATGCTATGTGTTTATGTGGGAATCACACGGGGGACTTGGAAGTGGAGGGCAGAGGGCAGCCTAGGGTTGGCTGAAAGCCATGTAACAATCCAATCCAATCCAATCCAATCCTAGGACCTGGACAAGTCCTTGACATCAATAATCTGATTAGTATGCTCCGTGGTTTCTGTGGGAATCACACGGGGGGGCTTTGAATTTAAGACAGTGAGCAGCCTACAGTTGCATGGCAGCTTCCAGCCAAAAACAAAAAGCTTCACAAGCCAGCCACTGGGTGAAGGCAAAAGTGTTCAGCTGCATAGCCCCCCCCCCCCCCCCCCCCACACACACCAACACACACACCACCACTACCACACACACCCCAACCCCACCAACACACACACATACACACACACACATGCAAACACACACACACTCAAACGCACATGCCATCAACAATATGTGTAAGTGTCCATGGCAGGCATGGCAACACACTAGCTAGCTCCAAGCCCAAGGACAAGGCAAGGGAGCTGCCTCGAAGCTGCTATACAGATGGCAGTCTTGTTCATGATGCTCAGAAGTCCCCCTTGCTTCTGTCTAGCCCACTGCACATTTGGAGTCCAGTATGGCACCAGGAAAGAATGTAACTGTCAGCATCATCAGCAGCAGCATCCATGTTGGGGAGCTTAGAATTGGAAGAAGGTGAGACGCCCAGAGTTGGTTGAAAAACCACGTAACAACCCAATCCAATCCATCCACCACTCACACGCCGAGATCGTATTCCGCCCTCAAAACGATTTGACCGGTTCTTACCCCTGACACCACAACAGTTCCGGACTGCCACACCAGGCCACACCCTGCTTTTACATGCATCCAACGCGAACACCTCGTTCCTACCCATGAATGCTCGACATACAAGAACGGTGGCGGGCATTGCGCATAACAGGTACCAAGCATTGGTGGTTAAGATAATGGCGATGGTAACATTTCCCTGCTTTGCATGCGATGGACCTTGGACGTCCCGACCTGTGCGAGGATCGCACCCTGTCCTCGGCGACCATTCCCTCGGGTGACATGATGCCAATATATTCGACCTGTGTCCCGCAATCGTTCGCTCACCTGCGCCCAGAGACAGCCTCGTTCTTCTCAGCAGATGCCTTGCACACGAGCCTGACGGGGCGCGCAGCAGGCGCCACCCTCACGGCCCTAGAGGCGACAGACACTCGAGATTGGGCGATCATGGTTGTTGGGAGAAATCCGAAGTAGTGAGCAGGTAAATGATATGGCACAAGCGATCAGGTCACCCAATCATCACTCCAACCCCAACGAGGCGGGGGTTTGTGGTGGTGGTGGTGCTGATGACCTGGCTTCAGCTACTAAGCTACTCACGTATTCAGACGCGAGCCTGTTGTTGGGTTTGTTGGCTGCTGAGAAATCCGAGAGGGTGCGCATTATAAACTGATGTGCTTCACGCGATCTGATCGATTGACCCAATCATCTGTCCAACCAAGTAGGGGTGTGTGGTGGGTGGTGGCGCTGCTGGTGACCTGGCTTGGGGCACCTACTCAGCTACTCAGCTACTTACGTACACAGGCGCCAGCGTCACCACCCACCACACACCCCTACGGCCCGAGTGGCAACGTATCTGTACGCGTACACTTCTCGCAGAAACCCATCTTCGTAAGAGTAATCGGACCAAGTATCGATTCGTATACCGCTACCTTTCTCTTTCCATCAACAATAGCTGCCTATTTCCTCGTACTCCTATGCAATGAGGACCGCCCGAGCATCGTCAGCAGCAGCTGCAGGCTGCACTCAATCCGTGCACCCCATGTTTGGTCGAGTAGGTGGGTGCTTAGTGGTGGCAGCCCCCCCCCCCAAACACCCCCCCAAACACCCACCCAAACACCCACCCAAGCACCCACCCTAGCTACCACCCACCAAGACGAACACCACCAACACCCACACACACACGCACCACCACCAACTCCACCACCAACACACCTACAACTACTACCACTAACACGCACCCACCCACCCACCCACCAACACCACTCACCAACACCACCAAGACACCCTCACACCACCACCACCCACACACCAACCAACACCACCAGCAGCACCACCAACATGTCCCACGCACCCACCACAAACACCAGCAACACAAACACACAAACATCAACTCCCATCCCACTCACCAGGCACCAGCACCTCACTCAGCACCACAGCCATCACCAGCACCACACAACACCACCACCACCACCACCTACCACCAAAACACCAACACCAACACCAACACCACCCAACACCAACACCAACACCAACAAAGCTACACAACACCAACACAACACGCAACACCAACACCATCACACCACAACCCGCCAACCTACCATTCCACCACTAACACCACCCAACACCAACCAGGCGCGTCCCCACCCACCACCCACCACCAACAACCAACTCCAACACCTACACCATCAACACCACCACCACCCCACACTAAAACCACCAGCACCACCAACCCCACTCCACCCCAACACCTACAACACCACAAACCACCACCATCAACAACACGCATGCCCCCACGTCCACCCACCCACCTACCACACCCACTCCCCCCACCCACCACCCACCTCACCATCGCCAACCCCACCTACACCCAACACTCAACGCCCCGGCCCCACAACACCACACTTCCACACCAACAACAACCAACAAACGCCACACACGTCCCCTACCACCCCCCACCCACCCGACCCACCCAACCACCTAAGACCCACCACGCCCAACACCCAACGCCACACACCACACACAACCCACACTTTCAACACCAACAGCCACCAACAACGGTACCACATGTCCACCCACCCACCAACCACCCACCCACCTACACCCACCCACCCACCAAGACCACCTACGCCCAACACCCAACGCCCCACCCACACAACAACCAACACTTACAACACCAACAACACCAACAACGCCAACAACAACACCCATCCATCCTCATCACCAACACACCACTACCACAAATCACCAAAACAACCATCACGCCATCACCCCCCTCAACCCCCCCCCACACACACACACCACCACCACCACCCACGCACCACCACCACACGAACACCAACACCAACACCGACCGCACCCACCAACACCCACCCACCCACCCACCCACCCACCAACTCCACCCACCACCCACCCACCAACTCCACCAACGCCACCACCAACACCCACCCACCCACCAACTCCAAATACATACACCACTAACACCACCAACTCCACACTCAACATCCCACCCCCCCACACCACACCAACACCAACACCCCCCCTCACACCCTACCCACACCACCAACAAACAACACCAACACAAACACCATAACACCCTCCCAAACCCCCACCCACCACACCAGCACCAACACCCCCCACCCCCCACCTACCACCCACTAACACCACTATTAGTCACCACCCCCCCCCAACCCCCACCCCCCCACACAACAACCAACACCACCAGCACCAACAATGCCACCCACCCACCCACCATCCAACACCAACAACACCAACAACGCCACCAACAGCACCCACCCACCAACAACACCAACAAAACCAACAATAACTCTCACCCCACCAACTTATCAACCCACCAACAATGCTGCTGCATCTGCCGTTGACACGCAACACACAGAACACAACACACGACACACAACACAACACAACAGCAAACAGGTAAGAAAACAGGTTAACAAACAGGTTAAAGAGCAGGTTGAAAAACGGGTTGATAAACGGATAACATAACAGGTAAGAAAGCAGGTTAACAAACAGGTTACAAAACAGGTTACAAAACAGGTTGAAATACGGGTTGAAAAACGGGTTGATAAATGGATAACAAAACAGGTAAGAAAACAGGTTGAAAAAACAGGTTAAAAAACAGTTTAAAATTGGGTTGCAACCAGGTAAAAAAACAGGTTGAAAACATGTATAAAAAACAGGTTTACAAAACATTTTACAAAACGGGTTGAAAAGCATGTTAAATAACATGTTAAAAACAGGTTTACAAAACATATTACAAAACGGGTTAAATAAGGGCGTGTTTCCAGTGGACCAAATAGTTCAACTGTGGGCGCCAGCGTGGCACAAGTGTTTCCAGTGGGCACAGTTCAACTTCAACAGTTCAACTTTTCGCCGATGTGGCACGCCAGGTGGGCAGCCATGTCAGGGTTTGTCCGTCGCCCTTCCCCCTCAACAGTTCAACTGTTGAGCAATCCCGAACACCCCCCCCCCCCCCCCCCCCCCCCTGTGCGGGATTGCTCAACAGTTGAACTATTTTGGGGGGAGGGCGGTGGACAATTTCGAGGGAGGGCGTTGGACAAAATCACAAAAGTGATACAGCAGCGAGCATCTTTGCAGATTCTCCCCGAGATCTGTCAACACGCCCCGAGTTGCGAGTAATTGGGAGCCAATTTCAAGTTGGATGGGCGAAGACATGAAAGAAAGGCGGGAATTAACCAGTTCGAATGATGATAGCGAGAGCCACAGATTCGACCGAAATTTCAATGTGACCACCCGATCCATTCGACCGGAACGAAGCAGATGCAGAAGCGGCAGAGCGGCAGGAGGAGCAAGAGAACAGATGAAAGTGAAGAGCGCAGCCAAAATAATACACTGGCGGTGGTAAGCGGTGGATGCGGTGATTTGAGGAAATTTCGAGCAAGCTGCATGCACTTGCAGCGAGGGGGGCAGGGGACCAGAACGCGCTCGAGGGGCAGCCGTGATGACAAGGCACTTCTTGAGGTTTTAGGGCCCAGCTCAACACTCGAACTTGAACTGTAGGGTTGAGTGGTCTACTATACACAGTTGAACTGTTGGTCCACTGGAAACACGCCCTAACATGTTAAATAACATGTTAAAAACAGGTTTACAAAACATTTTACAAAACGGGTTGAAAAGCATGTTAAATAACATGCTAAAAACAGGTTTACAAAACATATTAGAAAACAGGTTGAAAAACATGTTAAATGACATGTTAAAAACAGGTTTACAAAACATATTAGAAAAGGGTTGAAAAACATGTTAAATAACATGTTCTATAACATGTTAAAAACAGGTTTACAAAACATATTACAAAACGGGTTGAAAAACATGTTAAATAACATGTTAAAAACAGGTTTACAAAACATATTACAAAACGGGTTTGAAAAACATGTTGAATAACATGTTAAAAACAGATTGGGAAACAGGTAAAAACACACAGGTTAAGAATATTAGAAGCACCTCCCCCATCCCTGCAGTGTCCCATGCTGGATTCAACCTCCCAGCCACCCACCCACCCACACAACCCACAACGCATGACACACAACATAACAGCAAAACAGGTCAAAACAATTAGAAGCACCTCTCCCATGCATGCAGGGTCCCACATTGGGTTCAAGGTTCCTTGCCCCCCCTCCACACACAGCAAGAGTTCCCTCCCCCTAGCTGCTGCATCTGCCAATGCACCTAGCATTGACCCAGAGTGGCGTAGCAAGGCCAAACCCATTCAGTCAGGAAGTAGCTACCCTGCCAAAGAGTTCTGTAGCAATTGTGGAATCTGTGATACTTATTATGTAAGCTGATTCTCTTGTGTGTGTGTGTGTGTGTGTGTGTGTGTGTGTGTGTGTGTGTGTGTGTCTTTGTGTGTGTGTGTGTGTGTGTGTATGTATGTGTGTGTGTGTTTGTATGTGTGTTTTTTGGTGGGGGGATGTGTGTGTGTCTGTTTGTATGTGTGTGTGTGTATGTGTGTGTGTGTATGTGTGTGTGTGTGTGTGTGTGTGTGTGTGTGTGTGTGTGTGACCCTACCCAGGATTTCTGAGGCAATTGACCCAGAGTGGCGTAGCAAGGCCAAACCCATCCAGTCAGGAAGTAGCTACCCTGCCAAAGAGTTCTGCAGCAATTGCGGCATCTGTGATACATATTATGTAAGCTGATTCTCTTGTGTGTGTGTCTGTGTGTGTGTGTGTGTGTCTTTGTGTGTGTGTGTGTGTCTTTGTGTGTGTGTGTATGTGTGTGTGTGTGTGTGTCTTTTTGTGTGTGTGTGTGTGTCTTTGTGTGTGCGTGTGTGTGTCTTTGTGTGTGTGTGTGTGTGTGTGTGTGTCTTTTTGTGTGTGTGTGTGTCTTTGTGTGTGCTTGTGTGTGTCTGTGTTTGTGTGTGTGTCTTTGTGTGTGTGTGTGTGTGTTTGTGTATGTGTGTGTGTGTTTGTATGTATGTGTGTGGTGTGTGTGTAGGAGTTCAATTGCAGATGGATGTGTGTATGTGTTTGTTTGCATGTGTGTGTGTGTTTGTGTCTCTGCCAAGGATTTATGAGGCAATTGACCCGGAGTGGCGTAGCAAGGCCAAAACCATTCAGTCAGGAAGTAGCTACCCTGCCAAGGAATTATGCAGCAATTGCGGCATCTGTGATTCATATTATGTAAGCCATTTGCTATGTATGCGTGTTAGTGATTCCGTGTGTTTGTGTGTGGGTGTGGGTGTGGGTGTGTGTATGTGTGTGTGTTTGTGTGTGTGTGTGTGTGTTGGTTGGTTGGTTGATTGCTTTGGTTGGTTGGTTGGTTGGTTGGTTGGTTGGTTGGTTGGTTGGTTGGTTGGTTGGTGTTTGTGTGCGTGTGTGTGTGTGCTTGTGAGTGTGTTTGTGCTTGTGTGTGTGTGTTTGTGTGTGTGCATGTGAGTGTGTTTGTTTTTGCGTGTGTGTGTTTGTGTCTGTTTTTGTGTGTGTGAAGAACAAAACACACAAACACTGCCGATGTCACACAAACACACAAACACACAAACACAGCCGTCACACAAACACACAAACACAGCCAATGTCACACAAACATACATACACAGCCGTCACACAAACACACAAACACAGCCGTCACACAAACACACAAACACACAAACACAGCGCATGTCATCAATGGCTCCATTGACGGGGAGAGCTCTCCATACTTGTGGAGCTTGTATTTTTAATACAGGTTATTTATTCCCCCCCTTCTTTTGTTTGTAACTTCCACAATTCCAACTCCCATCTGAATTTTACACCGGAGATAAACATATATTACCCTACCCCCGCCCTATATATATTACCCCCCCCCCCCCCCCCCCCACCCCCCCCCCCCCCCCCCCCTGTATATATTACCCTAAACCCCCGCCCACCCCCCGCCCCCCCCCCCCCCATTAATTAACCTATACCCCCCCCCCCCCCCCCCCCCCCCCCCCCCCATAATATTAACCTACCCCCTCCCTATATACGGCAGCCCGCGTGAGCATATCGACATGATTCCCTTTTGATTGACATGTTGCTCGAGGTTTCTTCCATGTTGAACATGCGGTACAAAATATTTTTTCACCCCCCCCCCCCCCCCGTACTTAGTCTTAGATAAAGATATAGATATTGATGCAGATATAGATATATTAGATATAGAAATATGTATAGATATAGGTATAGATATTAATCTAGCTGCTTGTTTTGTCCCTACTTGCCAGTGGCTCATGCTTGTGTGTGTATATACATTATTAATACAGCGCATTGTTTTGTCCCTACTTGCCAGTGGCTCATGCTTGTGTGTGTATATACATTATTAATACAGCGCATTGTTTGTCCCTACTTGCCAGTGGCTCATGCTTGTGTGTGTATATACATTATTAATACAGCGCATTGTTTTGTCCCTACTTGCCAGTGGCTCATGCTTGTGTGTGTATATACATTATTAATACAGCGCATTGTTTTGTCCCTACTTGCCAGTGGCTCATGCTTGTGTGTGTATATGCATTATTAATACAGCGCATTGTGTTGTCCCTACTTGCCAGTGGCTCATGCTTGTGTGTGTATATACATTATTAATACGCGGCATGTTTTGTTCCCTATTGCCAGTTGGCTCATGCTTGGGTGTGATATGCAGTTGAATACATTAGTAGCAAGCGCCGTTGTTTTTGGCCCTAGCGTGTGCCACGATGGCCATCTGCGCCGTGTGTGTGTTGTGTGGAGTATGACAGTTAGTTAATATACCAGCCCTTGCTTTTTTCCCTACTTGGTGCCAGTGGCGGGGGGGTCAGTTCGGTTGGGTGGTGTAGGTGTACATTATGTTATAGCTAGCGCCGTGTTGGTTTTGTCCGCTACTTTCCAGTGGCTCAGTGCTTGTGTGTGTATATACATTATTAATCAGCGCATTGTGTTGTCCCCCTACGTTTCCAGTGCGTCAGTGCTCGTGTGGTGTGTATATCCAGGTTATGTTGAATGCCCGCGCATGGTGGTGGTCCCTACTTGCCAGTGGCGTCAGGGGGGGTGGCTTTGTGTGTATAAGCATGGTATTTTGTACGGGGGCGCATTGGTTTTTGTCCCTCTGGTGCCATTGCTCAGTGTGCTTGTGGTGGTGTGGGTATTATAGGCTTATATAATAGCATAAAGGGCGCAAGTTGTGTTTTGTCCCTGCTGACGTTGGCCATTGGCTCAGTGCGGTGGGTGGGGGGGGTGGTTGTATAGGGATATGGGTATTTACTACAGCGATGTGTGTGTCCCGGTACTAGTTGGCCAGTGGCTCAATGCTTTGGGGTGTTTGTGGTTTAGCATGATGATACTAGCGCGGTTGGGTGTTGTGGTCCGCTACTGTGTCCGGTGGGCGGTCATGCGCTGGTTCTGGTCTGGTGCATTAGTATGAGCGTCGCATGATTGTGGGTGGGGTGGTGCCCTACGGTTGTCCAGTGGCCAGCTTGGGTGTGTGTATATGGTCCAGATGTATGTAAGGTGAGCAGTGGCTGCGCTTGGTTGTGTCCACTTTGCCAGTGGCTATCCCTCATTGCTTGTGTGTTAATATGCATTATTAATACAGCGCATTGTTTGATGCCCTACTTGCCCGGCTGGGGGGCGGCTCATGATGCTGTGTCTGTGTGTATATGACGTTAGTAATACAGCGGGATCGTCATTTTTGTTGTGTCCGCTCTTGCCTGTGTGGCGTGGGCTTGCTTTGTTGTGTATATCAATTATGTAATACGCGCTTTGTTTGTCCCTACTTGCCAGTTCCTCATGCTTTGTGTTTTATAATTATAATACAGGCGCCTTTGTTGTCCCTACTTGCCAGTGGCTCATGCTTGTGTGTGTATATACGATTATTAATACAGGCGCAGGTTGTGGTTTTGGTCCCACTGTGCCAGTGGCTCGATGTAAACATTTAAACATTATTTATTATATACATGCGCCCCTGAATTATTAATTCAGCTGGATGGTGGTCTTCCCTACTTGCAGGGTGGGCCATTTTGTATACATATTAACATATACATATACACACACATGGAATGGTGGATTCAGATAGATGATTGGTCTTGTTTCGCTTACTTTCCATGTGCTCGATGTATACATATTAACATTTGCTTTACGGACACACAGTGAATGTTTCATATAGCGCATTTTTTATCCCACTTCAGAGGTGCTCAGTGTAAAATAGTTACCATAATCATATATATGCCGGTTATAATAATAAACTAATATAATCCAATATAATATCAATATCTATTGTGTATAATGGGACCATATAATAGAAAATGAATGAAAACACTACGTCCACACAGAATATATAGTACAGATATATATATATGAGATATTAATATTATATATTAGATATATATAGTATATAGTAATTATTTATAGTACCACACAGGGTGTATGTATGGTGGAACGTTAGAGCGTGGTCTGGTTTGTAACCTAGCTTGCAGGTGGCTCATGTAAGGAGGCATGCCCGCCTTCCTGGGGAAGCCTTCCGGGAGATGGTGCGTGCAGTAAATCCCTGTGATGCCTTTTTGGACCATTCTTGAGAGGTGGGTGTTGTGTTGTGTGTGGTTCTGCCTGATGAGAGCTTTGTGTGGGGGTGTTTTGTGACTATTTGGTCGCCATGTGGTGTGTTGGGCCTATTTGGAGCCGGTGGTGTGGGTGTGTGTGACCTCTTTGAGAGCCGTTTGTGTGTGGGTGCCTATTTTGCGACGCATGTGTCATGCGCATCCGTGCCTAGTTGGCGAGCATGTGTGGTGTGTGTGCCGATTATTAATGTATACGCGTGTGGGGATATGTGGGCTTTGTTTGCCGAGAGTGTGCCCCGGGCGGAGAGTCGCTGCCCCCCTTTTTACGTTTGCTACCCCACCCCCTAAGGTAGTTGGGTTTGTTGTGGGCTACAGTTTCGAGAGCCCCGTGTGAACCCCCCTGTTCTGTGTCAATTACCCCCGTCAGGTGTGCCTAATTTGCGAGCCCGTTGTGTGTGGTGTTGGGTTGCGGGCACTATTTGAGGCAGCCCTAATGTGCCGTCCGGTGACTGTTATTTGCGAGCTCATGTGGTCGTGTGGGTGACTCTCGACGAGCCGTGTTGGTTTCGTTGTGTGTTGTGTGTGGCTATTGGACGCCATGTGGGTGGTGGGTCCGTGTGTGTTGGTTCAATGAGAGCCCATGTGTGTGTGCTGTGGGTTGATCTCTGCCTCGAGAGTTAAGGTGGCCCCTGCTTCGTTGACATATTTGCGAGCCATGGGATTTTGTGTGTGGGCTTGACTAATTTGCGACTACGAGCCATGTGTGTTTGTGTCCCCTGTGATATTTGGAGCCATGTGTGTGTGTGTGACTATTTGAGAGCCATGTGTGTGTGTGATATTTGCGAGCAGAGCAGCGTGTGCTGGGTGTGACCATATTTCGAGACGCCCCCATGGTGGGCCTGTGTGTGTAGTATTGATAGGCCAGGTGTGTACTTTGGTTGCTGTGTGTGACTATTTGAGCACCATGGGTTGCGCTGAATGTGTGGGCCTCTCTTGCGGCCCTGTGTGGTGTTACCTCTTTGCGCGCTGTGTGTGTGTGGGTGACCTATTGAGCGCAAGGTGTGTGTGTGCTATGTCGCGTCCATGAGGGAAGGTGGTTGATGACTATTGAGAGCATGTCCCCGCCACCATGTCTGTGTGTGTGGACTATTTGCGCAGCTATGTAAGTGGCGTTGCGTTTTGGTATTGGTGCGAAGCTATGTGTGACTGAGCTGTGTTGTGTGGCATCTTTAGAGAAAGCAATGGTGTAGCGAGAGACTGTGGGTCCCTTACCGGCAGATTGAAGAGCCCCATCGTGTGGGGTGTGTGCGCACCGTTTGAGAGCCAGTGTGTGTTGCAATGTGTGTGTGACCTGCTCTTTCTGTTTGGATCCCCCTGTGTGGTGTGTGCCTGTGTGACTCCTTGAGACCAGGGCAATGCAATGTGTGATGTGTGATATTGAGAGCCAAGTGTGTGTATCTCGGTCCGCCTCTTTGGATTATTTTGCCCGAGCACTCTTGTGTTGCTTGTTGTGTGAAATATTTGCACGTAGTCCATTGGCTCTTTAAAGGGAGAGTGTTTGGTGTTGAAAGACCGTTGCGGAAGGAGGCTGCCTCTTACTGGGAGATGGTGGCAACTTCCGAGTGCAAGGAGAATACCACAGATTACTCTTATTGTGATGTGATGTGAGTGTTGATAATTTGAAAGACCTTTTGTTGTGGTGGGTGGTTGTTGTGGTGGTCAGCGCCGTTGTGTGTGCGGTGGGGTCGGTGGTGTGGGTTGCATGGTTGTTTTTTTTTGGTGGTGGTGGTTCGCGACATCGCGTAGGTGTGGCTGTGTGGTTGCGTGGTTGTCGTGGTCACGCCGGCTCCCTGCACGGTTGCGCTTGGTGCCTTGGTGGGGGTGGTGGGTGTGGTTGTGGTGATCGCGTCGTTGCGGGTGGGGGTGGTGTGGCTCAAATGGATGGTTTGCCAGCGAGCGTACTCCTGGTGGCACCCGTGGTTGGGTTGTTGTGGGGTCTGCAGGTTTCCTTTTTTTCCGAGGTTTTTTCGCCGCTGCACGCATGTCTGTGGCTGGTGTTCCGTTGTGTGTGTATGACGCTTTCTTCTCTCCGCATAAGGTCGCCTCCCTCCACTCCACGGTGGTGTGGGATCGCTGTGGTCGACTGTGGTTGTTTGGTTGCTGGACTGACCCGGTCGGTTTGCGTCGGCATGGTGGTGTGGTCGTGGCTTGCCTTGCCCACCCTGTGGTGGCTGCGTGGTAGGGTGTTGTGGTAGTCGGTTCCGTTTGGTTTTTGGTGGTCCGACGACTCCGAGAACACAGTGCTGTGTGGTTGTTGTGCGTATGCGGTGGTTGGTGTTGGTGGGGGCTTTCTCGCTCGCCCTTTTGTTGTGTTTTTTAGTTGTAGTAGTTGTTGTTGCGGTGGTGGACGTACAGGTTGATGTCGGTGATGTGGTGCAGGTGGTGTTTCGTGGTCGCGCTTGGTATGGGTACGGAGCTTTAACTCTCACATCGGTTTACAGTTTGTTTAGGTGGTGGTGTGGTCTGCTGGTCGTCTACTTGACTAACACACAAAAGTGTTGTTTGCGTTTAGACCGCAGCTTTGTTTTCTTGGTGGTTGGTGGTCTGGTAGGTCCGCGTTACACCCCCAATCTGTGGGGTGGTATTGGGTGGTGGAGAATAATCGCTTGTGGCACAGCGCATACATCCCTGCGTTGTTATATGGTCTGCTGCGTTTTTCGGTGGTGTTGTTGTGTTTTGGTTGTTTGGTGTACACGGCCGAGTGTTGTGGCTGTGTGTGACTTTGCGAGTGTTGTTATGCTTTAGTAGTCCCTTGAACCCTCTCTTTGGTTGTCTCCGTTTTATACCCACCCCTCTCCTATATCCTACAGCCGTCTGCCAGTCGAGCCCCCGCCAACCGTAAGGACAAGAGGTAAGTCCCCCCCGCGCGGTGTTTTTCCCCTCCACTCTTCCACTGTTTTTTTTTTCTTCCCCCCACCTGGTGTTTTTTTTATGCTGGTAGGTGTTGATAGATGTTGTGGTTGACACCCCCTAGACATGGTAAGGTGGTGTCAAGACCGTTTGGGTTTGTTTCTATATTTGGTTTCTTTCCTACCGTTTTCAACACTCTTTTTTGCCTTCTTTAGCCTGGCTTGTTGTGTTTGGTGGGGGCTAGTCCTTTACCCTTTTGTTTAGATCGCTTTGGTTGTGCGTTTGCGTTTGACCCTTGTGTTTTTTTTTGTGTGCATCTTTTTGTGCTCTGTGTGTGTGTTGAACAACGTAACCTCAAACGGCTGCGATGGTGCGTAGAGTGGTGTTTTTGTTGTTTTTGTGGTTGCGGTGGTGGTAGTGGTGTTGTTGTTGTGGTGGTTGCGGTGGTGGTGGTGGTTTCCTGTTGCTGAAATAGACGGCATTTCGCTTCCCTGGGAGATGAGTGCATGAACTGTCGTGTGTTGAGTGTTTTGTGTTGTGTTGTGTCTTATGTATTGTGTGTTGTGTGTTGTGTGTTGTGTGTTGTGTGTTGTGTGATTTTTTTATGTGTTGTGTGTTATGGGTTGTGTATAGTGTGTAGTGTGTTGATGAGTTTAAAGCCTTGTTGTTATTGTGGTGGTGGTGGTGGTGGTGGTGGTTTCCTGTTGCTGAAATAGACTGCATTTCGCTTTACTGAGAGATGGTGAGTGAAATTGAAATTGAAATTGAAATTGTTACATCCGTGTAATACAGTTACTCACAGGACGTGTAGTTAAGGACACCATAGCGTAAGCCAGAGCTAGCTATAGTCACCGTATGATGAGCGCATGAACTGTCGTGTGTTGAGTGTTTTGTGTTGTGTTGTGTGTTGTGTGTTGTGTGTTGTGTTGTGTGTTGTGTCGTGTTTAATGTGTTGTGTGTTGTGTTGTGTGTTGATGAGTTTGAGGCTCGTGTGAAGGAGGCATGCCCCTTCCTGGGAGATGGTGAGTGCAGTAACTGCCTTGTGATATTTTTTATGTTTCGTGTGTTGTGTGTTGTGTTTGTTGTTTGGTGTGTGTGTGGTGCATTGGCGATGTTTATGTTTATGGTTAGGCTTTTGTGGTTGAGTGTTGGCATGGCTGCGATGTTTATTTTTATTTGTGTTATTGTTGTGTGTTGTGTGTTGTGTGTTGTGTGTTGTGCATTGTGCGATGTTTTATTTTTATGTGTTATATTTTGTGTGTTGTGTGTTGTGTGTTGTGCATTGTGCGATGTTTTATTTTTATGTGTTATATTTTGGTGATTGTGGGGTTGTGTGTGTGCCATTGTGCCGACGTTTCTATTTTATGTAAAGTTATTGTATTGTGTGATGTGTGTTGTGCATTGTGTGTTGTGTGTTGTGCGATGTTTTATTTTTATGTGTTATGTTTTGTACGACTACATGTGATTGTGTGTTGTGCGTGGCGATGTTTTATTTCTAATGTGTTTGTGGTCATGGATTGTGGAATTGGTGTCGTGTGTTGATGCGGTTAAACCTTGTCGGATGGTTGTGCGTGGTGGGAATGGAAAAACCGGTGGCGTTTACCTGTTGCTGAAAAGAAATGGAAGCACCTTCCTAGAGGATGGTGAGTGCAGTAAACAGACGATATGTGATTCTGGAATGTGTGTGTGTTGAGAGTTTACATTGTTGTGTTGCTTGTTTGTTGTTGTCGTGGTGGTGGTGGCTTGTGGCAGAAGTGTACGGTTTTTTTCCACCGGCCCCTGTCGGTGCACAGTAACTGCTGGCAACATGTGTAGTCGCTTGATTAACTGTAGCATGGTGTTGAGATGTACTGCTGGCATGTGTAGTGCTTACCCACTTAGCAGGTGTTGCACATGTACTGCTGGCATGTGTAGTGCTTAGCAACTTAGCAGGTGTCGCAGCTGTATGTATGTATATTACAGTACAGGGGTAGGCCTAATAGGCCAAAGGGACTTGCCCAACCGTTAGGAAGAGCATAAAAATAAAAGCACTGATGAACTGTATGCAACATCTGAATTGTGGTAGCTGGCCGGCTTGCCAGCCCCCCCCCCTCCCGCACGACTATTAGTGGATGGTCCCAGTGCAAAAAGGCACAGATGAGCACACACTTGACAGCCCCCCCCCCCCCCCCCCCCCCCCCCCCACCCCCCCACCCTCCCTGACCCCCCTATTAGTGATTGGTGCCCAGTGCAAGTAAACGGGCTGGGCCCCCTCAACCTCACGCCTCGTCATAAGTATTTTTACTTATTGATGCAGATTGATGTATTGTTTAATTATTTATTCACATGATTTATGTTTTCATATTATTTTATTAATATATATTCCAGTCTGTTCACATGATTCATGTTTTCATATTATTTTATTAATAAATATTCCAGTCTGTTCACATGATTTATTTATTCACATTACTTTTTTTTCTTATCACATTGTTTAATTAGTATTTATTCACATTATTTATGTGTTCACGTTATTTATTTATCCACAGTATTTATGTATTTATAATTCATATTATTCAAATTATTTCTGTGTTCACGTTATTTATTTATCCACAGTATTAATCGGGGGGCCATCAAATGTATGTGGGGAGGCACAAGCTGTTAATCGTCTCCGATGAGGTTGTAGACCCCGAAGCCGTTGAAAAAGTAAAAAAAAGTGCCTGGGGGCTGAGATTTGGCGGGGTCCCAAAGGGGGGGGGGCAGGGCGGGGGGGGTCGAGGCCGATCTCAAAATGTCTTCACAACGTCTCCATCTGTGGCCTGAATCGGACGTGCCGCACACCATCGAAAACGCCTCTACGAAAGCGTTACGAATATGCAGTCGTTGGTCGATTACACTCAGGGTGTAATTGAATGGATGTACTGGAAGGTACATCCTGTCTGGACGCCAACCAGAACATCACAACCAGAGCCAACATGTTCCCGACTTGTTCCCGAGCAGTTGGAAGCTCAGGCAGCAAGAATCCGCGCTTGTTTACAGCAACAGATGAAAATAAATGTAAAGATCAAGGCCAGGGCTGAGGCCAAGGCTAGACAAGCAAAAACAACCCGAGTCAGCAGTTGGAAGCTCAAGCAGCAGGAATCCGCGCTTGTTTACAGCAACGGATGAAAATAAATGTAAAGATCAAGGCCAGGGCTAAGGCCAAGGCTAGACAAGCAAAAACAAACCGAGTCAGCAGTTGGAAGCTCAAACAACAAGAAGCCCGAGTCAGCCTCGTTGTTTTGGAGCAGAGTGCTGCAGTAAAGAGCTGTGGATGGTCTACAAGACATGCAGCAAACATGCAGTCACATTGTTGAGAATTATTCATTTGCCTGATAGGGACAAACCCAAAACTTGGGGGGCCTGCCCTCTTGACAGCTGCCCACAAGGCTACCGGCAATTCGACCTGGATCAGGCTAGACAAATAGTGTACTTTATGCGGGTGTCAGGTGGATGGAGGTGTGTTTCACTGGCTGAGGCCCCTTTGGCCCCACACTGCTGTATCTCATGAGACTCCACTGACCTGCCTCTGACTGATGTTATTTATGAACTACACTACGTAACAAATGTAACAAATGTAACCGCAGATGATACACTACGTAACAAATGTAACAAATGTAACCGCAGATGATACACTACGTAACAAATGTAACAAATGTAACCGCAGATGATACACTACGTAACAAATGTAACAAATGTAACCGCAGATGATACACTACGTAACAAATGTAACAAATGTAACCGCAAATGTAACAAATGTAACCGCAGATGATACACTACGTAACAAATGTAACAAATGTAACCGCAATGATCTTACATAGTAACAAATGTAACAATGTAACCGGCAGATGAATACACTAACGTAACAAAGTAACAAATGTAAACCGCGATGATACACTACGTACCCAATGTAAAAATATGGTAACCGCAGATGATTTACACTAGTAACACCGGTTCTACAAAGGTAACCGCAGATGATCACTACGTAACAAATGTAACAATGGAAACGCAATGTAACACAAAATGTCACCGCAGAGATACACTATTCCAGTAACAAATGTAACAAATGTAACCGCAAATGGTAACAAAGTCCGCAGATGATATCACTTTGCAGCTACCTCTATTAGCGGAGATACTTCGGGGGTGGGGGTGGGTGGGTGGGTGCTGGGTGGCTGGGGAGGGGGCGTGGGTGGTGGGGGGGGGGGGTGGGGCGTGGAGGGGTTGCTGTCTACAAAGCCAAACACATTTTTTAAGATGACTTACTATAGAGCTCGATTGAGGGTCAGATGCACCTAACTTTCAGGACGGACAGGAGGAGGGGAGGAAGAGAGGGCCGGGGGAAAGCCAAAAGGGGGGGGGGGGGGGGGGGGGGGGGGGAGGGGGAAAAAAGGAAAAACGAGGGAGGGAGGAGGTAGGAGGGAAGAAGGCAGAGAGGCACAGGAGGGAGAGGAGGCACAGGATGAAGGGAGGGAGGGGGCAGGAGGACAGGAGGGAGGGAGGCACAGGAGGGAAGGAGGGATGGAGGGACAGGAGTCAAGGAAGGAGGGAGTTCACATATATATCGACACGTAGGGAGTCTGGAGCGCAGGATTGAGGGAGTCACAGGAGATACCTACAGTAGGTATGTTGTATGCACCAGGAGGGAGGGAGGGCACAGTAGATAGTCTACATGATTTATTCTGGATTGCAAATGCTCACACCAGCACTTTATTCAGGAGGGATTGATGTAGGTCACAGGAGTATGGATGCACATGAGGTAGGGAGGCACATGAGTAGGTGATAGTGATGTGTAGGGAGGATGGATGTAAATGGAGGAGGGAGTCACAGGAGGGAGGGAGCATAACATTTATGTGTATTTATTTTATTGATGTGACATTATTAATGCTATTCATATTATTTATTTATTGACCATTATTAAGTGATGCATTCACATTATTCGCATGTTTGCAGGTATGTCCAAAGTTGAGGCCTTAGAAAAGCAGGTCCATGCAATGTCGAGGTGTGGTTAATGCGAGGGGGGTGGTTCAGGGTGGTGGGGTGTGGGGTGGTATTGTGTATGGTGGGTTTTTGTGGGGTGGAATGGGGGAATAGAATGGCATGAGGTGTTGTGTGGGGTGTGTAGGGAATGGGTTTGTTGCTGGCCTTCAGAGATACCAGTTGATGGGAAAGTCAAGGTGGTATATAGTCATAACTGATAGCCGGGCTGGTCCCAGTGATGCTTAGTGGTAGCGTACGTCAAGGTTTGGGGTGGTGTTGTGTGTTGTGTGGTGTTGTGTGGTGTCGAGGCCTTAGGGAAGCAGGTCCATGGCAACTCAAGGTGTGTTCATGCTAGGGGGGTGGTTTGGTGTGCTGTGGTGGTGGTGTGGTTTGTGTGTGGGGTGGTGTTGTGCGTGTTGAGGACTTAGCCGAAACTGTCCCAATGGGCGAGCTACAAGGGTGTTCATGCTAGGGGGGTGGTTTGGTGTGCTGTGGTGTGTTGTGGTGTGTTGTGGTGTGTTGGTGGGGTTGATGCCTTAGAGAAGCAGGTCCATGGCAAATCAAGGTGCGTACATGTTCATATTGATGGCAGTGATGGCAGTGATGGTAGTGATGGTACTTAAAGTGCTTTGGGGTGTTGTTGTGTTTGCGATGTGGTGTTGTGCGGGTTGTGTGTAGCTTGATAGTGGGTGGTGGGTGTGTTGTCGTGCGGGTTGATGCCTCGATAGAGAGCCAGGTCTCATGGCAAAGGACACCAAGGTGACGTACATGTTCATATTGATGGCAGTGATGGCAGTGATGGTAGTGATGCTAGTGATGGTAATTCAAGTGCTTTGGGGTGGTGTTGTGTTTTGGGGTGGTGTTGTGTGTTGTGTGGTGTTGTGTGGTGTGGTGTGTGGTGATGGTTTTGAGGCCTTAGAGAAAGCAGGTCTATGGCAGGTCAAGGTCGCGATCATATTTGATGGGCAGTCTAGCTAGTGACTCGTAAGCGTCAGGTGCATTGTAGTAGATGTAGTGATGTAGTGATGGTTAAGTCAAGATGTTTGGGGTGGTGTTGTGTGTTGTGTGGTGTTGTGTGGTGTGGTGTGTTGTGTGGTTTTGAGGCCTTAGAGAAGCAGGTCTATGGCAGGTCAAGGTGCGCTCATATTGATGCAGTTATGCTAGTGACCGTAAGTCAAGTGATTGTAGTGATGGTAGTGATGGTAGTGATGGTACGTCAAGTGTTTTGGGGTGGTGTTGTGAGTTGTGTGGTGTTGTGTGGTGTCGAGGCCTTAGAGAAGCAGGTCCATGGCAGTTCAAGGTGCGTTCATATTGATGGCAGTGATGGTAGTGATCGGGAGTCAAGTGATTTAGGGTATTGATGGCAGTGATGGTAGTGATGGTAATGATTGTAGTGATGGTAGTGATGTTAGTGATGATGGAGGTGGTGATAGTAGTGATGGTAGTGATGGTAGTGATGATGAAGGTGGTGATGGTAGTGATGGTAGTGATGGTAGTGATGGTAGTGATGATGGAGGTGGTGATCGTAGTGATGGTAGTGATGGTAGTGATGGTAGTGATATGATGGTAGTGTGGTAGTGATGTAGTGATGGTAGTGATGATGGAGGGTGGTGATTGGCATCCAGTTGATGGTAGTGATGATGGAGGTGATGATGGTAGAGATGGTAGTGATGGTAGTGATGATGATGGTATGATGGTAGTGATGAGAGGTTGGTTGATGGTAGTGGATGGAGATGATGGTAGGTAGTGATGATTGGAGGTGGTTGATGAATGATGGTAGTGATGGTAGTGCTGGTAGTGATGGGAGTGATGAGTAGTGGAAGGTCGTGATGATGGACGGTGTGATGGTAGTTATGGTAGTGATGGAGGTGGTGATGGTAGTTATGGTAGTGATGGTAGTGATGATGGAGGTGGTGATGGTAGTGATGGTAGTGATGGTAGTGATGATGGTGGTAGTGATGGTAGTGATGGTAGTGATGGTAGTGATGGTAGTGATGATGGAGGTGGTGATGGTAGTGATGGTAGTGATGATGGAGGTGGTGATGGTAGTGATGGTAGTGATGATGGAGGTGGTGATGGTAGTGATGGTAGTGATGGTAGTGATGATGATGGTAGTGATGGTAGTGATGATAGTGATGCTGGAGGTGTGATTGGTTAGTGAGGGTAGTGCTGGTAGGATGATGGATGGTGGTGAGGAGATGGTTAGTGATGGTAGTGATGGTAGTTGATGATGGAGGTGGTGATGGTAGTGATGGTAGTAGTGATGGTCGTGATGATGGACGGTGGTGATGTAGTGATGGTTAGTGCTGTTGTGATGGTAGTGATGATGGAGGGTGGTCGATGTATGATGGTAGTGATGGTAGTGATGATGGAGGTGGTGATGGTAGTGATGGTAGTGATGGTAGTGATGGTAGTGATGGTAGTGATGATGGAGGTGATGATGGTAGTGATGGTAGTGATGATGGAGGTGGTGATGGTAGTGATGGTAGTGATGGTAGTGATGATGGAGGTGGTGATGGTAGTGATGGTAATGATGGTAGGGATGGTAGGGATGGTAGTGATGATGGAGGTGGTGATGGTAGTGATGGTAGTGATGGTAGTGATGGTAGTGATGATGGAGGTTGTTATGGTAGTGATGATGATGGTAGTGATGGTAGTGATGGTAGTGATGGTAGTGATGGTAGTGATGGTAGTGATGGTTGTGATGATGGAGGTGGTGATGGTAGTGATGGTAGTGATGATGGAGGTGGTGATGGTTAGTGATGTAGTGATGATGGAGGGTCGGTGATGGTAGTGATGGTAGTGATGGTAGTGATTGTATGGTAGTGTGGTAGTGATGGTAGTGATGATGGAGGTGGTGATGGTAGTGATGGTAGTGATGGTAGTGATGATGGAGGTGGTGATGATGATGGTAGTGATGGTAGTGATGGTAGTGATGATGGAGGTGGTGCTGGTAGTGATGGTAGTGATGGTCGTGATGATGGAGGTGGTGATGGTAGTGATGGTAGTGCTGGTTGTGATGGTAGTGATGATGGAGGTGGTGATGGTAGTGATGGTAGTGATGGTAGTGATGATGGAGGTGGTGATGGTAGTGATGGTAGTGATGGTAGTGATGGTAGTGATGGTAGTGATGATGGAGGTGATGATGGTAGTGATGGTAGTGATGATGGAGGTGGTGATGGTAGTGATGGTAGTGATGGTAGTGTTGATGGAGGTGGTGATGGTAGTGATGGTAATGATGGTAGGGATGGTAGGGATGGTAGTGATGATGGAAGTGGCGATGGTAGTGATTGTAGTGATGGTAGTGATGGTAGTGATGATGGAGGTTGTGATGGTAGTGATGATGATGGTAGTGATGGTAGTGATGGTAGTGATGGTAGTGATGGTAGTGATGGTAGTGATGGAGGTGGTGATGGTAGTGATGATGATGGTTGTGATGGTAGTGATGATGATGGTGTTGATGGTAGTGATGGTAGTGATGGAGGTGGTGATGGTAGTGATGATGATGGTGGTGATGGTAGTGATGATGATGGTGGTGATGGAAGTGATGGTAGTCATGGTTCGTCAAGTGTTTTGGGGTGGTGTTGTGGGGTGTTGTGGGGTGTCAAGGCCTTAGAGAAGCAGGTCCATGGTAAGTCAAAGTGCGTCCATCCTAGGGGGATGGTTTGGTGTGTTATGGTGTGTTGTGGTGTGTTGTCGGGATTGAGGCCTTAGAGAAACAGGTCCATGGTAAGTCAAGGTGCGTCCATCGAAGGGGGGTGGTTTGGTGTGTTGTGGTGTGTTGTGGTGTGTTGTGGTGTGTTGTGGTGTGTTGTCGGGGTTGAGGCCTTAGAGAAGCAGGTTCATGGCAAGTCAAGGTGCGTCCATGCTAGGGGTGGGGTGGGGGTGGCGTGTTGTGTGGTGTTGTGTGTGGTGTGGTGTGGTGTGGTGTGGTGTATTGCAGTGTAGTGTAGTGTAGTGTGGTGTGGTGTGAGGTTGTGTGGGGTGGGGCAGGATTGTGTAGAGTGGTGTCGTGTGGGGTGGGTTGGAGTTGCGTAGGGTGGGGTGGTGTGGGGTTGTGTGGGGTTATGTGCTGTGTTGTGTTGTGTTGTGCTGTGTTGTGTTGTGTTGTGTTGTGTTGTGTTGTGAGGTGGGTTGGGGTTTTGTGTGGTGGTGGTGTGGGGTGTTTTGTGGGTTGGGTTGGGTTGGGGTGTTGTAAGGTGGTATTGTGTGGTGTGGTATGGTGTGGGATGGTGTCTTGGATTGTTGTGTGGGGTATTGTTGTGTGGTGTTGTGTGGGGTGTATCCATTCCCCCCAAAACTAAACCCCAAACCCCAAACCCCAAACTCCAAATCTAGAGATTATGACAACAATGATGAGCTTTATTTTGGCGTTCGCAAGAAGATGATGTTTCTGATAAACATCCAGCCCCAAACCCAAACACCCAAACCCAAACCCCAAACCCCAAGCCCCAACATCCAAACTCCAAAAATTAACCCACAAACCCCAAGCCCCAACCCAGGGACTATGACAATGATGATTAGCTTCACTTGTGACGCAGGTGATTTAAGAGTTTCAGGTTCAGAAGGAGATAATGTCTCTGAGTAACATCCAACCCCAAACCTCAACATGCAAACCCCAAAACCCCAAAACCCTAACCCAAAACCCAAAACCCAAAACCCAAAACCCAAAACCCAAATCCCCACACCTAGGGACTATGACAACGATGACGAGCTTCTCTTTGGCATTTGCTAGGAGAAGATGTTTATAATAAACATCCAAACCCAAACACCAACATCTAAATCCCAACCCCAAACTCCAAACCCCAAACCCCAAACTCCAAACCCCAAACCCAAAACCCAAAACCCAAATCCCCACACCTAGGGACTATGACAACGATGACGAGCTTCTCTTTGGCATTCACAAGGAAAGGATGTTTCTAATAAACATCCAAACCCAAACACCAACATCTAAATCCCAACCTCAAACTCCAACCCCCAAACCCCAAACTCCAAACCCAAAACCCCAAACCCAAAACCCAAATCCCCACACCTAGGGACTATGACAACGATGACGAGCTTCTCTTTGGCATTCACAAGGAAAGGATGTTTCTAATAAACATCCAAACCCAAACACCAACATCTAAATCCCAACCCCAAACTCCAAACCCCAAACCCCAAACTCCAAACCCCAAACCCAAAACCCAAAACTCAAATCCCCACACCTAGGGACTATGACAACGATGACGAGCTTCTCTGTGGCATTCGCAAGGAGAGGATGTTTCTAATAAACATCCAAACCCAAACACCAACATCTAAATCCCAACCCCAAACTCCATACCCCAAACCCCAAACTCCAAAACCGAAAACCCAAAACCCAAACTCCAAACCCCTACCCTAGGACTATGTCAACTAGTCAACTATGACGAGCTTCTCTTTGGCGTTCACAAGGAGATGATATTTCTATTAAACATCCACCCCCCCAAACCCCAACATCCAAACCCCCAAACTCAAAACTTGAAACCCAAATCCGAAAGTCCAAAAACCCAATCCTTATCCCTACACCCCAAACCCCAAACCCAGGGACTATGACAACGATGATGAGCTTCACTTTGGCGCTCACAACGAGATGGTGTTTCTGATGAATATCCAAACCCAAACTCCAACATCCAAAAAAACAAAAGCTAAATACCAACATCCAACCTCCCAAACTCTCGCCCAAACCCCAAACCTCAAATCCCAACCCCCAAACCCAGGGACTATGACAACGATGACGAGCTTCACTTTGGCGTTCACAAGGAGATGGTGTTTGCAAAGAACACTCCTCCAATTGAAGGGGCACAGTGGACTGGAATTGTGACGCAGGTGATTTAAGAGTTTCAGGCCTAATTTTCGTTAAATGGTTTGATTCTGCAAAGAACACTTATCGTATTGAAGGGGCACAGTAAGTGGTCATAAATTGTGACTGAAACCACGTACATGCATGTTCAGATTGCATTTGAGCTGTCGAGCACCACCACCACCCCACCACCACCACCACCACCACCACCACCACCACCCTACACCTAGCAGCCTCCACCACCACCACCACCACCACCACCACCACCACCACCACCCTACACCTAGCAGCCACCACCACCCTACACCTAGCACACACCACCACCACCACCACCACCCCTACCACCACCACCACCACCACCACCACCACCACCACACAACAACCCAACACCACCACACCACCCTACACCTAGCAGCCACCACCACCACCACCACCACCCTACACCTAGCAGCCACACCCACCACCCACCACCCACCCTACATCCTAGCAGCCACCAACACCACCACCACCACACCACCACCCTACACCTAGCACCACCACCAGTTACCAACACCACCACCACCCTACACCTGACAGCCACCTCCACCCTGACAACTAGCAGCCACACCAACCACCAACAAACAAAAAAAAAAAAAAAAAAAACAAAAACAAAGAGCAGAAACACACAACCACCACCAAAACAATACAACCAACCCAACACAACCACAACCACCACCCCACCACCACCACACCAAATCAGTAAACACCACCACACGTAAACATAGAAGCAAAACACCACCACCACCACACCACCCCTACCACCACCACCACCACCAACACCACACACCACCAACACCACCACACCACCACACCACACCACACACCCTAGCAGCCACCACACCACCACACCAACCCTACCACCGCCCCTAAAAACAATTAGCAGCCACTACCCCACAAACAGCAATCACAAACCACATACCATGCCTGTGTATTATTTATTTAACTGTTTATTTATGTTTTTACCTTTGTTTATGTAGTTTTGTTTATCTGTTTATTTATGCACCATTGAGATGCTGGAGGAAGGGAAAGTGGATGCTGTGGTGTGATGCTTTGATGTGATGCTGTGTGGAACCAGCATCAACCTCACCCACCACCCCACAAACAACTATCACAAACCACACACCTTTCATGTTCAGATTGCCATCGAGATGTTGGAGCAAGGGAAGGTGGATGCTGTGGTGTGTGTGAAGCCAACCCCAACCTCACCCACCACCCCAGGAGCAACAATCACAAACCACACACCTTTCCTGTTCTGATTGCCATGGAGTTGCTGGAGCAAGGGTTGGTGGTGAAAAGTTGAAGTGATGCTGTGGTTTGTTTGAAACCAGCATCAACCTCACCCACCACCCCACAAACAACAATCACAAACCACACACCACTCCTGTTCAGATAGCTATCGAGATGTTGGAGCAAGGGACAGTGGATGCCGTGGTGTGTGTGACAACAACCCCAACCTCACCCACCACCCCAGGAGCAACAATCACAAACCACACACCATTCCTGTTCTGATTGCCATGGAGATGCTGGAGCAAGAGTTGGTGGTGTAAAGTTGAAGGGATGCTGTGGTTTGTTTGAAACCAGCATCAACCTCACCCACCACCCCACAAACAACAATCACAAACCACACACCACTCCTGTTCAGATAGCTATCGAGATGTTGGAGCAAGGGACAGTGGATGCCGTGGTGTGTGTGACAACAACCCCAACCTCACCCACCACCCCAGGAGCAACAATCACAAACCACACACCATTCCTGTTCTGATTGCCATGGAGATGCTGGAGCAAGGGTTGGTGGTGTAAAGTTGAAGGGATGCTGTGGTTTGTTTGAAACCAGCATCAACCTCACCCACCACCCCGCAAACAACTATCACAAACCACACACCACTCCTGTTCAGATAGCTATCGAGATGTTGGAGCAAGGGACAGTGGATGCCGTGGCGTGTGTGACAACAACCCCAACCTCACCCACCACCCCAGGAGCAACAATCACAAACCACACACCATTCCTGTTCTGATTGCCATGGAGATGCTGGAGCAAGAGTTGGTGGTGTAAAGTTGAAGGGATGCTGTGGTTTGTTTGAAACCAGCATCAAGGGACAGTGGATGCCGTGGTGTGTGTGAAAACAACCCCAACCTCACCCACCACCCCAGGAGCAACAATCACAAACCACACACCATTCCTGTTCTGATTGCCATGGAGATGCTGGAGCAAGAGTTGGTGGTGTAAAGTTGAAGGGATGCTGTGGTTTGTTTGAAACCAGCATCAAGGGACAGTGGATGCCGTGGTGTGTGTGAAAACAACCCCAACCTCACCCACCACCCCACAAACAACAATCAAAACCCACACCACTCCTGTTCAGATTGCTATCGAGATGCTTGAGCAAGGAAAGGTGGATGCCCCGGTGTGTGTGAAGCCAACCCCAACCTCACCCACCACCCCAGGAGCAACAATCACAACCCACACCACTCCTGTTCAGATTGCTATCGAGATGCTTGAGCAAGGGAAGGTGGATGCCCCGGTGTGTGTGGAACCACCCCCAACCTCACCCACCACCCCACAAGCAACACTCACCCACCCACCACCCACCACCATCCCACCATGCATGCTCAGGTTTCCATGGAGATGCTGGAGCAAGGGGAGGTGGATGCTGTGGTGTGTGTGAAAACAACCTAAGCCTCACCCACCACCCCACAAGCAACAATCACAAACTACCACCACCACCACCACCACCAACACCACCAACACCCTACCAACACCCTTCCACCACCACCACTACCACCTTACCAAGACCACCACAACCACAACCACCACCATCCGAAAAGCCACAATCACAAACCACGAACATGCATGCCTGTTGGAGCAAAGGAATGGGGATGCTGTGGTGTGTGTGCAGAGCGACGAGAACATTAAACACACTACCCTTATAAGCAACCACCCCACAAGCAACAATCACACCCAACACCACCACCCAACCACCACCCTAGATTGCCATGGAGGTGCTGGAGCAAGGGAAGGTGGATGCTGTGGTGTGATTCTGTGGTGTGTTTGAAACCAGCATCAATCTCATCAACCACCCCACCAGCAACAAGCACGAACCACTCACCATGCATGTATCCTTTTTATTATATTTTTATATACCGTCCCTGTGTAGATTGCCATCGAGATGTTAGAGCAAGGGAAGGTGGATGCTGTGGTGTGATTCTGTGGTGTGTTTGAAACCAGCATCAATCTCATCAAAACACCCCACCAGCAACAATCACGAACCACTCACCATGCATGTATCCTTTTTATTATATTTTTATATACCGTCCCTGTGTAGATTGCCATCGAGATGTTAGAGCAAGGGAAGGTGGATGCTGTGGTGTGATTCTGTGGTGTGTTTGAAACCAGCATCAATCTCATCAAACACCCCACCAGCAACAATCACGAACCACTCACCATGCATGTATCCTTTTTATTATATTTTTATATACCGTCCCTGTGTAGATTGCCATCGAGATGTTAGAGCAAGGGAAGGTGGATGCTGTGGTGTGATTCTGTGGTGTGTTAGAAACCAGCATCAATCTCATCAAACACCCCACCAGCAACAATCACGAACCACTCACCATGCATGTATCCTTTTTATTATATTTTTATATACCGTCCCTGTGTAGATTGCCATCGAGATGTTAGAGCAAGGGAAGGTGGATGCTGTGGTGTGATTCTGTGGTGTGTTTGAAACCAGCATCAATCTCATCAACCACCCCACCAGCAACAATCACGAACCACTCACCATGCATGTATCCTTTTTATTATATTTTTATATACCGTCCCTGTGTAGATTGCCATCGAGATGTTAGAGCAAGGGAAGGTGGATGCTGTGGTGTGTGTGCAGAGCGATGAGAACGACAGGTTCACACCCAAACCTGTTGTTGCACGCTGTGTGGAGGATATCCTCAAGTCCCGAGGAGTGAAGCCTTGCCTCAGTCCCAACCTGGATGTGCTTGCTACAGTGGAGGCCTTGCAGGTGTGGGGGTGGATGGGGTTGTGTGTGTGTGTGTGTGTGTGTGTGTGTGTGTAGGTGGGTGGGCGGGGTGGTGGGAGTCTAGAGGAGTGAAGCCATGCCTCAGTCCTAACCTGGATGTGCTTACTACAGTGGAGGCCTTGCAGGTGAGTGGTGGTGGTGGGTGCTGTAGGTAGGTGGTGGGTGGTGTAGGTAGGTGGTGGGTGGTGGTAGTGGTGTGTGCGCAGAGCGATGAGAACGACAGGTTCACACCCAGGCCTGTGTTGCACGCTGTGTGAAGACATCCTCAAGTCTAGAGGAGTGAAGCCATGCCTCAGTCCCAACCTGGATGTGCTTGCCCAGTGGAGGCCTTGCAGGTGTGGGGGCTGATCGTGTGTGTGTGTTGGGGGGGGGGGGGGGGGGGGGGGGGGGGATAGGTTGGTGTGTGGTGGCGGGTGGTAGTGGTGGTGGTGGTGGTGGGGAGGGTGTAGGTGGGTGGGTGGTGGTGGTGGGTGGGAGGTGTGTGTGGTGGTGGAGGGTGAAGGTGGGTGGGGGGTGGTGGTGGTGGGGGTGGGGGGTGGGGGGGAAAGGTGGTAATTGGTGGTGGTGGTGGTGGGGAGGTGGTTAGGTGGTGGTGGTGGTGGTGGGTGAGTGGGGTTGGTGGTAGAAGTCTAAAGGAGTGAAGCCATGCCTCAGTCCTAACCTGGATGTGCTTCCCACAGTGGAGGCCATGCAGGTGGGTGGTGGTGTGTGGTGGTGTGGGGGCTGATTGTGTTCATGTTCGTGTTTGTGTTTGTGTTTGGGGGGGGGGGGGTCAGGTGGCGGTGGTGGGAGTAGGGGGGGGAGTGATTGGTGGTGGTGGTGGTGGTGGTGGTGGGTAGAAGTCTAGAGGAGTGAAGCCATGCCTCAGTCCTAACCTGGATGTGCTTGACACAGTGGAGGCGTTGCAGGTGGGTGCAGTACAGTGCAGTACTGTGCAGTACAGTGTAGTACAGTGCAGTGCGTTATAGACTTATAGTGCATGCCTCGGTCCTAACCTGGATGTGCTCGCCACAGTGGAGGCCTTGCAGGTGGGTGTTGGTGGTGGGTGGGTGTGAGGGTGGGTAGTTGGTGGGTGGGTGGTGGTGGTGGTGTGGGTGCAGAGCGATGAGAACGACAAGTCCACACCCAAACCTGTTGTTGCACGCTGTGTGGAGGATATCCTCAAGTCTAGAGGAGTGAAGCCTTGTCTCAGTCCTAACCTGGATGTGCTTGCTACAGTGGAGGCATTGCAGGTGGACAAACGTACAAATGGGTTAAGATGGGGGCTCCCGCCCCCTTGAAGAGGGGGCTCCACCAAAAAACGCGAAACATCTACAGGTCAAGCGCCTTAACTTCACTTCCCCCCCCCCCCCCCCCCCCCCGACCACACACCCACACCCCGTGAAGAAGAAGCGTCTGCTCTTCAATGGCATTGGCTGCCAGGTGCAAGCCATCCGCAGCATTGAGAAGTACTTGGGGCTAGAGGAGCTGCTCCCATCACTTAGGCAAACAAAAACTAAAAAACACAAAAAAAACTTGGTTACTTAAGAAACACTTGACATTGACAGTGTTACTACGTATGTAGGGGAAGCGCCTGCTCTTCATTTGCGTTGGCTGCTTGGTGCAAGCCATTCGCATCATTTTATACCTATTGCATGTCACTGCATACAATACTGCACACATATGCATACATACATATAAAGCCCCCCCCCCCCCCCCCCCCCCCCCCCCCCCCCCCTGCCCCACCCACCCCCACCCACCCACCCCACACACCCACGCCCCTTGTAGGTGAAGCGCCTGCTCTTCATTGGCGTTGGCTGCCAGGTGCAAGCCTCCATCCCATCTTCTACCTATTTCATGAATGTCACTGCATTAAATGCTGCACACATATGCATACATACATATAACTCCCCCCCTGCCCCCCCCCACCCACACCCGCCCCCCCCCACCCACCACCACACACACCCTGCCCCCCCCACCCACCACCCACACACACCCTGCCCCCCCCCACCCACCACCACACACACCCCTTGTAGGTGAAGCGCCTGCTCTTCATTGGCGTTGGCTGCCAGGTGCAAGCCATCCGCAGCATTGAGAAGTACCTAGGGCTGGAGAAGCTGTACGTGTTGGGAACCAATTGTGTGGACAACGGACGAAGACCCACGCTCGAGAAGTTTTTGAACGCTGCTAGCGCTGACCCTGACACTGTGCTACACTACGAGTTCATGCAAGACTACAAGGTGGTGCTTGGAGGCAGTTTTTGAGTTTCTGCTTCTTGTTTTATTTTATTTTATCATTTTAATGTATATTTGTTTTGTTACTTGGTGATTTATATTTGTTTTGTTACTTCTGGTGATTTATATTTGTTTTATTACTTCTGGTGATTTATATTTGTTTTGTTACTTGGTGATTTATATTTGTTTTGTTACTTCTGGTGATTTATATTTGTTTTGTTACTTCTGGTAATTTATATTTGTTTTGTTACTTCTGGTGATTAATATTTGTTTTGTTACTTCTGGTGATTTTTAGCCATTTAGTCATTTAGCCATTTAGCCATTTAGCCAAACGAAAAGTGCAAGGTTCAGTTTTTGAATGCTGCTAGCTCTGACCCTGATACCGTGCTTCGCTACGTGTTCATGCAAGACTACAAGGTGGTGCTTGGAGGCATTGTTTGAGTTTCTGCTTCTTTTTTTATCTATAATTTTTGTTTTTATGTTACCTCTGGTAATGTTTAGCCATTTAGTCCAAGGGTTTGGGTAACTTGTTGAATGCTGCTAGCTCTGCCCCTGACACCGTGCTACACTACAAGTGTATGCAAGACTACAAGGTAATGCTTGAAAGCAATTCTGCCCTTGACTTTCTGTTTTTCTGTTTTTATTTCAGATCCTTACTTCGACATCATGTTATGTTATACTGTACATCGCTACGTGTTCATGCAAGACTACAAGGTGGGGGTGGTAGGCACTTTTTTTTTTTTTTTTTTTATTTCTGCTGATTTTTTTGTGATTTCTCTTGATTTTTGCCATTTAGACTTCTGGTGATGTCTCGTGATTTTAGCAATGATTTTGACGGCTGGTACCTTCGACCCTGCCACCGTGCTACACTATGAGTTCATGCAAGGCTACAAGGTGGTTGTAGGCAGTTTTTAGTCTGTTTTTTTGTTTCTATGTTACTTCTGGTAATTTAAGCCATTAAGCCCGACTAAAAGGATTAGGGTAAGTTTTGAATGCTGGCAGCTCTGTTTTAATTTGTCTCGTGAATTTAACCCATTAAAAAAAAAAAAAAAAAATTGTCTCGTGAATTTAACCCATTCCAAGAGCTTGACCAAAGAAAACTTGTATGGGGAAGTTGTTGAATACTGCTAGCTCTCACCCTAACACTAGTTCATGCATTTTTACATGGTGGTGGGTGGAGGCAGTTCTGCTTCTGAATTCCTGTTTTTGTTTGTTTGTGATTTTGTGTGAATTTTGAGTTTTGGTACAAATCACAAAAAATCACCAGAAATCTGCTTCTGAATTCCTGTTTTTGTTTGTTTGTGATTTCTGGTGATCTTTTGTGATTTGTAGCCATTTGCCAACATCGGACGAACAAAAAGTACACATGGAAGTTGTTGAATGCTGGTAGCTCTTTCCCTGGAAAAGTTTTACATTACGAATTCATGCAAGACCACAAAAGGGTCGTTGTAGGCATTCTGCTTTTAATTTGCGTAATGTTTGGTTATTGTTTTCGACAGTGCTACACTACGAGTGCATGCAAGACTACAGGGTGGTGCTTGGAGGTAGTTCTGCTTTTGATTTATTGGTTATGTCTTTGTGATTCCTGCTGATTTCTCGTGATTTTAGCCATTAAAGTTTCTGGTAATGTCTCGTGAGTTTGGCAATTAATTTGAATGCTGCTAGCTCTGACCCTAACACAGTGCTACACTACAAGGTGGTGCTTGGAGGCAGTTCTACTTTTGATTTTTTATGCTTTTGTGATTTCTGGTGATGTTTTAGGTTCAATTTGAATTGTAATTGTAATTGTAATTGTAATTGTGGTGCAGGTCCACCTGAAGCACATGTATGGAAGCTTTGGGAAGATTCAATATTACAGCCTTCCTGTTCCCCGCCTTTCTCTTTTATTGCCTTTTTTAAAATTTAAATTTAAATTACAAGTTAATTGGAATTTAAATTGCAATTGTGGTACAGGTCCACCTTAAGCACATGGATGGCAGCTTTGGGAAGGTTTCATATTACTGCCTTCCAGTTCCCAGCCATTACAATTTTCATACATTTGTTTTATTGGAATTTGAATTTTTATTAAAAAATTGAATTTTAATTTGAATCTTATTTGTGGTGCAGGTGAACCTAAAGCACATGGATGGAAGCTTTGAGAAGATTCCATTTTCCCACCGTCCCGTTCTTCGCTTTTCTTTTTTAATGCGTTTTAAATTTTAAATAGTAATTTCCGAGTATTTCTGGTAATTTCAATTCAAATTTTAGTTCAAATTCAAACCTGAAGCACATTGATGGAAGCTTTGAGAAGATTCCTTACCTCTGCCTTCCAGTTTCCCGCCTTTCTATTTTCATACATAGTGCAATTAAATTCGAATTTCAATTTAAATTTGAATTAGAATTGCGGTGCAGGTGCACCTGAAGCACATGGATGGAAGCTTTGTGAAGGTTCCACACTCCTGCATTTCAGATCTTGGCCTTTCCATTTTCATACATTTTTGAAACTTGTATTTAAATTTGAATTTAATTATGGTGCAGATCCATCTCAAGCACGTGGATAGAAGTTTTGAGAAGGTTCCATAATTCTGCCCTCCAGATCTCTGCCTTTCTATTTTCATACATATTTAAATGTTTCCTTTTATTTGTATTTTTATTTTTTGTGAACCTCAAGCACATGGATGGAAGCTTTGAGAAGATTCCATATTACAGCCTGCCTGTTTTCCGCCTTTCTCTTTTAATGCATTTATACAATTTCAATTCATATTTAATTTAATTTTAATGTTAATGCTAATTTGAATTTGAATTGCGGTGCAGGTGCACCTGAAGCACATGGACGGAAGCTTTGAGAAGATTCCGTACTTCTGCCTTCCAGCCAACGACTTGAACGATGTGATTGCCCCATCATGCTACAGCTGCTTTGATTACACTAATGCAGTGGCTGACATGGTGGTGAGTAGTTTTTGTTTTGGGGGGGGGGGGGGGGGGGGTAGGCATGGGAGTGTGTGTGGGTGTGTGGGTGTGGGCGTAAGCATGGGGAGTGTGATTTGGGTGGGCACTAATTTTGTGTGGGTGAGTGGGTGGATGGGTGGCACTAGTTTGGGGATGACTTGAACGATGTGGTTGCCCCATCATGCTACAGCTGCTTTGATTACACCAATGCAGTGGCTGACATGGTGGTGAGTACTTGAGTACTGTTTTTTGGGGGGGGGGCACTAATTATTATTTTTTTTTTGGGGGGGGGGGCAATAATTATTTTTTTTGGGGTGGTGGGGGGGGGCACTAATTTTTTTTTGGGGGGGGGAGGGGAGGGGGGGCACTAATTATTTTTGGGGGAGGGGGGGGGGGGCACTAATTATTTTGGGGGAGGGGGGGGGGGGGGGGGGGGGGGGGGGGGGCACTAATTATTTTTGGGGGGGGGAGGGGGGGAGGGGGGGAGGGGGCACTAATTTGGGGTGGTTTGGGCCTGGGGGGAGGGGGGGAGGGGTCTTAGGCATGGGGCCATGATTATTGGTGGCACTAGTTTGGGGATGACTTGAACGATGTGATTGCCCCATCATGCTACAGATGCTTTGATTGCACTAATGCAGTGGCTGACATGGTTGGTGAGTACTCGTTTTGTGTGTGTGTGTGTGTGTGTGTGGGGTGGGGGTCTAAGGCATGGGGGTTGTGATTTGGGTGGGCACTGATTTTGTTTGGGAGGGCTCAGGCATGGGGGGGATGATTTGGGGGGGGGCGGGAGGGGCGATATTTGAGGATGACTAGAACGATTATAATCCCCCCCCGCCCCCCCCCCCAAAAAAAACACCACACACACACACACACACACACAAAACAACACAAAGTACAGCTGCTTTGATTACACCAGCAGTGGAGGAAATGGGGGGAGTACTTGTGTTGTTGGGGGGGGGGGGGTAGAAGTGAATGTGGTGGGGGGGTGTGGGGGGGGGTTTCGTGCGGGGGGGATGGGGAGGGGGGGGGGGCGAGACGGGGGGCTATAATGTGAAATGGTGGGGAGTTACTTGTTTTTGGGGAGGGGGGATGGGGAGGGGTTTAATTGACTGTGGGGTGTGGGCTGTGGGGGGGGGGGGGGGGGGGAGGGGAGGGGGGGGGGGGGCTAATTGACATGGTGGTGAGAGTACTTCTGTTTGGGTGGGAGGGGGGGGGGAGGGGTTCTGAATTGATGTGGGGGGGGGGGGGGGGGGGGGGGGGGGGGGGAGGGGGGAGGGGGGGGGAGCAAGGTGGACGGGGGGGGGGGGGGGGGGGGGGG
The DNA here is from genome assembly GCA_013435795.1 of Chlamydomonas sp. ICE-L. Taxonomy (NCBI): domain Eukaryota; kingdom Viridiplantae; phylum Chlorophyta; class Chlorophyceae; order Chlamydomonadales; family Chlamydomonadaceae; genus Chlamydomonas; species Chlamydomonas sp. ICE-L. Next base: position 75,282,808 of record JACBWV010000610.1, read on the forward strand.
GGGCGGGAGGAAGGGGAAGGGGGGGGGGGGGGGGGGTGGGGGAAGGGGGGGGGGGGGGCTGGGGGGGGGGAATTGGAGGTGGGGGGGGGGGGGGGGAGGGAGGGGGGGGGGGGGCTTGGGGGGGGGGGGGGGGGGGGAAGGGGAGGGGGGGTGGTGGGGGGGACGGGGGGGGAGGGGGGGGGGGGGGGGGGAGGAAGGGGAGGGGGGGGGGGGGGGGGGGAATGGCGCCGTGGGGAGGGGGGGGGGGGGGGGGGGTGGGGGGGAAGTGGAGGGGGTGGGTGTGTCGGTGAGGGGGGGGGAGGGGGGGGGCGCGGGGGGGGGGATAATTGGAGTAGGGGGGGTGGGGGGGGGAGGGGGGGGAGGGGGGGGGGGGGGGGGGGTAGTGGGGGGGGGGTTGGTAATTTGAGTGTGGTTGTGTGTGTGGGAGGGATGGGGGGGGGGGGGGGCGGGGGGGAGGGGGGCGGGGGGCTAATTGGATGTGGTGTTTGTGTGTGAGGGGGGGGCGAGGGGGGGGGGGGGGGGTGGGGGGGGGGGTTAATTTGAGTGTGGTTTGTGTGATGTGAGGGGGGGGGAGGGGGGGGGGGGGGGGGGGGGCTAATTGAGTGTGGTTTGTGGTGGGAGGAGGGAGGTGTGGGGTGGGGTGGGGGGGCTAATTTGAGTGGGGTGGGTGGGTTTTCTGTGGTGTGGGGTGCGGCTAATTGGTGTGGTGTGTGGGTGTGGGTGGGTGGGGGGTGGGCTAAGTTCCTGGGGGGGTGATTTGATT
>JACBWV010000610.1:75287764-75314717 GCA_013435795.1 Chlamydomonas sp. ICE-L
CCTGTGTACAGCTGCGAACATACTTGTCTGCCCTGCTGTACAAGCTGAGTACATAGCCTGTATGCCTGGTACAGTGAAGATACATACTTGTATGCCATGTGTACAGCTGAATACATAGCTTGTTGCCCTGTGTACAGCTGAGTAGATAGCCGTATGCCGTGTACAGCGGAGTACATAGCTTGTATGCCTGTGTACAGCTAGTACATAGCTGTATGCTGTGTAAGCTGCGAGACATAGCGTATGCCCTGTGTACAGCTGAGTACATAGCTTGTTGCCCTGGTAAGTGAAGTACATAGCTTTGTATGCCTGTGTCAGTAGTATAGTGATGCCCTGTGGACGACTGGACATGCTGTATGCCCTGTGTACAGTGGAGTACATAGTTGTATGCCTGTGTCCAGCTGAGTACATAGTGGTATGCCCTGTGTACAGCTGGAGTACATAGCCTGTATGCCTGTGTACAGCTAGTACATAGCTTGTACGCCCTGTGTACAGTGAGTAAATAGCTTGTATGCCCGTGTACAAGCTGAGTACTAGTTTATGCCCTGTGTACAGCTGAAGTACATAGCTTGTATGCCATGTGTACCAGCTGTAGTACATAGCTTGTATGCTGTGTACAGTGAGACATAGCTTGTATGCCGGCACGCTGAGTACATAGTTGTCATGCCATGTGTACAGCGAGTACATAGATGTATGCCGTGTACAGCTAGTTACATAGCTTGTAGCCCTGGGAACAGATGAGTACATAGCAGGTATATGCCCTGTGTACAGCTGAGTAATAGGCTGTATGCACTGTGTACAGCTGAGTACATGCTTGTATGCACTGTGTACAGCTGAGTACATACTTGGATGCCTGTGTACAGACCTGGAGTACATAGCTTGTGACGCCCTGTGTCAGCTGAGTACATAGCTTGTATGCCCTTGTGTAACGCTGAGTACATAGCCTTGTATGCCCTGTTACAGCGGAGTACATCGCTTGTTGCCTTGTGTACGCTGAGTACCAAAGCTTGTATTGCCCTGTGTACAGGCGGAGTACATAGCTGCTGCCCTGTGTACCGCTGAGTACAAGCTGAGTATGTCCTGTCGTACAGCTGAGTACAGAGGGCCCTGTGTTACAGCTGGTACCATACTGGTATGCCCTGTGTACAGCTGAGTACAAGCCTGTGATGCATGTGTACAGGTGAGACATAAGATCGTATGCCTGTGATACAGTGAGTACATAGCTTGTATGCCCTGTGTGAAATGCTGGAGTACATAGCCTGATGCCCTGTGTACAGCTGGAGAAACATAGCTGTATGTCCTGGTACAGTGAGTACATAGCTTGGATGCCTGTGTTAGTGAGTACACGTTGTATGCCCTGTGTACAGCTGAGTGCATAGGACTTGTAGCCTGTGCTACAGCTGGAGTACCATAGCTTGTATTGCCCTGTGTACAGCTGATGACATGTCGTGTGTATGCCCTGTGTACAGCTGAGTACATAGCTTGGTATGCCCTCGCTGTATCAGCTGAGTACATGCTGGTATGCCCTGTGTACCGCTGAGTGACATAGCTTGATGCCTGTGTGTACATCGCTGAGTACCTAGTGTATGCCCTGTGTGTACAGTGAGTAATAGCTTGTATGCACCTGGGTGATCACTGAGTATCAATAGCTTTGTAGTGACCGGTGTACAGCTGAGTACAGCTTGTATGCCTGTGTACAGCTGAGTACATAGCTTTGTTATGCCGTGTACGCTGAGGACATAGCTGTATGCCCTGTGTACAGCAAAGAGTAAGCCTGTAGCGTCTGGTACAGCTGAGTACATAGATTGGATGCCCTGGTGTAGCAAGCAGGAGTAATAACTGATGCCCTGTGTACAGATGAGTACAGTAGATTGTATGCCGTGTCGTGTACAAGATGAGTACCTTAGCGTGATATGGGCCCAGTGTACAGTGAGTACATAGCCTGTATGCCCTGTGTACAGCTGAGTACATAGCTTGTATGCCCTGTGTACAGCTGAATACATAGCTTGTATGCCCTGTGTACAGCTGAGTACATAGCCTGTATGCCCTGTGTACAGCTGAGTACATAGCTTGTATGCCCTGTGTACAGCTGAGTACATAGCTTGTATGCCCTGTGTACAGCTGAGTACATAGCTTGTATGCCCTGTGTACAGCTGAGTACATAGCTTGTATGCCATGGGTACCGATGAGTACGACAGATTGTAGCCTGTGTACAGCTGAGTAAAACCAAGTATTTAGCTTGTATGCCTGTGTACAGCGAGTACATAGCTTGTATGCCCGTGGCTACAGCTGAGACCATAGTGTTGCCCTGTGTACAGCCTGAGTAAAATAGCTTGTTATCCCTGTGTACAGCTGAGACCTAGCTTTATGCACGTGTACAGCTAGAAGTACATAGCTTGTATGCCCTGTGACACGCTGAGTGACATAGCTTGTATGCCCGTGTACAGTGAGAGACATGGCTTGTAGCCCTGGGTCAGCTGAGTACATAGCTTGTCATGCCGGTGTACATGTGGTACATAGCTTGTAGGACCTGTGTACAGCCTTGAGTACAAGCCTGTATTGCCTCTGTGTACAGTGAGTACATAGCTTGTATGCCTGGTACACTGGATGAGTACATAGCTTGTATGCACTGTTACAGCTGAGTCTACAGAGCTTGTTATGCGCCTGTGTACAGCTGAGTACATAGTGCTTGTACTGCACTGTGTAACAGATGAGTAACGCTTGTATGGCCTGGTACAGCTGGTATCATAGATTTTATGCCATGTGTACAGTGAATACATAGCTTGTATGCCCTGTGTACAGCTGAGTACATAGCTTGTATGCCCTGTGTACAGCTGAGTACATAGCTTGTATTGCTGTGCTACGCTGAGTACATGTTCGGTTGTATGCCCTGTGTACGATGAGTTACTAGCTTGTATGCCCTGTGTAGCTGAGTACATAGTTGTGATGCCCTGTGTTACAGCTGAGTACATAGCTTGCTGCCCGTGTACGCTGAGTACATAGCTTGTATGCCCTGCGTATAGCTAAGTACATAGCTTGTATGCCCTGTGTACAGCTGAGTACATAGCTTGTATGCCCTGTGTACAGCTGAGTACATAGCTTGTATGCCCTGTGTTACAGATGAGTACAGATAGCCTTGTAGGCCCGTGTACAGCTGAGTACCATAGCCTGTATGCCTGTGTACAGGCTGAGTTACATAGCTTGTATGCCCGTGTACCGACTGAGTACTAGCTTGTATGCCTGTGTACAGCTGAGTACATAGCTTGTATGCCCTGTGTACAGCTGAGTACATAGCTTGTATGCCCTGTGTACAGCTGAGTACATAGCTTGTATGCCCTGTGTACAGCTGAGTACATAGCTTGTATGCCCTGTGTACAGCTGAGTACATAGCTTGTATGCCCTGTGTACAGCTGGTACTAGCTTGGTATGCCCTGTGTACACGTATGAGTACATAGCTTGTATGCAATGTGTACAGGCTGGTACATAGTTGTATGCCCGTGTGTACAGCGAGTGCATAGCTGTATGCCCTGGGTACAGCTGAGGACATAGATGGTATGCCTGTGTAAACTGAGTACCCTAGCTTGTGATGTCCCTGTGTACAAGATTTTGTTTCGAGACAGAGCTGTAGCCCTGTGTACCGGCTGATGTACTCGCTTGTATGCCCTGTGGACAGCGAGCACATAGCTTGTATGCCCGGTGTAAGACTGAGTAACATAAGCTTGTATGCCCTGGTACAGGATGAGTACATAGATTGTATGCCCTGGGTACAGCTTGAGTACATCTGTATGCCCTGTGTACAGCTGGGAGTCACATAGCTTGATGCCCTGGTACAGTGAGTGCATAGTTGGTATGCCAGTGGTGTAAGCTGAGGTACATAGCTTGATGCCACTGTGTACAGTACTGAGTACATACGACATGTAATGCCCTGTGTACAGCTGAGTACATAAGACTGTATGCCCTGTGTCCAGCCTGAAGTAAATAGCTATGTATGCCCAGCTGACAGCTGCGTACATAGTTGTATCCCTGTGTACAGCTGCGTTCACAGTTATCTTGTATGCCCGGTTTACCGCTGAGTACATAGCGTTATGCCTGGTACAGCTGAGTACATAGCTTGTATGCCTGGTACAGCTGAGTACAGGCCGTATGCCCTGTGTACAGTGATACAGAGCTTGCTGCCCTGTGGTACACTGAGTACATAGCTTGTATGCCCGGTGTACAGCTGTACATAGTTGTAGCCTGTGTACCGCTGAGTACATAGCTTGTTGCCCTGTGTACGCTGAGTACATAGCTTGATGCCATGTGTACAGCTGAGTACATCGCTTGGTATGCACATGTGTACAGCTGAGTACATATCTTGTATGCCCTGTGTACAGCTGAGTACATAGCTTGTATGCCCTGTGTACAGCTGAGTACATAGCTTGTATGCCCTGTGTACAGCTGAGTACATAGCCTGTATGCTCTGTGTACAGCTGAGTACATAGCTTGTATGCCCTGTGTACAGCTGAGTACAAGCTGATGCCTGTGTACAGCTGAGTACATAGCTGTAGCCATGTGTACAAGGGAGTACATAGCCTGTATGCCCTGTGTACAGCTGAGTACATAGCTTGTATGCCCTGTGTACAGCTGAGTACATCGCTGTATGCCCTGCTACACTGAGTACATTAGATTGTATGCCATGTGTACAGATGAGTACACAGCTTGTATGCCCTGTGCTCAGCGAGTACATAGCTGGTATGCCCTGTGTAAGCATGAGTAATAGCTTGTATGCCCTGTGTACAGCTGAGTACATAGTTGTGTGCCCTGTTACAGCTGGTACAAGCTTGTATGCCCTGTGTACAGCTGAGCTAAGCTTGTATGCAATGTGTACAGCTGAGTACATAGCTTGTATTGCCCTGTGTAGCATGCTGGTACATAGCGTGTATGGCCCGGGTACAGCTGATACAAGCTGGTTGCCCTGCGTATAGCTGAGTACATAGCTGTATGCCCTGTGTACAAGTGAGTACAATAGCTGGTCTGCCATGTGTACAGCTGAGTAACATAGCTCGTTATGCCCTGTGTCAGACTGAGTACTAGCTTGATAGGACCTGTGTACAGCTGAGTACAAGCTTGTATGCCCTGTGTACAGCTGAGTACATAGCTTGTATGCCCTGTGTACAGCTGAGTACATAGCGTGTATGCCTGTGTACAGCTGCTACATAGCTTGTTGCCCGGTACAAGCTGGTACATTCGCTTGTATGCCATGGTACAGCTGAGTACATAGCTTGTATGCCCTGGTACAGCTGAGTACATAGCTTGTATGCCCTGTGTACAGCTGAGTACATAGCTTGTATGCCCTGTGTACAGCTGAGTACATAGCTTGTATGCCCTGTGTACAGCTGAGTACATAGCTTGTATGCCCTGTGTACAGCTGAGTACATAGCTTGTATGCCCTGTGTACAGCTGAGTACATAGCTTGTATGCCCTGTGTACTAGGGCTGAGTACATAATACTTGTATGCCTTTGTGCAGCTGAGTGCTAGCTGTATGCCCTGTGTACAGCTGAGTAACATATCTTGTACTGCACCTGTGTAAGCTGGAGTACATAGTTGTAGCCCTGTGTACGTGAAGTACATAGCTTGTATGCCTGTGTACACTGAGTACATAGTGTATGACCGCTGTGTACAGATGAGGTACATAGCTTCTATGCCCTTTGTACAGCTGAGGAAATAGATGTATGCCCTGTGTAAGCTGTACATAGCTTGTATGCCCTGGGTAAGCTGAGTACATAGTTGTATGCCCTGTGTACAGCTGAGTTACATAGCTTGTATGCCCTGGGTTACAAGCTGAGTTACAAGCTTGTATGCCCCTGTGGACAGATGAGTACATAGCTTGTATTTGCCATGTGTCAGCTGAGTATCATAGCTTGGTATGCCCGGTACAGATGAGTACATAGCTTGTATGCCCTGTTACAGCGTGAGTACATAAAAAGGCCCTTGTATGCCCTGGTACGAGATGAGATAAATAGCTTGTATGCCCTGTGTACAGCTGAGTACATAGCTTGTATGCCCTGTGTACAGCTGAGTACATAGCTTGTATGCCCTGTGTACAAGTGAGTACAGAGCTGGTAGCCCTGTGTACGGCGAGTACTAGGCTTGTATGCCCTGTGTACAGCTGAGTAATGCTGTAGGCCTGTGTACAGTGAGTACATAGCTTGGATGCTGTGTCAGCCTGAGTAGTACACGGAGTACATAGCTTGTATGCCTGTGTCCACTGAGTACATAGCTGGTATGCCCGTTACGCGGATACATAGCTTGTATGCCCGGTGTACAGCGGAGTACATAGCTTGTATACCTGTGTACAGGCTGAGTACATAGCTTGTTGCCCTTGTTACAGCTGAGTACAACTTGTATGCCCTGGGTACAGCTGAGTACATAGCTTTATGCCCTGTGTCCAGCTGAGACAGATACTTTATGCCCTTGTCCAGCTGAGTACATAGCTGTTGCCTGTTACCGCTGAGGACATCGCTTGTATGCCCTTGTACAGCTGATACAATACTGTATGCCCTTGTCCAGCGAGTACATAAGCCTGTATGCTCATTGTACAGCTGAGGACATAGCTTTGTATCCCTGTGTACAAGCTGAGTACATAGCTTGTATGCCCGTGTACAGCTATACAGCTGTATGCCTATGTACAGCTGAGACTAGCTTGAATCTTGTCAGCTGAGTACATGCCTGTATGCCTTTCGCTGAGTAATACGTGTATGCCCTGTGTACAGCTGAATACATACTTATGCCCTGTGTACAGCTGATGACTAGCTGTATGCCCTGTGTACAGCTAGTCAAATAGCTGTATGCCCTGTTGTACCGCTGAGTACAGAGCTTGTATGCCCTGGTACAGCTGAGTACTAGCTTGTGTGCCCTTGTGTACAGCTATTACATAGCTTGTCTGCCCTGTGTACGCTGAGTACAGAGGTGTAAGCCCTGTGTACAGCTGATACATAGCGGTATGCCCTGTGTACAGCTGAGTACATAGGCTTGTATGCCCTGTGTAACAGCTGAGTACGAGCTTGTATGCCCTGTGACAGCTGAGTACCTAGCGTTATCCCTGTGTACAGTCGTGGGACATAGGCCTGTATGCCCTGTGTACAGCTGAGTACATAGCTTTATGCCCTGTGTACAAGCTGAGTACATAGCGTGTATGCCCTGTGTACAAGCTGAGTACATAGCTTGTATGCCCTGCTCTGCCTGTGTTTTCAGAAGACCCTGGTAGCTGCCCTTTAAGGTCCTCCCCTCCCCTCCCCCTCTAGTGCGCCTAGCTTATTGTAAGGGGATCAATTCCTGTATATGGCTGAATGCTTGTGGTTTCAGGAGACTCTGGTAGCTGCCCTCTCTCGTCACTCCGCTCCCCTCTGGCTTCGCTTAGCTTATTGTAAGATGGCTGAATGCATAGCTTTTCTGCCCTACTCTGCTCTAAACAAAAGCTTCTAGGCAGCTCCCCTGTCATTGGACGGTATGTCCCGCCAACCTTAAATGTGCCCAGCTTATTGTAAAGGGACAAACTCCTGTAGATGGCTGAATGCATAGCTTTTCTGATCTGCTATGAATAGTAGCTTCTAGGCAGCTCCCCTGGCTGGCTGTTGAGCCAAACCAAACGCAGCATAGTGGACCTTGAAGCTGACTCAATCAGATGTCCAGAACTGCTGAAGTAGCTAAGTATTTGTAGCACAGAGGCTGACCCAGGGAACTGCCTTGAAGTTGCTAAAAAGCTGAGAATAATACATGCTAAAAAGAAAACGGACTTCAATTGTTGGCGGAGCCCCCTCTTCAAGGGAGCGGGAGCCGCCAGATTCACCTTGTTGTCTGTTTGTCCGTCCGGCCGAAGACTGAGAGGAAGCCTGGCACGTCAGCCAACGCATGTTTCATAACTAACTGGCTTTGGCCCGCTCCATTGCCACCCGTCATTCAGATAGCAAACACTCTCTGCCAATTTCCATGTCGCTGGCGACCAGGGTAATTCAAAGCGCGCGCTTTTGCGCTTTTGAGCGCTGACTTTTTGACCCCCTCTGCGCTTTAAGCGCAGTTTTTTGCAACTCCCTGTGGGCGCAGCATGCAAATTTTGCGCTTTTTGCACTACAATGCGCAGTTTTTTTGTTGTCAAGTGCGCTAAAGCGCTGGCCAATTTGGCAATTTGAAGTACCCTGCTTGCGATGCCGCCTAGGGCTTGTTTCATATCTAGATGGAGCCCTTTTCAGTGATATACAATGGTCTAATGGTAGACCAGATCGCTTGAGGATGAAGATTCGGGGGTTCGACTCCCCCTTCGGTCGATCTTGGCGTTGCAGGTCGTTGTCAACCGCGATGGTAGCTTGTCCAGTTGAGGTAGGAGACCGCTCCCCACCCGCGTACGACGGGCTCCCTTAACACCACGCCCCACCAGGCGTTATCATTACCTTTTTACCTAGATGGCTTCATGCCCTTGGCAATCTTCATTTGTATAAGGCTGTGTTTGCCATTGCTATGCAGTTGGCTAGGACTTCCTTCATATCTAGATGGCTTCATGCCCTCGGCAATATTCATTTGTATAAGGCTCTATCTGCCTTTTCTATGTGGTTGGCTAGCTGACTGCCCTGTTTTTTGACGGGTCCCCTCTTCAAGGGAGCGAGAGCCCTCAGGGTGACCCATTTGTCTGTTTGTCTGACTGAGACGAAGCCTGACAGTATGACACGTCAGCCAAAAAAGGTAATGATAACGCCTGGTGGGGCGTGGTGTTAAGGGAGCCCGTCGTACGCGGGTGGGGAGCGGTCTCCTACCTCAACTGGACAAGCTGCCATCGCGGTTGACGACGACCCGCAACGCCAAGAGCGACCGAAGGGGGAGTCGAACCCCCGACTCTTCATTCTTAGGCGATCTGGTCTACCACTAGACCATTGTAAATCACTGAAAGAGGCTGTCAGCCAAAAGTCTCATAACAAACTGGCTTCCATGGCCACCTGTCGCTTGCGACGCTGCATATAACTTGTTATGTGGCTGTCACTGTTCATGCTGATATATGGTGTTGATGCTTAATATCCGGCTGGGCCGCTACTTAGTTGTGGGGACAGGCTAAGTTAGTTAATATCCGGCTGGACCGCTACTTAGTTGTGGGGACCGCTACTTAGTTGTGGGGACAGGCTAAGTTAGTTAATATCCGGCTGGACCGCTACTTAGTTGTGGGGACAGGCTAAGTTAGTTAATATTAGTGAATTAATCATATTAGTGAATGTTAGTTAATATGAGACGGACGAGCCGCCTCACAATAATTTTGAATTTATTTGAAAAACTAATATTACACTATAATAATAGTAGTTCATATTAGTTTCTCAAACACTTATATTAGGTGGCGTTCCCTACTTAGTTGTGGAACACTATTCACCAGAGATAGAAAAAGAGATTGAGATACATACATATATATAAATAAATACAGATATAGATACAGATACAGATACAGATATAGATATAGATATAGATATAGATATAGATATAGATATAGATATAGATATAGATATAGATATAGATATAGATATACAGATATAGACATAGATATAGGTATAGATATAGATATAGATATAGATATACATATACATAGACATAGACATAGACATAGACATATAGGTATAGATATAGGTATAGGTATAGATATAGGTATAGATATAGGTATAGATCTAGATATAGATAAAGATATAGATATAGATATAGATATAGATATAGATATAGATATAGATATAGATATAGATATAGATATAGATATAGATTCACCTGTGTGCATGAGGGAGGGGGAGGAGGTGCCCACCGCTTCGTCCTCAGTGATACCCACACGCAGGTATGCACTGCCCAGTGTGTCGGGGGGGGTGCTGCGAAGCATGGCGGTGCTAGTTGGAGTGGTCTGGTCTACTGATCTGGGCCCCCAGGTCGATTGGTTTGGTCTGCTGGTACGTGATGCCAGGTTGAGTGGCCCGGTCTGCTGATGCGTGATGCCAGGTGGAGTGGTCTGGTCTACTGACACGTTATGCCAGGTGGAGTGGTCTAGTCTACAGCTGATATGAGCAATCCAGATCCTTGGAAAGAGAGTACTATTTTATATCAGGGGAATTCTTCTGCTGGTTTCCCAACTGTTGATCTGAAGGTCTGCAGATCCTTGGAGACCAAGTCTAACCTGGATGGGCTGTGACGAGAGGGGAAGCCAATCACCAGTTGCTGTCCTGTTTGCCTTCCCGAGTTTCACTTCTGCAGGGTGAATTCTCGGTTTAGGATGCGCTGGTGAAGCCTTGATTCGCTGAGGGTGGGGGGCGACCAACCCGACTGACTGGGCGACAGGACTTCCTGACCGGTCCCACTTATTGAGCCATTACGCGGTAGGCGTGGCTGCGTTGCGATTGATTCAACCGCCTGGGGATGTCGACGAGGAGCTGAGAGACGAAGAAAGTGATGCTGCAAATCGAAGCACTGCCAACGTGTCAAACCCGGTGGAATATAAGAACCTAGGGCGAGGTGTAAGAAGGCAGCCCTAAAGTTCTGCGGAGGTTCTGCCGAATGGCAGCGGCGGTTCAAATACCACGCCCAATTCCCAGAGTTTACGAGGGAGCAGAAAGCTAGCAAGATCGAATGGGGTAGCAGCCAGATGTGGTCGACAGGTGGGCACTGGGCAAAAAATGAATATCTGTCAGCCTTGGGTCAACTCGCAGATCGACTTCAGAATCATGCAGCTAGAATGCTGCACAGCATGCGTGAGTCTGCACAAAGATGGGGTGGGTGACGGAAATGACAGACAGCTAGAGAATGATGACAAGATACAACGTTTTGCGCAACGCAGGGTCCACCCATGCCCTAGCTATCGCCGATCTAGCTATCTATTCCGGATTTTTTACTCTAGCCCTGAACGAACTTCCCTCACTTTCGCTTACCCCTCATGGTTCCGCATGGCCAGGCCCAGTGCGCCAAAAGTATAACCGGTATGGTGCGAGAATAAGCAAGCTCGGGCGTGCACCTGAGCTAACGTACATTGGAACATAAATACTTAACTGACACTGGTATGGTGCTATAATTGGCATGCCCACATATGAACATGATAACACATGCAAAGAAACACAAACAAATCACTTGCATTGGCCAGGTGTGAGAATTGGCATGCCCACACATGCACATGATCACACCTACACGCAAACACAGACACATTACTGGCGTGAGTCAGGTGTGAGAACCGGCATGCCCACACATGCACATGATCACACATGCACAGAAACACAAACAAATCACTAGCCTTGGTCAGGTATGATAATTGGCATGCCCATACATGCACATGATCACACCTGCACTCAAACACAAACAAATCACTGTAAACGGTCAGGTGTGAGAATTGGCATGCCCACACATGCACATGATCACACCTACACGCAAACACAAACAAAACACTGGCATCGGTCAGGAGTGAGAATTGGCATGCCCGCACATGCACATGATCACACCTACACGCAAACACAGACACATTACTGGCATGAGTCAAGTGTGAGAATTGGCATGCCCACACAAGCACATGATCACACTAACACTCAAACGCAAATACATAACTGACACTGGTATGGTGCTAGAATCGGCATGCCCACACATGCACATGCTCACACATGCACAGGAGCACAAAAAAATCACTTGCATAGGCCAAGTGTGAGAACTGGCATGCCAGACGTGCACACATGCACATGATCACACCTACACGCAAACACAAACAAAACACTGGCATCGGTCAGGAATCAGAACTGGCATGCCCACAAACGCACATGATCACACATGCACAGGAACACAAACAAAACACTTGCATTGGTCAGGTGTGTAAATTGGCATGCCCACACATGCACATGATCACACTTACACTTAAACACAAATATATAACTCACACTGGTATGTTGCTAGAATAGGCATGCCCACACATGCACAAGATCACACCTACACGCAAACACAGACACATTACTGGCATGAGTCAGGTGTGAGAATTGGCATGCCCACACATGCACATGATCACACTTACACTCAAACACAAATGCATAACTGACACTGGTATGATGTGAGAATTGGCATGCCACCACATGCACATGATCACACATACACTCAAACACAAAAACACCCCACACCAATGCCCCTCCCTCCAACCACCCACCCCACAAACACACACACCCCATACACCCCACACAACCCCCTGCCAACCCTTGCCACACCGCACTACACACCATACCGCACCACCACCCCACACCACATCACCACACCAATCCTCCTCCTTACACCAACACCACCTATAGGCACATCAAAGCACATTCAAGCACAGCAAAGTCTGTAAAGTACAGCAAAGTACGGCCATTTTCGTCAAATCACAGGAAAGCGCATCCCTCCAATCCCTTCAGATAAGCCAAGTACTGCTCTGAACTGCCTAGTACAACCAAGCACATCCAAGCACAGCAAAGTCTGTAAAGTGCAGCAAAGTACGGCCATTTTCGTCAAATCACAGGAAAGCGCATCCCTTCAATCCCTTCAGATAAGCCAAGTACTGCTCTGAACTGCCTAGTACAACCAAGCACATCCAAGCACAGCAAAGTCTGTAAAGTACAGCAAAGTACGGCCATTTTCGTCAAATCACAGGAAAGCGCATCCCTTCAATCCCTTCAGATAAGCCAAGTACTGCTCTGAACTGCCTAGTACAACCAAGCACATCCAAGCACAGCAAAGTCTGTAAAGTACAGCAAAGTACGGCCATTTTCGTCAAATCACAGGAAAGCGCATCCCTCCAACCCCTGCAGATAAGCCATGTACTGGAACCTACTGCCTAGTACCGCCAAGCATAGCCAAGTACCGCCAAGTACTGTCAAGTCCAGCCAAGTATAGAGAAGTGCAGATAAGTACAGCCAAGTACATCATAGCACAGGAACGGGCATCCCTTCAAATCAGAACACATCTCTCCAATTTCAGGCGAGTACAGCCCAGTACTGCCTATTACCACCAAGTACAGCCAAATACTGCCAAGTACAGCCAAGTATAATAACGGAGAAGTACAGAGAAGCACAGTAAAGTGTATATCTTCAAAGCATAGCACATCCACTACAAGTACTGCCAAGTACTGCTAATTACAATTTGGTACTGCGAAGTACAGTTAAGTCCTTCCAAGCCAGTACAGCCAAGTACAGATAAGTACAGATGAGCACAGCACAGCCCTCCAAGTACTGCCGAGTACAGATAAGTACAGATAAGTACAGATAAGCACAGCACAGTCCTCCAAGTACTGCCGAGTACAGATAAGTACAGATAAGTACAGATTAGCACAGCACAGCCCTCCAAGTACTGCCGAGTACAGATAAGTACAGATAAGCACAGCAAGTCACATCTCTGCAAACCAGAGCCCTTGCCTCCAACAACAATCATACCGCAGTTGGCATGGCGTCAACAGACACCCGTCCAAGCACAGGCCGACCCTACAACCCCGATGATACGGCAGAGTGGTGTGGCTTGTTATACCAGGTATAGAGTGCTTTGGCTTGTTCATACGATTGAGCATTATTCTGGTGCTTTACATCTAATTTATTTATATCAGTCCCCATCTGACGTCTCATTTCTGACAGACAATTTCAACTTTCTGAGCAGATATTCAAACTTGTATGATCGAATGTTCACAATTCAAAAAACATAACAATTTGTTCTGGGACATTTAATATTATATGTTATTTCACATAACTTATCTGATGGTCTATTTTTTTTTTTTTTTTTTAGACAATTGCACCTTAATGAGCCAGTATTCGAAACTCAGATGCTCAAAAGTTCAAAATTTGAAAACGTCCACAATGTATTCTTACGCATTTGACATTTCATATGATATCACTTCGCACATATGATGTTTCATTTTCAGAAAGACTCACCTTCCAGAGCAAATATTAAAAACTCAGATGCTCAAAAGTTTAAAAATTTGCAAAAGATTACATTATATATTATGCATTTCATATGATATCACTTATACTACTGTGAGGATAATATTATTGCGCAGATAAGAAATTCAAATATTCAAAATTCAAATTACCAAACCGCTTGCAGGCTTGCTACTGCGAGGAGAATGTTATTGCACGTATGTGAAATTCGAATATTCAAACCGCTTGCAGGCATGCTACTGTGAGGAGAATGTTATCGCTCTAATATGAAATTCAAATATTCAACATTCAAATTACCAAACTGCTTGCAGGCTTGCTACTGGGAGGAGAATGTTATTGCCCATATATGAAATTCAAATATTCAAATTCAAATAATCAAACCGCTTGCAGACTTGCTACTGTGAGGAGAATGTTATTGCGCATACATCAAATTCAAATATTCAAATTCAAACAACCAAACCGCTTGCAGGCTTGCTACTGTGAGGAGAATGTCATTGCGTAGATACAAAATTCAAAAATTCAAAACCCATATGTTCAAACATTCAAATTTTAAATATCCGAACCGCTTGCAGGCATGCTACTGTGAGGAGAATGTATACAAGCTCATCACCAGCTTGGTTGAAGCTGGGCATGCAACTAGCTTACTAGAGCTCTTCGTGGTGTTTGTTTCTAACCCAGACAAGAGGGTAGGTCCTGCGTACTTGCAAAAAATTGACTCACACCGACACCCACCAACCCACTCCCACCCCCCACACACCCCCCCACCCCACCCCACCCCCCACACACACACACACACACTGATGCTGGGCATGCCACTAGCTTGCTAGAGCTCTTTGTGGTGTTCATTTAAACCCAGACAAGAGGGTAGGTCCAGGGTATGTGTACACCCCAACCCCTCTCCCATTCCCACAACCCCTCCCATACCCACCACCACCAACGTTCTTGTAAAGAAAAACAAATCCCACTCCCACCAACACCCACTACCCCCCCCCCCCCCACACACACACACGCACACACACGGAAGCTGGGCATGCCACTAGCCACTAGCCATAAACCCTAGCACCCCCACGCAGGTTCCCTTGTGCTGCCAACCTTAAACACTAAACCCCCCACGCAGATTCCCTTGCGGTGCTAACCCTAAACCCTAAACCCTAAACTCCACCATGCAGGTTCCCTTGTGGTGCCAACGGGCAGGACAACAGGAGAGTGAGGGATTAGTCATTTGGGACTACCACGTCTTCTTGTTGCAAGTGCCCTTGCCTACCCCAGGCCCCCCATTAATAGCCCCAGGGGGCCTAGGACCAGTCTCTGGGGGGGCAGGACCAGGCCACAGCCAGGTGGGATGTGGCCACACAAGACAGTTGGTGCCTGAAATCAGGGCATTGGGGGGCCTAGGACAAGCACACATATCGCCCCCAACCCTGGTGTGGGACATGGACACGACTCAGCCCTTCCCTTGTACCTTCAATGCTTATGTTGAGGAGGCACTACGCTGTGGGCAGGGGGCACTTCCCCTTAGAGAGGAGTTCAAGAGGTGGGTCGAATTTTCTCTTCTCTCCCCCCTTCCCTCACTCCCTCCTCCCCTCCCTCCCTCCTCCCCTCCCCTCCCTCCCTCCCACCTCTTATCCCTCCCTCCTACCCCCAATCCCCTCCTCCCTTTCTCCCTCCCTCCCTCCCTCCTTCCTCCTCCTCTCCCTCACTCGCCCCCAGCCTCCCTCACTCCCTCCTCACCTCCCTCCCCCCTCCCCCCCTCACTCGCATCCCTCCCTCCCCGCCATCACCTCCATCCTCCCTCCACTCCCTCCTCCCCTCCTCCCTCCTTCCCCCCCTCCCTCCATCCCTCCCTCCATACCCCCCCCTCATATCGCCTCCCTCCCCCCCCCCTCCCCTCCCTCCCTCCATCCCTCCCTCACCTCCCTCCTCCCTCCTCCCAACCTCCTTCAACCTCACCTCCCTCCCTCACTGTTTCACCATCCCCTCCTCCCCTACCCTCACTCCTCCCCTCCCCTCACTCCTCCCCTCCTCACGTCCTCCCCTCCCTCCCTCCTCCCTTCCGTCCTCCCTCCCTCCTCCTCCCTCCTCCCTTCCTCCTCCCTCCATCCCTCCTCCCTCCTCCCTCCCTCCTTCACCTCCCTCCCTCGCCTCACTCCCTCCTCCCCTCACTCCCTCCTCCCCTCCCTCACTGCCTCCCCTCACTCCCTCCCACCTCTTATCCCTCCCTCCCCCCTCCCCCCCCTCCCTTCATCCCTCCCTCCCTCCTCCATCCCTCCCTCTCTCCCTTCCACCCCACCCCACCCCCCCTCTCCCTCCCATCCCTCCCTGGCTCCCTCCCACCCTCCATTTCTTCTAGCCCCCCTCTCCCCATCCCTCCATTCCTTCCCTCCCTCCCTCCTCCCTCCCTCCCTCCCTCCCTCCTCCCTCCCGTCCCTCCCTCCATCTATCTCTCCCTCCCACCCCACCTCCACCCCACCCCCCCCCTCTCTCCCCCCCCCCTTTCCTCCCTCCCTCCCTTGCTCCCTCCATCCCTCCATCCCTCCTCCCTCCCTCCCTCCCTCCCACCCTCCTTCACTCCCTTCCTCCCTCTCTCCCTTTCTCCCCCCCTCCCCCCTCCCTCCCCCCCTTCCTTTCCTTCCCTCCTCCCTCCTCCCCTCCTACCCCCCTCCCTCCCTTCCTCCCTCCCTCCCTCCCTCCCACCCTCATTCCTTCCTTCCCTACCACCCACCTGTCCCTTCAATTCTCAAAACTGCAGGCGGTTTCGAATTGTGCCAGCTCATCTGTATGTCTCCTATTTAGGATCCGATCGAAGCCACATGTTCAACCAAGCGCACGGTTGGAGCAGTACGCCCCCCCCATGGCCTTGTATTGTACCGCTGGATGGGGTGAATACACATAATCTAGAGAGGTACGGCATGCCCAGGGTATTGGATGTCAGGGTACTTTGTGTCTGTGTGTCTTTGTGTCTGTGTGTGTCTTTGTGTGTGTGTGTCTTTGTGTCTGTGTGTGTCTTTGTGTCTGTGAAGTGTGATGTCAGGAAACTTCCAAGCGCGCGCTTTTGTGCGCTAGCGCGCTGCCTTTTTGAGCCCCACTGTGCGTTTCGCACAGTTTTTTGCAACCCTTTGTGGGCGCAGCAAGCATTTTTTGCGCTTTTTGCACTACTAAGCGCAGTTTTTTTTCAAGTGCGCTAAAGCGCTGGCCAATTTGTTCAATGGAAGTACCCTGATTGGATGGCAGGGATGTGGCTCAGTTCATTTCGCCCTAAACTCGCACACCTGAGGGTCGCACCTGGGTCGCACAATTCGCGACCGGTCGACAAACAACACCACCAATACCACCAACAACAACAACAACAACAACAACATCAATACCAACAACCACATCAACACTAACAACAACAACAACAACAACAACAACAACAACAACAACAACAACAACAACAACCACATCAATACCAACACCCACATCAACACTAACAACAACAACAACAACAACAACAACAACAACAACAACAACACTCACATCAACACCAGCACAAACACCCATATCAACAACATCAACAATACCAACAACCACATCAACAACAACAACAAACACCACCCACATCAAAAACAACACACTTGCCCCCCCCACCACCTCCACCACCACCACTACACACACGCACACACACACCCAGGTACTGGGATGTTTCAGCCATCCATGACCCGAAGCTGGAGTTGGCTTTTGACCGCCCTGAGTCTGGAGACCCACCTGTGGGTAGTCTCCGTCTGCAGCCCCCCTACTCTGAATGTGGACAGGCCGAGGAGGGGGGCCTAGGACAACGCAACGGCAATGGGGGCGCCGTGTCAGATGGGGTCACACCACATCTCAAAATAATGTATGATGCAGCGAGGGCCAACATTGACCCTGGAGCGCTAGACCCTAAGGACAGGCGCAGTTCCCGGGCAGAGGCAATCCATCGGGCCATTGAACAGCTAGCACTGTCGCCATTGGAGGCAGTCTATGGTGTGGTTTGTAGCGAGAAGGGCTTTGTCAGCCTCTTTAGCTGAATCTGCCGCGTTTTTTATTTTTTCAGAGGCGGGGAGGGGGGAGATTTTGTGTTTAATTTAAAGTGTGAGATTTTTGGGTTGAGGGGTCGGGTTAAGGTAAAGGGAATGGGCAGTGTTTATTGGAAGAGGGGTATTTGTGTGGGTGGGTGGGTGGGTGTCCGACCTCGTTAGTATTTCTCGAGACCTGTAGGCTTCGACAGGACATCGACAACAACAAAAAATCGGCCTCCCCTTTCACATTCGAGCATTCGTATTACACGCACCCCGGGCCGGAATTGCTTTGTTATTGCGCCTCATGATGGATGCAAGTGTAATGAGAATCGGGCAATTAAATTATCTCTCATTTATGTAACACGTACATGGGGCCAGGGAAGTCCCAAGTTTGCTGCCTGAGACGCAACCAATTCTATACAGGGTACTTCCATTGACTAAATTGGCCAGCGCTTTAGCGCACTTCAAAGAAACAAAACTGCGCTTTGTAGTGCAAACAGCGCAAAATTGCTTGCTGCACCCACATGGGGTTGCAAAAAACTGCGCTTAACGCGCTGTGGGGCTCAAAAAGCCAGCGTGCATAGGCTACCGTGCAAAATAATGCGCTTGGAAGTACCCTGATTGCATAGCCGGCGACGCAACGGACTTCCTTCCTTCATTCTAGTCAACGAACCCTCCCCACGTTGCGACACATCGAACACTCTTCTACATTACATTATATTACATAACATTACATGTTAAAGTCTACTTGACACCGCGAGGGTGTATGAGACTCTGTGCTTTAAACAAAAAGAAAAAGCACCCACAAAGCAAAAAAAACATTACATCAGGTGTGTGTCGAGGACAAACAAACCAAACTCCCAACCACCGTTTTGGTGGCGTAGGTATTAAACCCCTTAGAGCAGGACCCAGATCTCAACCAATAACAGTGGCGGAGGTAAGAAGCTAACAAATGTGAAGTCACAAGGGGGGAAAAAGGATACTTAATTACGGTGCCACTAAGCAGTCCAGGGCTTCCTGTATTGCTCTTCTACAAGTAGAAAGATAGTCGGCTAGGTTGCTCCAAAAAGTCTTAGTGCCATTTCCATTCATAAAGATTCTGAATGTGGAATCGCAGAATTCCACATGCCATACGGTTAAGTCGTTATCCTCATGAGCCTAACTCATGATTGGACTGATTATTTTGCAGACCTCTTTGATGTGCAAGTAGGTATTGATCCAAGTCTGGATGCTAGGGACTTTGTCCCTCAAGCTGATGGACCTCAGATAGAGGCCGCACCAACATGGTTATGTCAAGACTTTACCACCCAGGAGGTGTTTTCTGTTCTCCAATCCCTACGGAAAAACTCCTCCCCCGGGGTAGATGGTATCCCTGCAGAATGGTACAGATTTGCTTCCCATGAGGCCAACTCCCGATTTGTACAAGCTATGACTAACCTGTTTAATCTCATCTGGAAGACTTCTTACCCTAGCCAATGGGCTGCAGCTGCCTTGGTACCCGTACCCAAATCCAAAGGCAGTGTGTATGACAAGGACAACTATCGAGGTCTTGCGGTGAGCAACTCCATAGGAAAGATCTTCTCCCTTTGCATGCTACGTAGACTAGATGATTGGTCAGAAGAATTCAACCTCAGAGCCACTGGCCAATATGGATTTAGAAGTGGTAGGGGTACTGCAGATGCATCATTCATTCTTAACCATATTGTAGATAAATATAGAGAAAAGAAAAAACCACTCTTTGTGGCTTTTGTTGATTTCAAGAAGGCTTATGATTGGGTCAACAGAGACTTGCTATGGGATTGCTTAGCAAGGCTAGGAGTCAAGGACCCCTATCTCAGTATTCTGAAGTCCATGTATAATCATGTTGTTTTCCAAGTTCGCCTACATGGGGACATTGGATCCTCCTTTCCATCCCTTGTAGGAGTTAAACAAGGAGACCCCCTATCCCCACTCCTATTCGGTCTGTTCATTGATAGAATTGAATCGTTCCTCCAATCCAAGCTCCCAAAATGTAGGGGCTGAGCTTAGGGGAAAGATTCTGCAACTGTTACTTTATGCTGATGACCTAGCTATAATGGCAGAATCCCCGGCAGATATGCAAGCGATGCTTGACTGCCTGAGAGATTTCTGCGAGGCTACTAAGATGGCTGTGAATATAAAGAAAACTGAGATTGTCGTTTTCAACAAACAATTCTGTGATGAGGCCCGCATGGATCCTGATTACAAATTTGTCTATGATGGAGCACAACTTTCTACAAAGTTATCTTTTATCTACTTGGGATCCCTCTTTGTGGATGGTGACTCAAGCAATCGTGCAAAAGCTGCTTTTTCTAGGATGCTCACTAAGGCCCAAAAGGCACACCACATGCTTCGTAGGCGATGCCATACTATGGAGATATACAATATTGATATTCTCACCCACCTGTTTGATTCTCTTGTACAACCTATCCTGAATTTTGGCTGTGAGGTGTGGGCTCCTTCTATTCTGAACAACACACTTATCTCAAATGACCATGCTTGTGAGAAATGGCATAGAGGTATACTTAAACAAATGTTGGGTGTTTGCCAATCTACTACATCTAATATTATCATGGAAGAGCTGGGTAGAACCCCGTTGTGTTTTGCTTGGCTTAAACAAGCTTTGCGCTTCTGGAACAAGACCATACATAAAGAACCTGAGGATCTCATTAGAATGGCTCTTGAGGAATCTTTTGACTCCAACACTGGCTGGGTTCATGACTTGCGTTGTGCTCTCCACAAGCTAGGATCCAGTAAAAACATCAACATTTTGGAGGCTGTCGATGTCGAAGGTATTATGTCTGAAGTTTTTGAGTCATGGAGGTTTAAGTACCCAAGTGACACCAATGCAGTTAGAGACATCCCTGATGAGAGAAGGGTTGGCTTTAAACGCCTCCGATACCAAAAATGGTTCGCAGCCAACAGCAATGATGAGAATGGCTTGATTCCCTTTACATCCGCCTTACAAAAGCAGGATCAGATTCGTTCTATAGCACAGTTTAGAATGGGTTCCCATTGGCTGAACACAGAAAGAATGAGGGTGGTGGATAGAGCACACATCCCTCGCTCAATGAGACACTGTCAAATGTGTGGGTTCCAAAAACCTGAGGATGAAATGCATATGTTTGAGTGCCCTTTTTATAATGATATTCGCCTCCGCTACCAGAATCTGTTTACAGATATTTATAGGCATGTCCATGAGGATACCGACTTAACCGTATGGAATGTGGAATTCTGCGATTCCACATTCAGAACCTTTATGAATGGAAATGGCACTAAGTCTTTTTGGAGCAACCTAGCCGACTATCTTTCTACTTGTAGAAGAGCAAGACAGGAAGCCCTGGACTGCTTAGTGGCACCGTAATTTATTATCCCTTTTTTTCTTCTTGTGACTTCTCATTTGTTAGCTTCTTACCTCCGCCACTGTAAGTGGTTGAGATCTGGGTCCTGCTCTAAGGGGTTTAATACCTACGCCACCAAAACGGTGGTTGGGAGTTTGGTTTGTTTGTTCTCGACACACCCCTGATGTAATGGGGTTTTTTGCTTTGTGGGTGCTTTTTCTTTTTGTTTAAAGCACAGAGTCTCATACACCCTCGCGGTGTCAAGTAGACTTTAACATGTAATGTAATGTAATGTATGGAAATGCCTATAAATATCTGTAAACAGCTTCTGGTAGCGGAGGCGAATATCATTATAAAAAGGGCACTCAAACATTTGCATTTCATCCTCAGGGTTGTGCATACCAGGGTTGTTCAGGACGCTATGTCCTCCATCGCTTTGGGTCGCTTTGGGTTGGATGTTCGCAGGAGCCTTGCTATCCAGCCTGGCAAGGTCACTACCACTGATACACAGCTCAGACGGACTTGGATTTGCTTGGACAGACTGGCTTGGCTTGGCTTGGCTTGGCTTGGCTTGGCTTGGCTTGGCTTGGCTTGGGCACTTTGTCTCAGCTCTGTGTCGGTTTTGACATTGTGACTTTTTTACCCCGTCGACTGTTGCCCCCGTCGACCATCACCCGGGTCTCTGATTTCTCCCCCCCCCCCCCCCCCCCCCCCCCCCCCCCCCCTCCCGTACCGCCTCCAGGCGTTCATTCTATTTTATTCCCCCAATTGCTCAATCTATTGCCTGGGTGTAGCGACCTTCGCGTTTTTTGCGCTGACTGGATCGATCGTCGCGACACTCGGCGTGTGACGATGTTGATGATGACCAAATCGAACCAGTGCCCCACTGGACTCCAAATGCGCCCGCTGCCTGGCGGAGTCAAGGGCGAGTTATGAGCATCACTGCGTTGTAGCCCTTTTAGCCGAAGCCCTCCCCTGGTATCCCGTCCCTGGTCGGCCGTGATGAGCACACGAGTAGCAGCCATCTTGCGCGGCGTCGCTCAACCTCCTCGTCCATGATGCTCATAGGTATAGGGGATAGGGGTGGTGTGGTGTGGTGGTGGTTGTGTGTGGTGTGCGTGTGGGGGTGGGTGGGTGGGTGGGGGGGTCAAGGGAAGGAGTGGGGAGGGGTGGGTGGTGGGGGGGTGTGGGGGAGGTATAGGGGAGGTTGGGGGGTGGTGGGTGGGTGGGTGGTTATACAGAAGGGGTGGTGGTGTGTGTGCGGGGGTGGGTGGTGGGTGGGTGGTGGGCATGCAGTGATGTACATAAGGGGGTGGATATGTACAAGGAAGGGTTGGGGAGGGGGGGTTGGTGTGTGTGGGTGGGTATATAGGTGTGGTGGGTGGGGGGGCATGCATTGATGAACATAAGGGGTGGATATGTACAAGGAAATGAAGGGGGGTTGGGGGAGGGGGGGTTGTGTGTGTGGGGGGGGTATATGGGTGGGTGTGTGGGTGGGGGGGCATGCATTGATGAACATAAGGGGTGGATATGTACAAGGAGGGTTGGGGTAGGGGGGTGGGGTTGTGTGTGTGTGGGGGGTATATGGGTGGGTGGGTGGGTGGTGGGGGCCATGCATGGATGACCTAGGGGGTAGAGAGGTACGGAATGGGTGTGTGGTGTGTGTGGTATATGGGTGGGTGTGGGGGTGGGTGGGTGGGTGGGGGGCATGCATTGATGAACATAGGGGGTAGAGAGGTAAAGTAAGGAATGGGTGTGTGGTGTGTGGTGGTATATGGGTGGGTGTGGGGGTGGGTGGGTGGGGGGCATGCATTGATGAACATATGGGGTAGAGAGGTAAGGGAATGGGTAGTTGGGTGGGTGGTATATGGGTGGGGTTGGGGGGTGGTGGGGTGGGGTGGGGTGGGGGGGCATGCATTGATGAACATAGGGGGTAGGAGGTAAAGGGAATGAGTAGGGTGTGGTGGGTGGTATATGGGTGGGTGGGTGGGTGGGGGTGGGCAGCCATTGATGCACATGGGACGGTTAGAGAGGTAAATGGAAAATGGGGGATGTGTGGTGTTGGGTGGTATATGGTAGGGTGTGGGTGTGGGTGGGGGCGGTGGGGGGGGCAGTGGGGGCAGCATTGATGAACATCGGGGGTTAGAGCGGTAGAGGGTGGTAACGATAATGGGAATGGGGTGTGTGTGGTGGAGGTGGGTGGTATATGGGTCGTGTGGTGTGGGTGGGGGGTGGGGGGCATGCCGTGATGACCCTAGGGGGTCGCGAGTCCAGGGACTGGTGGTGGTGTGTGTGGTATCTGGTCCGGGTGGGTGTGGGTGGGTGGGTGGGGGGCATCCTTGCTGCACATAGGGGTGTAGAGAGGTCGGTCCCGGTGCCTGGGTAGGTGGGTGGTGTGTTATTAGATGGGGGTGGGTGTGGGGGGTGGGGTGGGTGGATTTGTTATATGGGAGGGTGTTGGGGATGTGGTGGGTGTGGGGTAGGGGTTAGGGGGCATGCATGATGTGCTAGGGGGGGGTAGTCGGACAGTAAAGGTGTTGGGGTGGTGGGTGTGGGTGCAGCCGTGGGGATAGGAGCTGTGATGGGTTGGGTTGGTGGCATGTATTGATGTACCATAGTGGGTGGATTTGTAGTGTATATGGTGGTGGTGGTCTGTGGGGGGTTGGGTGGGGGTGGGTGGTGGGGGAGGATGGAGTCGCCATGAAAAGGTGTTTGTTGTGTGGGTTGTCAGGCGTGTGTGTGTTTGGTGGGCAGGGATTCTGGGGTGTGGTGTTGTGTGCGTTGTGTGTGTGTGTGTTGTGTGGTGTGGGGGGGGGGGGGGGGGGGTAGACATGCTAAAGGTGGTGAGGGTTGCATGCTGCGGGTCTGTTGTGTCGATGTCCAGGCCATTAAGTGTGTGTGGGGTTGGGGGGGTTTGTGTATGTGTGTGTGTGGGGTGGGGGTGGGGAGGTGGTGGTGGTGTGGTGGTGGTGGGCATGGCTTGATGTCCCTCGGGGGGGTAGACGGTCCAGGCTGGGGTGGGTGGAGTGGGTGGGGGGTTTGTGTCTGGTGTGTGTGTGGTGGTGGTGGTGGTGGTGGGGGGGGCCATGGCCTTGATGTACCTGGGGGGGGGGGTAGCCCGGCCCGGTTGGGGGTGGGTGGCGTGGGTGGTTGGGGTTGCGCCATGGCCGGCTTTCTGCTGGGTTGCCGCGTGTCTGTTGTGTTCGGCGGGGCGGGGCCCGTGCCGTGTGTGGGGGTGGGTTGGGGGGTGGGGGGGAGGTGAGGGAGGTAGACATGCCAGAAGGTTTGTGCTGGGTTGCATGATGTCTGCGGTTAGATGGGCACGACATTTAGGTTGTGTGTGGTGGGTGTGGGTGGGGGTTGTGGGGGGGGGGGGGGCACGCATTGATGTACCATAGAGGTGGATTGCATATGGTGGTGGGGGTGGTTGGTGGTGGTGTAGTGTGGGGGGTGGGTGGTGGGGGGTGGTGGGGTGGGGGGGGGCAGGCATTGATGTAAATGGAGGTGGATCATATGGTGGTGGTGGTGGTGGTGGTGGTGGTGGTCGTGTGGGAGGGGGATGGTGGGTGGTGGTGGTGGGGGGGACGCATTTGATATTCATAGGAGGTGGATTGTATGGTGGTTGGATGGTGGTGGTTGGTTGGTAGTGTGGGTGGTGGGTGGTGGGCGGTGGGGGTTGGGGTGGCAGCATGAGTACATAGGAGGTGGATTGCATATGGTGGTGGTGTGTGCGTGTGTGTGGTGGTGGTGGAGGTGGTGGTGGGTAGACATGCAAAAGGATATGATGGGTTGCATGCGTTGTCGCTTGTGTTCATGGGAAGGATTTTAGGTGTGTGAGTGTGTGTGTGTATGTGTGTGTGTGTGTGTGGGGGGGGGGGGGGGGGGGGTCGGACATGGCAGAAGGTGTGATGGTTGCATGAGTGTCGCTGTGTTTTTCTAGGGCAGGCCTTTAGGTGTGTGTGTGTGGGGGGGGTGGGTTGGGGTGGGGTGGGGTGGGGGGGGGGCGACATGCAGAGAATGTTGTTGAGGGTCTGCATGAGTGTCTGCGGTGTGTCATGGGCAGGCATTTAGGTGTGTTGTGGGGGGGGGGGTGGGGGGGGGGTAGACATACAGAATGTGTGATGGGTTGCATGAGTGTCTGCTGTGTTTCATGGGCAGGCATTTAGGTGTGTGGGGTGGGGGTGGGGTGGGGTGGGGGTGGGGTGTGGTGGGGGTTATAGGACATTACAGAATGTGTGTGATGGTTGCAGAGTGTTGCGGTGTTTCATGGCAGGCATTTAGGTGTGTGTGTGTGGGGGGGGGTGGGGGTGGGGGTGGGGTGGAGGGTGGGGGGGGGTAGACATACAGAAGGGTGAGGGGTGCAATTGAGTGTTGCCTGGTTTATGGGATAGGCATTTAGGTGTGTGTTGGGTGTGGGGGGGGTGGGGGTGGGGGATGTGTGTTGGGGGGGGTAAGACATAAGATGGGTGATGGGTTGCCCATGAGCCCCCAGCGTCTGCTGTGTTGATGGCCAGGATTTGGTGTGTGTGTGTGTGGGGTGTGTGTGTGTGTGTAGTGTGGGGGGGAGGTGTGTGGGGTGCCTGTGTGGGGGAGGGGGGGTGGTGGGGGGGGAGAGTAGACATTGCCAAGGTCGTGACTGGGATGATTGCACGCTGTCTGCTGTGTTCACTCCGCACCGCCTACACCCGAATGTCTGGTGCACGCCTGTAGTGTGTGGTGTGTGTGTGTGGAGGGGGTGTGGGGGAGTGGGTGTGTGCTGGGGGGGTGGGGGGTGGGGGGGGGGAGGGGGAGTAGCCATGCAAGGTGTGATGGGTGGGTTTGCATGAGTATCGGTTGTGTGATGGGCAGGATGTCTGGTGTGTATGTGGTGTGTGGTTGTGGTGTGGAGGGGTGTGGGGGAGTGTGTGTGTGGGGGAGGGGGAGTGTGTGTGTGTGTGTGGGGGGGGGGGGGGGGGGGGGGGAGGGAGAGGGAGTAAAGTAGACATGCAAGGTGTGATGGGTTGAATGATGTATTTTGTTGACGGGCGGCATTCTGTGGTGGGAGTGTTGTGTGTGTGGTGTGGCGTGTGTGTGGGGGGGGGGGGGGGGGGGGGGGAGGGGGGGGGGGGGACGGGAGGGGGGACGTCAGGGAAAGGAAGGGAGCGACATGCTAGGTGTGATGGGTTTGCATGAATGTCTGTTGTGTTTGATGGGCAGGCTTCAGGTGTGTGATGTGTGTGGGGGGGGGGTGTGTTGGGTGTGTGTGTGTGGGGGGGGGGGGGGGGGGGGGGAGGAGGGGGGTATTATTTTTAGGGATAGACATGCAATATGTGATGGTTGCCATGAGTTGTCTATTGTGTTTGATGGCATTGCATTCTGGTGTGTGTATGGTGATTTGTGGGGGGGGACGGGGAGGGGGGGGGGGGGGGGGGGGGGGGAGTAGAATGCAAGGTGTGATGGGTTGCCTAGAGTGTTTCTGTTTGGGTTTATGAGCAGGCCATTCTGTTGTGGTGGTGGGGTGTGGGGGGGTGTGGGAGTGTGGTGGGGTTGTGGGGGGGGGAGGGGGGGGGTGGGGGGGGGGGGGGGGGGGGAAGTAGACATGCAAGGTGGCTGGGTTTGCATGAGTGTGTTGTGTTTGATGGGAAGGCATTCTGGTGTGTGTGGTGGGTG
>JACBWV010000610.1:75314731-75445316 GCA_013435795.1 Chlamydomonas sp. ICE-L
GGCATAGAGGGGTGATTGGGTGGGGGTGAACACGGTCTGATAAAGTGGGCCGATACTTTCCCCAGATAGAAACACGGGGTGATAAATACGAGAACGGGGTGATAAATTGGGCCAAGATAGATTGTGTAATTAATCCAGATAAAAACCAAAAAATATTGTATCTAGAGATAAAAATAGAATTACATTAATCCGCGGATTAATGTAATTCTATTTTTATCTCTAGATACAATATTTTTTGGTTTTTATCTGGATTAATTACACAATCTATCTTCGCCCAGTTTATCACCCCGTTCTCGTATTTATCACCCCGTGTTTCTATCTGGGGAAAGTATTGGCCCACTTTATCAGACCGTGTCACCCCATGACTCTAGTGACGACATAAACCCCCAGCACCCCATGACACTAGTGATGACACCCGGCAATCCATGTGCAGCATGCCAGCACTCCATCTGCAGCAGCACAAAAAGGAACACAAATTAGTGTCGCTGATAGACAAATGCAAGGGCAGTGACAATGGCAGACAGAGACAGAGGCAGTGATAGGGGTAGAGAAATAGACAGCAGTAGTGACAGTGACATAGACAGAGACAGAGGCAGTAACACAAATACAGAGCAAGTGACAGAAGCTAGACAACATAGACCTAAACCTAGGTGGAGTACGTAAGAGGCAAAGGTAGAGACATATGTAATGACAGATCAGTGGCAGGGTCAGAGACGGAGATGTGAACATACAAAGAAAGTTCGACAAAGGCAAGGGCGGTGACAGAGACAAGGGAAGCGGCAGTCAGAGACAGAGGCGGTAACAAAGGCAGAGACATAGAGAGAGATTAGGGCAATGACATGGCAGACAGAGACCGAAGCACTGATAGAGGTACAGAAATAGACAGCGGTAGTGACAGTGACATGGACACAGGCAGAGGAAGTAACACAGATACAGAGCAAGTGACAGAGGCTGAAATAGATAGATAGGCAAAGACATATAAATATTAAGAGACCAAGGCAAATACATAGACAAAGGTACTCACAGAGTCAGATGCAGGGTCAAAGACGGACGCGTGAACATATACAGAAAAATAGACAAAGGCAAGGGCAGTGACAGAGACAAGGGAAGCGGCAGACAGAGACAGAGGCGGTAACAAAGGCTGAGACATAGACAGAGGTTAGGGCTATGACATGGCAGACAGAGACAGAAGCAGAGATAGTGGTAGAGAAATAGACAGCTGCAGTGTCTGTGATGTAGACAAAGGCAGTAACGCAGATACGGAGCAAGTGACAGAGGAAGAGGCAAAGGCAAAGACATAGGCAGGGAATTAGAAAGAAACAAGGGCAAGGGTAGTGACAGCGTCGTATCACTTGCAAGTAATTATCATGAAATAGCATGAGTACTTACTTAGACAGTTTCAGCACTGATCGTGTTCCATTGTGCATCCAGATCGAGGAACATGTATTGATCTTGGCTATCAGCTGAGCCCTGAAAGCAGTAGCTCCTTCTCCAGAGCTAGGTGGCATTAACAAGACGCTCCATCTGCAGCAGCACAAAAAGGAACACGGTCAATTAAGTGTTGATGACAAGTGGAGTGCACTCATGTCCTTCACATGCAAGCAATTATCATGAATTAGCATCAGTATTTAGGCAGTCTTCTCAGCAGAAGCAAGGCCTCTCACCCTGAAGCGGCGAGGCAGGCAGGTGTACGCAGGCAAGCAGTGAAGTTTCAAGCTGGCAGGCAGGTACGTAAGCGGGCAAGCATGCAGGCAGGCATGCAGGCTAGCATTTGTCAAACAGGGAGGCAGGGAGGCACCGTGTATGGACATCATGAGCATTTGATCGTGTCGTTTGCATGATTGTTTACGCATCAGAAAACGATCGCAAGGAAATCAGGCAAGAAAAGATCACCAGCGAGATTCAGCCCTGCGACGTTCAAACCTTCGACATTCAAATCTGCGCACTAGCTACCTGCGACATTCGAACCCTCCCTTTCCATCAGCAACCCTCAATCGCAAAACTCAATCGCCTCGGCTGGAAGCATGGCATTCGCCCAAGTAAAGCTGTGAACTGATCGACGCATTGAATATGGTCAAGCCGGTAGTATGGTTTAAAGACAGCGGCTTTGTGTGGGAGGAAAAAAGTAGTGGCAATTGAGAAGCGAACGCTATGAAGAAGGAAGGGAGGTACGCGTGTAGGTTCGACCATACTAGGAGTGAAACTGCTGTGGCTGCGGAAGCACGGCCAAACTAGTTATATGGTTGAAAGACAGCGACTTAATGCGGGAGCAGAGCAGTAGTGGCAATAGAGAAGAGAACGCTAGAAACAAGGAAGAGAGGAGCGCGTTTAGTTCGACCAAGCTAGGCAGTACGGCAGTACGCGAGCGCACATTCGAAAATCTCAGTTGACAGCTAGGACGCAGGAGGGTTGGGGGGGGGGGGCACGGTAATCCTATCATCCGATGAAGCCCTAAGTTCCTCCCGTGTCTCTCTCCTCCGTCTCTCCGTCTCTGTCTGTCTCTCCGTGCCTCCGTCGAGGCGTCTGAACAATACCGGGCACCTCCACTCCAAAACATTTAGGTCATAGTTGGAGTGCGCATGACAAGAGTTACCAGCATTGCAACGGTCAATATCCTTCGCAAAAGTTGTTCGATGTTTTGTAGCTTTATTTGGCTACTAGTAGCTCCTTTCTCAACTTTTGAACCCCCCCTGTCGGTGACTGATAAAGCGTTCTTCCGTGTCGCTTGCTTGCTGTTCCTCTTGGGACGGCCAATGCTCAGAATAATTATTATCTAACCACATGCACAGTCTTGGCTCAAATCATTGAGGCATAGGGAAGTTACAACCCAAGATTATGTCCTAGAACCTGCCACAGTAATCCTGTCATCCGACAGTGTCAAAATATTTCCAAAATATTTCTCTTCTCTTTGGTAGGTCGTTAGATATTATTGATTCTGAGCTAAATCCAAGATAACTAGAGTGCAGAACAGGTTAGTACTTTGGAGAAAGATTACGACTGCGTCAGTCGCAGGGATTACCCTGTGTTACACCCAGAGCAAGTAACAAGGCATGCCTTGACTTATAACTCAACTAACCCTGCCTCCATGGTTCGTACCAAGACTTTGGAAGTCGTTTTATATAATTTAATATGACTTACATCCAACAAGAAAAGAGTATAGAACAAGTTTGGAGAAAGGTTACGACTGCGTCGGTCGACAAGATTACCCTGCGTAACACCCAGAGCAAGTAACAAGGCACGATCTTGACTTATAACTTAACTTACCCTGCCTCCGTGGTTCGTCCCAAGACTTGGTAAGTCGTTAGGTTTTATTTAATCTGAGCTAAAGCCAAGAGGGAAAGAGTAGAGATACAGTCTGGTGGAAGGTTACGACTGCGTTGGTCTACGGGATTACCCGTTGTTACACCCAGAGCAAGTAACAAGGCATGTTGTTGGCTTATAATTCCACCCCGCCTCCATGGTTCGTCCCAAGACTTTGAAAGACGTTTGTTACTATTTAATCTGACTTATAGCAAACAGGATAATAGTGGAGAACAAGTTCGGAGAAAGGTTACGACTGCGATGGTCGACGGGATTTTCCTGTGTTCCACCCAGAGCAAGTAACAAGGCATGTTCTTGGTTTATTACTTAACCCTGCCTTCATGGTTCGTACCAAGACTTTGGAAGTCGTTTAATATAATTTAATATGTTTTACATCCAACAAGAAACGAGTATAGAACAAGTTTGGAGAAAGGTTACCACTGTGTCGGTCGACAAGATTACCCTATGTTACACCCTGAGCAAGTAACAAGGAACGATCTTGACTTAAGACTTAACTAAACCTGCCTCCGTGGTTCGTCCCAAGACTTGGTAAGTCGTTAGGTTTTATTTAATCTGAGCTACAGGCAAGAGAGAAAGAGTAGAGACAAAGTCTGGTGAAAGGTTACGACTGTGTTGGTCTACGGGATTACCCGTTGTTACACCCAGAGCAAGTAACAAGGCATGTTGTTGGCTTATAACTCCACCCTGCCTCCATTGTTCGTCCCAAGACTTTGGAAGTCATTTGTTACTATTTAATCTGACTTACAGCAAACAGGAAAAGAGTGGAGAACAAGTTTGGATAAAGGTTACGACTGCGATGGTCAGCGGGATTATCCTGTGTTCCACCCATAGCAAGTAACAAGGCATGTTCTTGGCTTATTACTTAACCCTGCCTCCATGGTTGGGCCCAATACTTGGTAAATTGTTAGGTATTATTTAATCTGAGACACAGACAAGAGTCAAAGAGTATATAACAAGTTTGGAGAAAGGTCACGACTGCTTCGGTCAACGGGATTACCTTGTGTTTCACCCGGATACGTATCAGTTCAAATAAAAGGAGAGGTATGAATCGTACTCGGATCAGTAACATAGATAGAAGTCCAGTTCGGGGGGAATAAAATTTCTCCTAGAATCCGGGAATGATTCAGAGGTAAAAATTCTACTACAATCCAGGTATATTTCTGGGGTAGGTATCGTACAATAGGATAAAGGGTGTAGTATAATGGTGTACGGGCGAATTCCAAATGAAGGGTATCGTACTTTGGTCCTGGGGTATAGTAAATCGATCTCAAAACGTCTGGATCGACATTCCTAAAAAAGTACGAGGGGGGTAGTATTTTTCCAATATACGATGGGTGCAACAAAAGTACTAGCTAGTAGAATCGAGTTTAATTCATAGTGACTGCCTAGAGAGTATCTAGACATTATCTAGATACGGATATCTGTATTTCTAGATACTGCTTTGAGAGTATCTAAACAATATCTAGATATGGATATCTGTATTACTAGATACTGTTTAGATAGCGTCTAAACGATATCTGAAACCGTTCATGCGACTGTACCTGTGGTAGCTAGATAACATCTAAATAGTATCTGTGCAATATCTGAGATAAATATCTGAGATAATAATTTGAAATGAGCAGATACGTATCTGGATGCTCTTCAGATAATCTCGAAATTGTATTACAAATTGTTCATGGTGATCTTAAAATCATCCCATGAGTTAGTATACATGTATATTAAGTGAAGTTGTACTTCTCAACAACTTGATAGACAGGTAGCTACAATAAAACACCATTATACAGGCAAACTGACCCACTACTGTAACGCAAACCCCACTCATAACATTTCGAACTCTTCTGACCAAAAATAAATCAACAAATTATAATAAGCAAGCAACCTGCAAGCAACCACACAAATTACGTGCCACCCCTCATCCTACCAGTTGTACAATTTGTGATACATGGCAGTGCATTACTCCATTAGATTGTCAGCAAGGCAACTAGCTACAAGACACATACTCCTTATATGGGAATTATATGCTTGGGACCGCACCTTCACTAGCTGCTAATCCTCCTATGTCTGTGAGAAATAAAGTCTCAAGAGATCCCATCCTTCAAGACTCGAGAGTGCCTAACAGCCATCCCTCTTTATAGCAGGTAGCCTTGCTCCTACACTCTGGTACCTATCTAGCTATCTACCTAGGGGGCCTTCTTCCCCCTGCCCAGGCCTCGGCTTGTAGGTTTTGAATTGGAAGCCTCGACACTCAGCCAGGAATATGCAGCATCGATTATGTGTAATAAAGTATCAAGATATCCCATCCCTGAAGAGTGCCTAACAGCTAGCCCTCTTTAGAGCAGCTAGCCCTACTCCTAGACTCCAATACCTATCTAGCTATCTACCTAGGTGGCCTTTCTTCTCATGTCCCGGCCAGTAGGTTATGTATCGGGAGCCTTGGCACCAATGGCAGTACCATCTTGGAGTGCCAATGGCAGAGGTGTTGGCGGTGGCAGTGGTGGTGGTTGTGGTAGGATGTTCAAGTAGAGGGAGGGCATTGCTCTGGTCAGGGGCATTGCTCTGGTCCTAATCATCACACACACGCCAGGCTCCAGAGCAGCCGAATCCGCAAGACTTATATTCGCCAATGAAGCTTCGTTATGCTTCTATTGGCTGGAAGTGCGATTGGGTATACGTTGGCTTACGCAGGCTGCAGTTGCGCCCATCTGAAGTTGGGTGAGTTTCGTGGTGCGCCTGGCTCCCTTGAGGTCCGCCAAGATTGTTGAAGTGCATGTCAGTGGTTTGGTTGTGATGCGGCGTAAAATGCGGATGCTCGTGAGTTGCGAGTGTTGCTCGGCTTCTGTAAAGTGCTTGAAGCGTTGATTGGTGCGAAAGAGAATATCTAGAAATCCAGATATTCGAGATAGTCAGCTACGCGTCAGACACTCGAGAGACGGTACAGTCACTCAGATACGGTACAGAGATTGGCGCGTTCCCTGAGTGCTGGAGGGGCCAAGGCAATGGGCACGGGTCCACTGCCCGGTGCACCAGCCTTGGTCTTTCGCAGGTGCGGGTGCTTAGTCCAGCAGCGGTCCTCCGAGTGGGTTGTCTTGTGAGGACAAGGTCCCCAAGCGCAATCCAGGTACCTCTTGGTAGACCCGGAACCCTGAGCACCAGGTCCCCGCCCACGCTGGAAAGCAGCATTGGCAGGGGCTTGGGGAGTGTCCCGGGACCAACCAGGATGCCTGGAGTCCGACTTGGGGAGCGACACATTCAAGAAATCTAACGACCTATACTCTGCAAGACAGGTCCAGTAATCAACAGGCTGCGATTGGTGCAGCAACGTACCATATTTGATCCGCAGGGAGTCGAAGCGAGGAAGACGAATACCCTGAACGATAGTGTTCATGGCATGACGCCAAGTCTGTGGATACCCAGCACTGCGGAGGTCAGTGCACAGACCGCGGACCATGCGAAAGAAATCATCCACACGTTCAGATTGGCTCATGGATGCACCTTGAAGCTCGATGAGCATGAGAGGGACACGAGCAGCAAGGGCATCAGACTCCTTCCTCCGGATATCGATCAAGATATCCCGAGGAGTGGCGAAATCCTGATACACCTTGACCATCGCATCCGTCATGTTAGCAAGCATCATGGTCAAACACATGAACTCCTGACGGTCCAGGGGCAGGACACTAAAACCCAACAGTGCAGGATCTACACGAGACTCACCATGAGAGGCCGAAGTTCCAGCAGCAGGAGCAGGGGTCAGGGGTGCCAAAGACTTACGAACTGCCGGAAAATACACTTGCAAGACCAGCGTCATACGCGCGCTGGTCATCTACGTTCCTAATCCTAGGCAGGGACCGCGCAAAACTCACTAACAGCTCGAAATCAGGCCTAACAGGACAGAGAGGGCGGGGAATCTTCACCCACTGATAACCCTGCAAATCAGCATTCCTACGCCCTACACCACCAAACGTAACCCCATGAGCAAAAGGATAGCGAATCCCAGTTGGAACAGGCCCTAGAAAAGACCGGCACTTGAGACCTAGCTCAGTGAATGCCATCACACGATGAGTACGACTCTTGAGATCAACATTGGCCTGAGTGGCCTTCACATCCAGCCTACCGTACAAGATGCCATCCAAAGATCCAGCTTCCGATTGAGCTCGGCGGACAAGACGGAAGTCCCGCAGCTGTAGATCAGGAGGAGGTCCTCCAGTGAGCAGATGCTCCCAAGACTCGCGAGACCGCGAAGTCAAAACTGGAGGGGGGGGGGGGTTGGGGCAGGAGGCAGCTCCACCGGCGGTGGCGGAGGGGGCTCCTGCGAAGTGCCAGCAGCAGATGTGCGGACAGCCGTGGCAGCAGCTTCTCGAGCACGAGTGTTGTAGCCAGGAAGACCTCGCTCCATAGGGTTGGTGGTGGTGAAGGACGCAGAGCTTCGCAGCAAAGATGGCTTGGCCACATCCGGTTGGACCGGTGGAAGAGGCGCAGCAGGCGGTGGTGCATGCTGAGGCGCTAGCGTAGGTGCAGGCAGAGGCGCCGACTGAGGAGCAGGCTCATACACAGGCGAAACTGTAGAAGTCTCAAAGACTCGAGTAGCAGCAGTCGGAGTCACTCCACCGTAGTCGCCACTCGCAGCACTCTTCAAATCATCAGAATCAGAACGGTTGAAGTCCTCCTCATCTTCAGTCAGGAAATCATCAGATTGGCAGCCACCCCAGAACTGGGCAGTTGGCGGCACAACACCCGAAGAATACTGAATTATCTGGGTCCCGACACAGCACAGATGCATTAGAACGTCCTCAACCTCAGGAGAGAGGCGTTGAACAGAAGGAGAAGGAATCGGAAAGTTGGAGAAATAACTAGGGGGGGGGGGCTTCCACGATGGCGGAAGGAGACTCCTCTCCGGCAGCAGAGGCCGCTGGCGCGCAAACATCAAGCCAATCAGAAGGAACCCTTATCTCCGGAGGAAGGATAAGGTCGCAGCCATTGCTAACGATGACAGTGCGAATGCTGCGCGACCATGAAACACCATTTTGATCAGTGAGTTTCACAAAGCCGGCAGCAGGCCCTCGCGGGAGTTGCATTGAATAGCAGTGGTAGAAATGAGGAACCCGTAACCTATCAGCTAGAATACACTCCGTAGAGTGGACAGAGATGTTGCAGCGGAACAGACGCGCCAATCTATACACGGAGACGAGAATAGCATTACAAGGACAGGCGGACGCCAAAGGACACCAGCGGTGGGAGAGGCGGGTGCCTGTAACCTGAGTCTAGAACCTAAGCCAGGAATCTTAAGCCGGGCGCAGGCAATACAGTGCGTGTCAGTGAGACCGGTGACGCAGCCAACAGGAAGCTGTCACTGAGTCATGAAAGATGACACAGTCTACGGGAAGCTGGCACAGTACTGGCAGAGCCGATAGTTCTAAGGAAGTACATAAGTAGTCACCAAGTCATAAAACGCGTGAGAGCACCGCAATTCATGCTGACACTGTCTAGCCTGTACCCTGTTAGGATAGGTTCTAGGCTGCCGCCCCTTTCACCGCTGGTGCCCCTTGATGGGTCTCCAGTGCTTGTAACGTTATTCTCGTCTCCGTGTATAGATTGGCGCGTCTGTTCCGCTGCAAGCATCTCTGTCCACTCTACGGAGTGTATATATTAAAGCTGATAGGTTACGGGTTCCTCATTTACTACCACTGCTTTTTCAATGCAACTTCCGCGAGGGCCTCCCGCCGGCTTTGAGAAACTCGCTGATCAAAATGGTGTTTCTTGGTCGCGCGGGATTCGCAATGTCATCATTAGCAATGGCTGCGACCATGTCCTTCCTCCGGAGGTCAAGGTTCCTTTTGATTGGCTTGATGTTTGCGCGCCAGCGGCCTCTGCTGCCGCAGAGGAGTCTCCTTCCGCCATCGTGGAAGCCACCCCCCCCCCCCAGGCATGACTCCAACTTTGCGGTTTCTTCTCCTACTGTTCAACGCCTCTCTCCTGAGGTTGAGGACGTCCTGATGACTCTGTGTTGTGTCCAGACACAGATTATTTAATATTCTTCGGGTGTCGTGCCTCTGACGAGCCAGTTCTGGGGTGGATGCCAGACCGATGATCGCCTGACTGAGGATGAGGAGGATTTCCAACGTTCTGATTCTGATGATTTGAGGAGTGCTATGAGTGCTGACTACGGTGGAGTGACACCGTCTGCCAATGCTACTCGAGTATTTGAGACTTCTACAGTTTCGCCTGTTTATGAGCCTGCGCCTCCGTCGGCGCCTCTGCCTGCGCCTCTGTCTGCGCCTTTGCTTGCGCCTCTTCCACCGGTCCACCCGGATGTGGCCAAGCCGTCTTTGCTGAGGAGTTCTGCGTCTTTTACCACTGGTTCCAACCCTATGGAGCGAGGTCTCCCTGGCTACAATACTCGTGCTCGAGAGGCTGCTGCTGCAGCTGTCCGCACATCTGCTGCTGGCGGTTCGCAGGAGCCCCCTCCGCCTCCGCCGGTGGAGCTGCCTCCTGCCCCTGCTCCTCCCCCTCCAGTGCTGACTTCGCTATCTTGCGAGTCCTGGGAGCATCTGCTCACTGGAGGAGAGCCTCCAAACCTGCAGCTGCGGGACTACCGCCTTGTCCGCCGAGCTCAATCGGATGCTGGATCTTTGGATGGCATCCTGTACGGTAGGCTGGATATGAAGGCCACTCAGGCTAATGTTGATAGCAAGGGTCGTCCTCGGCGTGTGATGGCATTCTCTGAGCTAGGTCTCAAGTGCCGGTCTTTTCTAGGGCCTGTTCCGGTTGGGATTAGCTATCCTCCTGCTCATGGGGTTACGTTTGGTGGTGTAGGGCGTAGGGATGCTGATAGGCGAGGTTACCAGTGGGTGAAGATCCCCCGCCCTCTCTGTCCTGTTGGGCCTGATTTCGAGCTGTTGGTGAGTTTTGCGCGGTACTTTGTGTTTATGACCCTTTGTGTTTATGTGTTTACAGGCCAAATCGCCCCTGGCCCCCGTAAATACCCTTTGTGTTTATGACAGCCTGGCACTATTGTCCTGTGCCCCCCGCCTAATGTTGGCGCTGGTTGTCATGTCGATTCCTTCCTCTTCTCTCATCTTAACTTCTGTCGCGACTATTTACCGTTAATGTTCGCATCTCCGAGTTGCGATAATTAGCGACTCGACTTGCGACTAATTCCTCGGTAGACTCAATATCAAAAGGCCATGCGCCTAGCATTGAGAAAGAAGAAGAATGCCCTACTCTTATCATCTAAAGTGAAAGGAGGGACGGGGTGCCCCTCAGGGTGCCCCTACTGAACTGATAGCCGCACCGGCAGGTAGCTTCTTTGCGCGTCGACTTCTGATGCGTCGCTATCGGTTCCTTGCGCGCATTTGCGCGCTCGTACTTGTTGCTTGCTGGCTGGGATCGAATATTCGATCTTAGCTTCCGCCTAGCTTCTAAACACAAGGGGGTCTATGACAGTATTGTTAGATATCCGGAGGAAGCAGTCTAATGCCCTTG
The DNA here is from genome assembly GCA_013435795.1 of Chlamydomonas sp. ICE-L. Classification (NCBI taxonomy): domain Eukaryota; kingdom Viridiplantae; phylum Chlorophyta; class Chlorophyceae; order Chlamydomonadales; family Chlamydomonadaceae; genus Chlamydomonas; species Chlamydomonas sp. ICE-L. The sequence continues at coordinate 75,325,532 of JACBWV010000610.1, forward strand.
CCTCTAGAGTCCCTCTCATGCTAAACGAGCTTCTTGGTTCAGTCATGAGCTCCACTGACCGAGTTGACGATTTCTTTCGCAAGTTTCGCGGTCTCTGCACTGACCTCCGCAGTGCTGGGTCTCTGTCAGCATGAATTGCAGTGCTCTCACGCGTTGTATGACTTGGTGACTACTTATGTACTTCCTTAGAACTATCGGCTCTGCCAGTACTGTGCCAGCTTCCCGTAGTGACAGCTTCCTGTTGGCTGCGTCACCTGTATAGCCTGTACCCTTATCAGGGTACAGGCTGCCGCTCCTTCCTCCACTGGTGCCCCTTAATGGGTCTCCTGTGCTTGTAACTTATTCTCGTCTCCGTGTATAGATTGGCGCGTCTGTTCCGCTGCTTTCATCTCTGTCCACTCCACGGAGTGTATTAAAGCTGATAGGTTATCGGGCTCCTCATTTACTACCACTGCTTTTCAAATGCTACTTCCGCGAGGAACTCCTGCCGGCTTTGTGAAACTCAACGATCGGATTGGTGTTTCCTGGTTGCGCGGGATCCGCAGCGTCATTGTAAGCAATGGCTGCGACCTTATCCTTCCAACGGAGGTCAAGGTTCCTTCTGATTGGCTAGACGATTGCGCGCCAACAGCCTTTGCTGCCGGAGAGGAGGATCCTTCCGCCATCGTGGAAGTAACCCCCCCCAGTCATTCCTCCATCTTCTCTTCCTTTTCCTCCCCTTCCGTCTGTCGCCTCCTCCCGTCTGTCGTAGATGACTGTGACGTGCAGACTCAAGTCGACGACTAGCCTGGACATCGGTGGAGACACCCTGTCTTCGTCTGCTCGCGTCCTTGACGTTGCTATCATATCTCCGGTGTTTGAGGCTCTGCCTGCATACCGGAGGTTGCCAAGCCGACCAAGCTCCCTGCTGATGTCTACGTCGTCTGTGCCCCCTTTGCTTTGCCCAGCCGACGGTCGGCTGCTGGCATGAGCTTGCGCTCTAGTGGCTCTGTGCTACCTTTTGGATGATTTTTTTGATCAAGCTGGTGGATCGCAGGCACTGCCGTAGGGTTCGCCAGAGGAGAACGACCTACGCGTCTGGACCTGGAGATTCTGGAGGTGGTAGGAAGCAGGGGGGTATGGTCAGCACCACTACGGGTGCTGCTCCCCCTACCCCCCAACCGGGTGAGTCGAGCGATAGAGGGGGGGACTTGGGATTGACTGATCATCGACGGCGGGATATTCGGACCTTTACATGCCTCGGCTCTGCTCTTCGCATCCTAGCGATACATTTTCGAATTCTGCCCTTGCGATTTGCGATTTTCTGCCATTGGTGCGATTTTCTGCACCAGGTGCGACTTGCTGCACTTTCATCCACGTCTCCTTTTTCCCATACCTCGGATCTCGACTTCGCCCTAACGCTTCCCCACCTTCTGTGCTCCCAGGTCTCGCAGCGCCGGAATTCGCCCATGCTACAGGCCGAAGTGGAGGCCGTTCTGGCCCTAGTCCAGCGGCCGTGGAGGTTCTTTGGCATGATATCTTGGTGGATATTTTTTCTCTCTTAGGATCCTTGGGACCCCTGGGTGCGTTCCGTGGTTCGACAGAGGTCGCTACTTTGTCTTACCGTGCCCCTGGTTCCCTCTTTAGGTGTATGCATCAGCTACGTGAGTTTGGGTTCAATTGTTTGAGTTCTGATAGGGCTTAGGAATTTGTAGTTAAGTGGTATAGAGGCATGGTTGATCTCGATTAGTTGTGGCAGTGCATGAGTTGTTGATGATGACACTGCTCAGCAGAGTGCTTGTGTGTTATCTTCAATCGGCTGTACCTCTAGGGAGAAGGGACTCCGTTGGAGCTGTTCTTTGGGGTTGTGCCTGATGTGTCGTTGTTACGCTATATAGTTTCCCTTGCTACGTCACGTTAGTCAATGGGAAGAAACGTAACAAGCTAGTTAAAAAGGCATTATTTGGTAGAATGGTTGGGTATTCCCTGGTGAGTAAGGGTTATTATATTTGGGTTCCGATGTTGCGCCAGTTAGTAGTGGGTCGTGATGTACTCTCTATCTCCAGTTAGTCTAAACTGTCTTTCTGGGTTCTCCCATTAGTATGGGTCCCCGTGCCCGCTTGCATCCCTCCTGTCATCAAACGGTGATATGTTATGTGTTACCGGTAATTCCCTACGCCCTTTAACGACCCCAATTGTTGTTGGCTGGCCTGGCTGGGATGTATCCAGATTGCATTCCAGACCAGGGCCTGATCTTGCTGTATTGTGTGTGAAGTTTTAGGGCGGGTGGGAGTTGTATATCCAAACATTAATTTAGCCGAATCTCAGGGGGTCGCCAGGCCCTCCTCTGTGCCATGTTTTATCGGCGAAGCTCTAGGATTCAGACAGTCTCAGATCATAGTGGTACCTGGATCAGGTCCATTGCCTAATAGTCGCCAACCTCCAACCACCTCGGTTGGCTCGCAGGTGTCGTTAATCCCTTTGCCTCCTGTCATCCCTGGTGGATTATTCGGGTCAAGCCCATGTGATGATGTAGCCGTTACCTAGCGTGGAAGTGATTATCTTGAACACTGGTCTAGCTTGATACTGCGTATGGCTGGGGTGTTACAGTCAACCCAGGATTCATTGTTTTAGGTGCTGCTGGTTCTCATACGTAGGTTAACATGGCCCTATGTGTGGGTGCCTATTCCTCAGCACCGCCTAGACTGTCTTACAGGGTAGTCTAGATTGGTGGAGCGTTACGACGCTTTGTTTAAGCAGCTTCCTTTCAGCTGTCTTTCTTGGTTTTGGTGGAAGGTGGTAATTAATTCAGACCACCGTTATAGCGTCTTGATGGTTTCTGTCTCTTAGTTCCATAGGCAGATGGTTCAATCGGTGGAGCTCATCATAGATTAGCTATTTCTTTTTACTCCACACTGTTTTTAGATCACCAGCCCCTCCAGTGATTAGAATTTTTGTGGAGTGTGGTAGTTGTTTCCCTTCGGATTTTACTGTGAATTGGTGGGCTGGGTAATCTTGCAGTTGTACTTGCAGATGTACCGCTGCTCACCTCTTTCTTGTTTTCCGAGTGTATTTCAAGCGCCCTTTCAGTCCATCCTTTGCAGTCAATTCTTTGAAGTCCTTTTTATGCGTTTACTATTTTTCAAGTGGACGATGGGTCCTTCAGGCTTTGATTCTCTCGTGTGCTGCTCTCACACGATATTTCAATCTGTCTCTTTGGTTATCATTGATTGGCGTTAGGTTCCTATTCCCGGATCGGGTTTTCTATACCGTTGTTCCCCAACTTTGATATTCGGTTTTTCATCCTTTTCTACCTTGGCAAAAATTTGTTTTTGCCTTGTTTCATTCCTTCCTTTAACCCTTTGGGTTTCATTTGAAGTTCTCTCGATTTTTCGGAGTTCTTTGATTTTTTTTTATCTGTTACATGTAGTTCTATGTCCCCAGTGCCAGGTGGAGAAGTAGTATTGTATGTCACCTGTGTCATAGGTGGAGTGTCAGCATGAATTGCAGTGCTCTCACGCGTTTTATGACTTGGTGACTACTTATGTACGTCCTTAGAACTATCGGCTCTGCCAGTACTGTGCCAGCTTCCCGTAGTGACAGCTTCCTGTTGGCTGCGTCACCTGTATAGCCTGTGCCCTTATCAGGGTACAGGCTGCCGCTCCTTCCTCCACTGGTGCCCCTTAATGGGTCTCCTGTGCTTGTAACTTATTCTCGTCTCGGTGTATAGATTGGCGCGTCTGTTCCGCTGCTTTCATCTCTGTCCACTCCACGGAGTGTATTAAAGCTGATAGTCTCCACAGACTCAGCGCCACGCCATGGACATTATCGTTAAAGGTATTCGTCTGTCCCGCTTCGACTCGCTGCGGATCAAGTACGGTACGTTGCTGTATAACTCGCAGCCTGTTGAGTACTGGTCTTGTCTTGCAGAATATAGATCTCTGGATATCTTGAACATAGCACTCCCCAGGTCCGACTCCAGGCATCCTGGTTGGTCCCGGGACACTCCCCAGGTTCCTGCCAATGCTGCATTTCAGCGTGGGCAGGGATCTGGTTCTCAGAGTTCCGGTTCCCACAAGAGACGCCTGGATTGCACTTGGGGCCCCCCACAAGACGAGCCACTCGGAGGACCGCTGCTGGACGAAGCACCCGCATCTGCGAAGGGGCAAGGATGGTGCACCGGGTACTGCACCCGTGCCCATTGCCTTGGCCCTTCCAGGTACGCTTACTCCAAGGCAGCGATCCTCCTTGCAGGCTCAGATTGATGAGTTCGCTATGCCCAAGAAATAGGAGGTGCGCTCTGTCCTATTCTCCTGCACCTCGAAGTTTTCGAATGTGTGTAGCCCGAGCCTGTCTGAGGGTGTCTGGCATGTGGACTCTGGAGCTGGAATGTCCATCACAGGTGATATGTCTTTGTTCACTGTGTATAATGCTTCTGAACATGGGCCAGCAGTTAAATTTGGTGATGGGGTGTTTCAACGGTCAGAGGGTATGGGATCCATTGTGTTATGTAGTGATTGGTTACCAACATCAATCACTCTAACTGATGTTCTCTACATACCTCACTGTCCGGTGAACCTCCTGTCGGTAAATGCTGTGGCTCATGCTCATCACTGCAAGATTTCTTTTGATAGTCTTAGTTGTACTGCCACTCAGGGCTCTTCTGTACTCTGGTCTTTCCCTGCCTCAAGTGATGGTGTGTACAAGTTTACCTGTAGGCCTTGTACCACCCCCCGTGGCCGTTTGTTTAGTGCTGAACATTACCCAGTTTTTGCACTTGATGTTGATGAGGATGGTGGAGTTGTTATACCTACCACCCCTGAATGGCTGTGGCATAGGCGGCTGGGTCACCCTGGCTATGACGCCATGCACAAGCTCGTCAGGGATGGTTTGGTTATGAACTTACCCCTCACTCTCAAGCAAGTGAAGAAACTGTCTAAGATCCCATGTGATGCTTGTCAGAAGGCTAAGGGAAAACGTATCCCTTTTCCCCAAGAAAGCACTACTAAGATCCGTGCAGTGATTTTTTTAGGCACGATCAATCGTTTTTTGCACGATTTTAATGTTATTTGAGAATCGGTCCATCGTTTTCTCAGGTCTGGTTAATGTTTTCGAATTCTTAAACGTTGGGTGAAGCATCGTGCATGCACGATACTTAATGTTTCCGACCGACTGATGGCTTGGGTGAGGCATCGCGCCGCACGCTTTTTAATGTTTCAGACGTCGCAGACGGTTGGCTCGGGCATCGTGCAGGTACTTAGTTGGCATCGGTTTGGAATTGGTTGGCCTTGGCACAGGCTGACAGTCCCTGACACGTCAGGTTCGTTAGGTCCACACGGCTCCACAGCAACTGTGGACTCCACACGCCACTCACCGTTCAAACGAAAGTAACGGCCTGTGGTTTCAGGTCTGTTCCGCGTCGAAGAACTGCTGCGGTTATTGTTTCGAGCTACAAACGCTTTGACCCGATCGATGGAGCAAGCTGAATGGTCCCGAATAAGGACAAAGCCAAGGGCAAGGTAGGCCGCAAGCCTACTGCTCTAACGAACAAGCCTCCTCCCGGGAGATGGAAGACCATCCCAGGCTTCGTCATGGTCTTGGAGCCCACTCGCCTAGGTCGCCCAGTAGAGCGGTGCTCTCTTCCCCCGCCCCCGCCGGAAGCTGTTATCGATTTGACATCTGCAACTGAAACTCTGGGCACGTAGATTTTGGGCGACGGGTTGAGCCACGAGGTATCGACAACCGCTGAATGAGTGGCTCAAACCTTGTTTATAAGTGTGCACGATTATTTTGTTTATTCCTCGGCCCAGATAGAATGTAAGCAAAATCGAGCCGAGCGATTATTAATGTTTCCATCTCCTCAAACTCCAGACCTGGGAATCGTGCAGCACGATTATTGAAGTTAGTGACAAAATCCTTAAAAAAAACACTGAATCCGTGCACCTCTTCAACGCCTTCACTTAGACATCATGGGACCAGTTCATGTTAGGGGCTTGCGTGGGGAGTTTTATATTCTGCGTCTCACAGACCAATACTCTGGCTATGCTGAGGTATTGTGCTTGAGGTCCAAAGATGAAGCTCCCTTAGCAGTTCAAACTACCATCCTCAGATGGATGACTCAGCTACATGGGTTTGTCTTCAAATGTCTGAGATCTGACAGGGCTAAGGAATTTATAGTAAAGTGGTTTGAGGATTGGTTGAAATCGGTTGGTGCTGTGCATGAATTATCGATGGCATACACTGCTCAGCAGAATGCAACTGTGTTGAGGTACAATGGGGTCTTACAGTCTGTAGCTAGGAGTATCCACCTGGAGTCTGAACTAGCTAAGTCTTTCTGGCCCTATGCCTTCCTCAGTGCTTGTTACCTACGTAATCGGCTGCCCAGTCAGGGAGACAAAACTCCATACGAGTTGTTATTTGGGGTTGCACCTGATGTGTCGTTGTTGCGTGTGTTTGGTTGCCCTTGCTATGTCACCTTAGTCAATGGGAAGAAACGCAACAAGCTAGACGAAAGGGCATTATCTGGTAGACTGGGATGGTTGGGTATTCCCTGGTGATATGAGTAAGGGTTATTTTGTTTGGGTTCCTAAGTTTCGCCAGGTAGTAGAGAGTCGTGATGTACTCTTCTATGAGCAGTTCAGCTATAACTGGATACCTGGGCTATCCCCTTATGACGGGTCACCGTATGTTTCACGCAACCCTGCTGCCATCAACGGACACATGCCTGCTTCTGCGGGTAATGCCTTAGACCCTTTACCAACCCCAATTGTCGACCGCTGCCCTGGTCATGGAATGACTTTGCGTCCCAGGTCAGGGGCTGATGGTGCTGCATTGCGTGTGAAGGTACTGGGCGGGTGGGATTCTGATGTTCCTTCAGGCAGCGATTTACCCGAATCTCAGGGGGTCGCCAGGCCCTCCTCTGCGCCACGTTCCGTCAGTGAAGCTCTAGGATTTGAACAGCCTCAGGTCATAGTGGAGCCTGTCATAGGTCCGCTGTCTAATAGTCGCCACCCCCCGTCCACCTGTTCGGATGGCTCGCGGGCGTTGTTGATCCCTTCGCCTCCTGACGTCCCTGGTGGTTTATACCGGACAAGGCATTGCGACGATGTAGCTGTCGCCGAAAGTGTGAGTGATGACCTTGAACACTGGTCTGGCTCTGATACTGCGTATGGCTGGGGTGTAACGGTCGACCCAGGATTCATTGATTTAGAGGCAAAGAAAGCCGACCCAATTCAACCAGGCAGTAGTTCTGCACTGGGGGCTGTACTACTTGATACTGCTGGTATTGCTGATACACATGCTGCTCATGTACAAGTAAACTGCTTGTACGTGGGGGCATATATTTCTACCTCATCTGAACTAACCTATAAAGCTGCCATGCTTCCTTCCAACCCTGACAGGGATCAGTGGCTGCTTGCTATGAAGGATGAGATGGCGTCCCTGCATGCCCATGGTACTTGGGCACTCACTCCACAGCCTCCTAAGCAGAGGATCCTGTCTGGCAGGTGGTTATTTGTGAAGAAGGTTGGGGTTGATGGTTCTGTGCGCTTTAAGGCACGTTTTGTGGTCCGAGGTTTTCTGCAGCGTCCTGGGCTGGACTTTCATGATGTATATGCCCCCGTCTCCTCTAAAGTAGGTCTGAGGGTACTCCTTGCTGCCATCACTCATAGGAAAATGTTTGTTCGTCAGCTGGATATCAAGACTGCATTTCTGAATGCTAAGTTGGAACCTGGCCTTGACTTGTACCGCCACCAGCCTGAGGGCTTTAAGGTACTTGGTCCTAACGGTGTTCCCCTTGTGTGCAAACTGATCAAGTCCCTTTATGGTTTGAAGCAGGCGCCCAGAGCTTGGAGTATGGATGTCAAGCGGGTTTTGGTTGCACATGGGTTTACTATGTGCAAGGCAGAACCTGCTCTGTATTTTAGGAGGGATTCTTTTGGTGGGTGGAGCTATGTCCTGACCTATGTTGATGATTTTATCTGTGCTTTTAGTGAGCTGGCTTTATATGCTTTGCTGATCAAGGCTATGGAGGCTGCTGGCTGGGAGGTCAAGGAAATGGGTGTACCGGTTCAGTTCCTCTCATTGGACATGAACGTTACCCTTGACTCTGATGGCAGTTGTGTTCAGATCAACCTCTCCCGGCACTCCTACATTGTTGATCTGGTGGAGCAGTTTGGTCTCACTGCTGCAGCCAAGCCCAAGTTTTCTGCCCCCATGGCCAAGTGCACCGACACTGACCCTCCTGGAGACCCCCTGCCCTCTAATAGCCAGTACCTATCTCTGGTGGGTGCTTTGCTGTACCTGGCTACTTGCACCAGACTTGATATTTCTTTTGCTGTCAGCTACCTGTCCAGGTTTTCTGCTCACCCTACCGTCCCCCTCTGGGGGGCAGCCAAGCGTTTGCTCTTGTATTTGAGGTCACATTCCTACCTGGGACTCACTTACACCCACAGCCCTGATTTCTCTTTTACTGTCTTTTGTGACTCATCCTTTGCTGATGATGGGTCTGACAGGAGGTCTCAGACTGGCTATGCTGTGCTTGCTGGGGGGTGCATAGTGAACTGGATGAGCAAGAGGCAGCCCACTGTTGCCATTAGCTCTAGTGAGGCTGAGTATCAGGCCCTGTCTCAGACTGCCAGGGAGGTGCAATGGTTGAAGAAGTTGAGGGTAGATCTGGGTCTGCCTTGTGACCTGGTTACCATTCAGGGTGACAACTTAGGGTCTCTGAGTTGGGCCAATGACTGGCAGCTGCTCCCTCGCAGCAAGCACATTGATGTTATTCATCACTACATCAAGGAGCTGGTGGAGGATGGCCAACTGGATGTTGCCTATGTTAACACTAAGGACAACTATGCTGACCCCTTCACCAAGCCCCTTGATCCTGCTGTGTTCTGGCGGTTTGTCCGAATGCTTGGAATGACCGCTTCTCCTTAGGGTCATTTTTTTTTCTGGTTACATCGGTTTCTTTGGTTTTCATTGTTTGGCATTAGGTTCCTATTCCCGGATCGGGTTTTCTGTACCGTTGTTACCCATCTTTGATATTCGGTTTTTCATCCTTTTCTAGCTTGGCAAAATTTTGTTTTTGCCTTGTTTCATTCCTTCCTTTCACCCTTTACGTTTCATTTGAAGTTCTCTCAAAATTTCGGAGTTCTTTGAGTTTTTTTTTTTTAATCTGTTACATATTGTTCTATGTCCCCAGTGCCATAGGTGGAGTAGTAGTATTGCATGTCACCTGCGTCATAGGTGGAGTATCAGCATGAATTGCGGTGCTCTCACGCGTTTTATGACTTGGTGACTACTTATGTACTTCCTTAGAACTATCGGCTCTGCCAGTACTGTGCCAGCTTCCCGTAGACTGTGTCATCCTTCATGACACAGTGACAGCTTCCTGTTGGCCGCGTCACCGGTTATACTGACACGCGCTGTCTAGCCTGTACCCTGTTAGATTCCAGGCTGCCGCCCCTTTCACCGCTGGTGCCCCTTGATGGGTCCCCAGTGCTTGTAACGTTATTCTCGTCTCCGCGGGGGGGGATGCTAAGGCAGGCAATCCAGAGCAACAAGCCCAACAAACACAAGAGAAGAGGGCTGAGCTAAAAGAGCTAAAGACCAATCAAGGGCACGCGCTATGCGCACCTTTATATGCAGCGATAATGCCCCTAACAGAAAAAAGCGCTAGTCAACCCAGCACCGCCTTCTTGCAAATAAGGACAAGAGTGCCTAGGAGAACAACCAAACACACCCCAAGGAGTAAAGGGAGCATCAAGACTACACACAGAGAGTCCACAAAACCAAGCTAACAAGACTCCGCAATCACGCACTAACATCCAAGATAAAGGTATCCACCCCCGTTGACAGGGCAGACCTGTTGGCTATATGCAGCCAACACACAGCCTTGCTAGAAAGGCTCTCCAAACTTTCGAATCCACAGCGCAGCAATTTCCACCAAAGGATGTCGTCACCGGCCAGGTCCAAAGGCAGCCATCCGGAAATCCATAGGTCATCACTCCAGCCAGATATCCGGTATTGGGATCCTCCTCCCAGATATCAAGTACAGCCCGTATGGTAGGCCTGGTCGCCCGCCCAAAGGCGACCAGCTAAATATCCAGAAGGGGCCAAAGGGCATGGCCCGGCACTCCGGCAGACGACAGTCCAAGGGAAAACACAGAGAAACTCTGGACCCACGAGTAAACACGTAGAATCTCGAGAACCAAAGGTAGATAGAGCACTGCCTAGCAGAAGTGCCAAATCCTCAGAAACCAGGGCAGTAAGCAAGAGTCCCATCGAGGTGGAAAGACCAACAACAGAGCATAGCTGGACTTGAGAAAGGTGGGAGGAAAAGAAGAGAGGTCAGAACGTACCCTCGCAGTCCTCCAGCAAGGAGAAACCGTAGAGCGAGGGACGAGCTGTACGGCCCTCGCGTCCGTTGAGATGGCGTGAAGCCACCTCGGCAGAAAGGGGAGACAGAAACAGATGCTCGAAGGATGGTGGTGAGAGAGAGGGCTCATTACATAAACGGATGGTGGTGAGAGAGGGTTCGTTACATAAACTCAGCAAATCACTGCCGAGACTGGACAGCAGCACAGCCTGCCGACCATCCAATTTAACACGATAGCACGAGGGTTTTGAAGGCACCCCCACAAACCTAAAAATGGTGGTGACACAAAAGAAAGATTTGAAAGATTGCAAGGGGCTCATGTCCTATCAGTGAAACAACACCGCCCTAAAGTCGGACTCGAGAAACCACCCGCCGTCTTCCGGCAGCGGGGTTCGAACTCCGGTCGCCGAAGCCTTCACGACCGGGTCTGGACCGTACCGCCCTCCAGACTGACACAGGAAGAAGAAGCAGAAGATTACGATGGGCACTTATCCGGGCAGTAGAAACACCACCGCCCCCGAGGTAACGGACTCCGAACCCACTGTCTTCCGGCAGCGGGACTCGAACTTTTCCCGATCGGCGTAACCTGAACCAACGGAGTATGGACAATACCGCCCTCCAGACTGTGCACAAAGAAGAAAAAGATTACAATGCGGACTTATCCTGGCAGTGTGAACACCACCATACACAAGGCCCGTTGGTACAGGTTTCGCCAATCGGGAGAAGTTCGAGTCCCACTGCCGGAAGACAGTGGGTTCGAAGACCGTTCCTCTGGGGGCGATGGTGTTTCCACTGCCAGAATAAGTGCCCATTGTAATCTTCTTCTACACAAGAGAGGAAGGCTCTTTTCGTTTGGCCTTCCTCTCTTGTGGTTGGTGGGCTTGGTGTTCTGGATTGCTTACTTTTGCATCCCTCCCCTTTCCGCTCTCCTTTACGCCTCTAGTTTGTTTCCTTTTTTGGGACTTGACCTAGTTTGTTTTCAGGTTTGTGGGGGTGCCTTCAAAACCCTCGTGCTTCCGTGTTATAAAATCGGATGGTCGGCAGGCTGTGCTGCTGTCCAGTCTCGGCAGTGATTTGCTGAGTTTATATAACGAACCCCCTCTCTCGCAGGAGAGGATAAAGTTACATACTCAGCAAAAATCAATGCCGAGACTGAACAGCGCCGAGGCAGCTGGACAGTTTTATAACAGTGAGGGTTTGGGCAACATACCCCTCAGAACCTGGTCCAGGAGGTGACCTCCAAAAAAGCGTACGAAAGAGCAAATAAAAGGCTTGACAACAAGCAATGAAGCAATGCGAACTACCAAGGCATAGAGAAACTAGCGAATAAGAGTATATTGTAGAAGGGCTGAGAGTTGCCGAGGCCTAAAAAGCGAGATTCTACAAGCAGACGTGAAGGACAAAAGGCACAGGAAAATCACCAAACAAACAAGGAGAGAGGCATAGAGCTCTAAAAAGGCGGCCTTAACACTCCCTATCTTAAGGCAAACACAAGGCCAAGCCGTCATCCAAAACGCCACAAGGAAAAGCACAGCTAAGAAAGGACACTTAACAACCTAAGCAGAACTACTAACACGATAAAAAGCGTGAGGAAAAGCGAAAGACCAAGACCAGCGGGGAAAAGCTAAGAGAGTCCAAAGCAGGGTGGTCCAAGACGCACGTCCTTGCGTCCCAGGACGCAACATGGGGAGGGCCGTTGCGTCCCAGGACGCAACATTGGCAGGGTCGGTTGCGTCCCGGACGCAGCCTCATAGACTGGTTGCGTCCGGGACGCAGGTTTTGGAAGTTGGTTGCGTCTCACTTCATTACCCTGCGTTCTCATGCGTCCCAATGCGCCCCAGTGTGTCTGATGCGTCCGACTCGAGATTGTCTCAGTGGGTGGTGCAGGACGCTAAGGACCCTCTCAGCCACATAATTTGAATGGACTCGAACATAAAAATCCCCCACATGCCCCCAGGCCCTGAGTGGATGAGCGGGGTTCAAACAGCACCCTAGTCTAAAGCCTAGAATTTTTTGATGTGATCGATTTATTCTGGTCGATCTCTCCAAAAATATTCGAACCGTCAAAATGCAATCTCGCAGCACGCCCAATGCTCCGACCTAGAAGCGAAGGCTGGATGGAATTTTTGTTGCCAAGCCCGCTGCTGCTGCTGCCGCTGGGACGCAAGCATGGAGAAAAATTGAGACGCAGTGGGACGCATGAAGCATGGAGAAAAATTGAGACGCAGTGAGACGTAGTGGGACGCATCAAGCTTCCGTTGCTGTGGGAGGGGAAAAGAGGAATTTTTGGGACGCAACTTTCAAACTTTACTGCGTCCCAGGACGCAACCTACGAAATTGGCTGCGTCCCTGGACGCAACCTACCCATTTGGGTGCGTCCCAGGAAGCAACTCCTGGGGTCCGTTTGCACTCGGGGAAAGGCCCGTTTTGCGCGGATATAGCGAATGGATTGATTATATGCGTATTTGTATTTTATCGTACCGATCAGGTGTCGTCAGGCTTGAGCCATGGTTCGAAAAGAGTGTATCTTTGCGACGGACCCATACCATCCCGTTCCACCCATATATTCGCGGATACAGAAGCTCGACCACTGTTACCTTGATCGCTCATTAACTCGCGAGATGTAATACGCTCTCGTATGTGAAGGAAATTGCTGCGTATTGGCTCTCTTGGTGGCGATTCTCGCGTTCCTGCCGAGTGTAGCCCCTCATTCCAAGATCGGTAGGAAGCATAGACAGAGCTGAATGTGCTCGAACTGCGTAAATTAGAAATAGCATTCCTCGAAAACAAGGTTTGTGTGAAGGCCTGTCGCCTGTTTTGCGACTGCCCCTCCTGTTGCGACAACGAACTGCTACTTCATTGCTTTGTGCGTGTGGCACAACAGGTACATCACGTGATTCGATGACGTGTCAGTTTCGAAGTAAATCTTCAAGGACATTTTCACTAAGCCACGCCACCCGAAATTGCAGCTGTGATGTTTACACCTCCCTCCCTGACGGCTACCCCTTAGCGCCTCATGCCCGCAACAGTTGCGATTATCTTTTATGACTACTCGAACTCTTGTCAGCATTATTAATCTCTGTCTTAGTCCTAACTATCAATTTTATTCTGCAGCCCTCCAAGAAGTCGCAATTACGACGGCGAATTCATTCGCACCTGCACTATGCCCCCCCACCCCCCACCCCCACCCCCCCTCCCCCTCTCTGTAGTTAAGTTGGGGGGGGAGGGGGGGGGGGGGGGGCGAGAAGACTTCAGTCCTGCGGCGATTTCTCCCGTTTTACAGCATAGGGTACCCGAGGGTACTCCATCTTCCTCCTCCTCCTAAGTAGTAAACGTCTTCGCTCCGTTCTCGCTACATTTCCGCCTGTCCGCTCCAAACAGTGATCCGTAGCAACTACGCACGCACAGGCGTACCTGTCGACCGACCAACGGACACTGTACCATGAAATCCATGATACTCCGAGGATCTACCAATGCGCGCGTGCAATCCCAAAGAACGGGCCGCACTCGTTCAGTTGGAGTGTTTGCATCCAGCAGCAAGTATGTTCTGATCACCGGTACGTCAGTGTGTGGGGGGGGAGGTCGGGGTTCAAGGTGGGGGGTGGTAGTGGCGGTCCATCTGTGTGTGTGGGGGGGGCCTGGGAGTAAGATGGATTAAGGTGGGGTGGTGATGGTGGTGGTCGATGTGTGTGCTTGTGTGTGTGTGTGTGCTTGTTTGCCTGTGCTTGTGTGTGTTATGTTTGTTTGTTCTTGCATGTGTATGGTGTTTGTGTGCGTGTGTGTGTGTGCGGTTTGCGTGTTAGTGTTTTTCTATTTATTCCGTTGGTGTCTGTGTTAGTGTATTTATTTTGTGCGTGTTTGCGGTTAGTGTATTTATGTTTTTGTGTGTATGTGGTATGTGTATTTGTGTTAGTGTATTTATGTTTGTGTGTGTATGTGCATGCAGTTTGTGTTTCTGTGTATTGGGTACCAGAATGCACTTGCAGAAGGAACACTTACAAACACACGCAGACACACACACACATCGACTTACACACCAACACACACACACACCTCCCCCCCCCCCCCCCCCCTGCTAGCCTCCTGATCAGTGCAATTAATAACGTACGTTCTAAGTATGTAGCGTGAAATCCCCTCTGAGCTTGATGAACCCAAGTGTTGAACTAGCACGTTGAACCCCCCTGCGGAATGAAGGAACAACGGTACGGAAACGAATATTTGGCAGCCAACAGCCCTACTAAGGGCGCCCAGCGCCTAAAATTGAAAGTCAGATTTCTATCAGTGGCGCGAATCATTAGCCCTGCTATTTCGCAAGCCTTCATCCGCAATGATAATCAATAATCCCATAATTTTAATATTTGTGGGGGGAGCAGTATGGCTGTGTAGGATAACAGGAAGCACGGACCCGTTGAAATCAGAAGGTGCAGGGTTTGAATCCCTACAGGAGCACTTCAGTGTTTGCGGCCGCTGTCAACCGCCATGGTAGCTTTGACCAGGTAAAGTAGCAGCTCGTTCCCTACCATGTAAGACGGGGATCCCTTAATACCACGCCCTACTAAGCGTTATCATTACTTCCAAGAATCCTGTTGTCCACACCCATGTGCTTACATTATGTTACGTACTCAGGCCTCATATGAGAGTGGTGCAGTCCTAGTGTGTACATGTATACACACTAGAATTAACGTTAATTTACTATGATCACATTTAATTGAATGGAATAAAATCAAATTAAAATAACACAACGTTAAATACAATGAAATTAAAATCAATTGAATTCAGAATTCTGATAATTTCGCTCGGGACGCGCCTGAATTCTAGTGTCTACTTCTGTACACGGCAGAGTTTTTCAGAACATATCGTTGCACGTCTCATACGCAGATTTCATAGGGTCCTCTACATTGCTAAGTATATTTCAGAACATGAAACCAATAAAGATCAAACGACTGTTAGCAGTTAGCGGGTTACATCCTCAAGGCCGCGGAAAAAAATCAGAAATGCAAGTACAATGATCGGATATATTTGATGGCTATATGTGATGGCTGCTCTATTCTCTATGAAAGTGCCCTCCTGTTTGTTTAGCCTCGTCGCCAGCGTGTAGATGCTTTTTGTAAAGTGCCCGTAAAGTTGCTGCACCTGCTTTGCTCCCTCGCCTCCTTCGCCTCGCCCCACTCCCTCTCTCCCTCTCTCCCTCTCTCCCTCTCTCCCTCTCTTCCTCCCTCTCCCTCTCACTCTCCCTCTCCCTCTCACTCTCCCTCTCCCTCTCTCCCTCTCCCTCTCCCTCTCCCTCTCCCTCTCCCTCTCCCTCTCCTCTCCCTCTCCCTCTCCCTCTCCCTCTCCTCCTCCTCCCCCCCTCCCCCCTCCCTCCCTCACCCCTCACCCCTCACCCCTCACCCCTCACCCTCACCCTCACCCTCACCCTCACCCATCACCCTCCACCTTCCCCCTCCCCCGCCCCCGCCCCCCCCTCACCCCTTCCCCACCTCCATCCTCCCTTGTCCTTCCTCCCTCCCCCCTCCCTCCCCCTCCCCTTCCCCCCTCCCTCCTCCCCCTCCCTCCCCCCTCCTTCCTTCCTCCCTCCCTCCTCCTTCCCCCCTCCCCCCCCTCTCCCCTCCCCCCCCTCCTTCCTCCCCTCCTCCTTCCTCCCTCCTCCCCCTCCCCCCCCTCCCCCCCCCCTCCCCCCTCCCTCTCCTCCCCCTCCTACCCCTCCTACCCCATCCTACCCCCCCTCCCTTCCCCCTCCCCCCCCTCCCATCCTCCCTCCTCCCTCTCCCTCTCCCTCTCCCTCTCCCTCTCCCTCTCCCTCTCCCTCTCCCTCTCCCTCTCCCTCTCCCTCTCCCTCTCCCTCTCCCTCTCCCTCTCCCTCCCTCTCCCTCTCCCTCCCTCCCTCCTCTCTCTCTCTCCCTCCATCCCTCCCTCAGACAGAAGCAGAAGCAATAGACAGAGGCAAGGGCATTGACAGTGACAGAGACAAGGGCATACGCATACAATGTTGGACATACAAATTCACCGTTTGACATAAATATACATTGCTGGACATTTACATACACTGTTGGACACACTCATACACTGTTGGTGATGCACATACACTGCCGGACAAACACATACACTGTCAGACATTCACATGCACTGTTCGGGGTGGGAATGGGATAGCCATGATGGGTGGGGGTCGCATCAGGGGTGGAGATGGGTTGGGCTGCCAACTTGAGTATGGCAGCCATCAGGGTGGGGGTGGGGGGGGGGGATGCCATTAGGTGTGGGGGGGGGGTGGCGGGTGGGTGTGGTGTGTGTTTGGTGTGGTGTGTGGGGGGGGGGGGGACTATTGTGGACGGCGAGGCAGACTATACGTAAGTGGCCTAGCACTTGCTGTCTGTACAATGCAGGAGCCAACCTAATTAGATCATATGTAATACCTCCTAGTCAGGTGCTAGTCTATAGGTCTGCCAGAAGTAAAGCCTGTCCAGCTGAATTATTTATGTTCTCAGATTTGCCCTCCCTCTCCCTCTCCCTCTCCCTCTCTCCCATCTTTGAATCCCCATACAGAGCACTTCAGTGTTTTTGCGGCAGATTGTCAAACAGCCTAAGTGGTAGCTTTGTTTGACCAGGTTAAGTTAGCGCTCGGTCCCTACCATGTTTCAAGACGGGGACTCCATTAATACCACGCCATCTAAGCGGTTATCATTACTTCCAAGAATCCGGTTGTCCACACCCAGTGCTTACATGATGTTAGTACTCAGGCCTCATATGAGAGTGGTTTGCAGTCCTAGTGTGTACATGTTATACACACTAGAATTACTGTTGTTAAGTACTATGATTCACATTTAATTGAATGGAATTAAAATCAAATTAAATAACACGTTAAATTACAACTGAAAATTAAAATCAATTGAATTCAGAATTCTGATTAATTTCGCTCGGGACAGCGCCTGGAATTCTAGTGGCTCTACTTTGTACACGGCCGAGTTGTCAGGAACATTCGTTGCAGTCTCTAGCAGATTTCATAGGGTCCTCTACATTGCTAAGGATATTTCAGACCTGAAACAATAAAGATCACACGGGCCACGGGGACTGTTGTTCTTTTAGCAGTTAGCGGTGTTATCTCCAAAAAAGGTCTCTTTAAGCATTGTTGTAAGGACCCATCAGAAATGCAAGTACAATGATCGGAGATAGTTGAGGCATATGTGAGGCTGCTCTATTCTCTATGAAAAGGACCTAAGGGTTGTTTAAGCATAGTAGAAAGAGTGTAGATGCATGAGTGTAAAGTGAACGTAAAGTTGCTGACACATGCTTGGATCACTAGAAGACTGCGCCTCGCACCACTACATCTCTCAAGCTCATGCCCTATCGAACGCATATCCAAGAGAGGAAGAAAGAGAACGAACAAGAGAAAGAGAAAGAGAAAGAGAAAGAGAAAGAGAAAGAGAAAGAGAAAGAGGAAAGAGCAGGTAAAGAGAAAGAAGAAAAGAGAAAGAGAACGAGAAAGAGAAAGAAGAAGAAAAACAAAGAAAAAGAAGAAAGAAAAAAAAGAAAAGAAAAAAGAAAAAGAAAAGAAAAAGAATAAAAGAAAAAAGAAAAAGAAAAAGAAAAACGGAAAAAGAAAAGAAAAGCAAAAAAGAAAAAAGGAAAAAAAGAAGAGAAAGGGTAAGTAAGAAAGCAAAAAGAAAAAAAGAAAAGAAAAAAGAACCGAAGCAAAAGAAAAGAAAGAAGGAGAAGAAGGAAGGAAGAAGTGAAGAGGAAGGAAAAAAGAAAAAAAGAGAAACGAAAAAAGAATTCCTCCCTCTCATTCATAACTCTCCACTCCCCCCATCCCCCACCCCTCCCCACGACCGTTTCACACGCGAAGTGGCTCTGTGAAGGACAACCAGGCCCGGGGGCGACCCATCCTACAACTCTACCCCATCATACCCCCCATCCCTTCCCCTCAACACCCCTAACTACTAATCTACCTCTCCTCTACCTCTCCCTCTAATCGACCATGAGAACCATATCCCTCTAACGATCCCTCTCCCTCTCCCTCTCCCTCTCCCTCTCCCTTCTCCTTCCCTCTCCCTCTCCTCCCTCCCTCCCTCTTCTCTCTCCTCCATACCTCCCTCAGACAGAAAGCAGAAGCAATAGAAGAGGCAAGGGGCATTTTGACAGGACAGAGAAAGGGCATACGCATACAATGTTGGACATACAAATTCACCGTTGACATAAATATACATGCGGACATTGAAATACAATGTTGGACACACTCATACACTGTTGGGTATGCACATACACTGCCGGACAAACATACACTGTAGACATTCAATGCACGTTCGGGGTGGGAAGGGGATAGCCACGAGGGGTGGGGGTCGCATCAGGGGTGAGTATGGGGTTGGGGCTGCCCAATTGAGTATGGCAGCCATAAGGCGGGGGTGGGGGGGGGGGGATGCAATGTAGGGGGTGGGGGGGGGGTGGGGGTGGGTGGTGGTGTGTTGGTGTGTGTGTGTGGGGGGGGGGGGACTATGGGAAGCGAGGCAGATATAGTAAAAGTGGCACTAAGCACTTGATGTCTGTACAAGCAGGAGGCCAAGCTAATTAGATCATATGTATACTCATAGTCAGGTGATAGTCTATAGGGAGGACAGAAGGAAGCTGTCCAGAGGAATTATTTAGGCTATCAGCATGGAAAGACCTATAAAGAGAAGAGAAAGCGCCGCGCCCGCGAAAGAGAAAGGGGAAGAAAGGAAGAGGGAAGAAAGCAGCAGGAAAGAAGACGAGCGCCGAACGACGAGAGACGCAAGGGAAAAAGAAAAAACGAAAAAAAGAAATGGAAAAGAAAAAGAAAAAAGACAAAAACCGAAAAACGGAACAAACTCAAAGAGAAGGAAGCACGAAAACGAATCCGCACCGACGAAAGAAATAAGAAAGAAAGAGAAGAGGGAGAAGAAGGAAGACGGAGGAAGGAAGACAGAAAAAGAAAAAGCAGGAAGGAACGACAGGAAGAAGAGAAGAAAAAGAAAAAAGAAAACCAAGAAGAAGATAAAAGAAAACGAAAAGCACAAAGAACAAGAAAAAGAAAAGAAAAGGAACAATAAAAATAACAAGAAAAAGAAGAAGAAAAAGAAAACGCACAAAGAAAAAGGACAACAGAAAATGAAGAACAAGCAGCGACAGAAGAAAAAGAAGACAAAAAAAAAATACCAAACGCCAAAACCAAAAACAGAAAACAGAAAGCAGAAAAATGAACAAAGCATAAGACCAAGCAAGGACCAACGCAACCGCCCACCCTCCCCCTCACCCTAAGCCTACCCTCATCCACAAACCCCAAAAACACACACAAAGTACCCAATCACACCACCTAAAAGAAAAAGAATACAGGAAGTAAACAGACCGACACCTAAACACAAAGAAACCGCACAGCCCAGTACACATCAGACCCGCCACCACTACCCGAACAGTAGAAACGCATCCAGCCGCAATCCGCAAGACAGCCCTACGCCGGCGCCCCGCTCCCGCCTCAATCATAACGTACTCCGACATGACACCTCCTCCCAATTAAAACTCACGTAGAACGCTCACCATAATCACTCCTCCATCGCCATCCTCCCTACTACAGCCTCTCTTTCTTCCTGTCTCCTCTAAATCCATTGCCACCACCTCACCTCCCTACATCTCGCTATCAATCCAGGAGGATCCTCCCTCAGGACAGCAGCAGAAGCATTAGAAAGAGGCAAGGGCATTGACAGTGACAGAGACAAGGGCATACGCATACAATGTTGGACAACCCCATACATGTTGGACATACAACACAGTTGCTGGACATTCACATTACACTGGTGGGGACACACACAGTACAATGTTGGGTTTGCACATACCACCGCCGGAACAAACACATACACTGTAAGACATTCACATGCACTGTTCGGGGGGACATTGGGATAGCATGAGGGGTGGGGGTGACATCAGGGTGGAGATGGGGTTGGGGCTGCCATTGAGTATGGCAGCCATCAAGGGTGGGGTGGGGGGGGGGATGCAATTAGGTAGACCCATCCCTTTCCTTCTTCCCTTCTCGGTGGGGGGGGCGGTGGCGGGTGGGTGGTGGTGTGTTGGTGTGTGTGTGTGTGGTGTGGGGGGGGGGGGGGGGGGGGGGGCGATCGTGGACGGCGAGGCAGAATACGGAAGTGGACAATAGCACTTGCGTCTGTAAATGGCAGGAGCCAACCTATTGATCATAGTATACCTCATGCAGGTGCCTAGGTCTATAGGTCTGCCAGAAGTAAAGCTGTCCAGATGAATTATTTATGTTCTCAGATTTGACATCCTCTCCCTCTCAATCTACCTCTCCCATCCTCTCACTATCCCGCTCCCTCTCCCTACATCTTTCCAAAGCAGCGGTCAGCAATCAGAAGGACTTCAAGAGAGAGAATAAGAGAAGCGAAGAAAAGAACACGCAACACACATCACCAATCCGCCTCCCCCGCACCACTCCCCCTCACCCACAATAAACACTTAACAACGAAATACGAAGTGACGCACCTACCAAAGACATCTCACCCCTACGCCCTCCCCCGCATCCATAGAACGTTAGGAAAGGAAAAAGAAGAGAAGGAAGAAGCAAAGACAGAACGAAGAAGGAAAAATGAAAGAAAAGAAGGAGGACGAAAGAAGAAGACAAAGAAAAAGAAGAAAGACAAAATAAAAAGAAAAAGAAAAAAAAAGAAAAAGAAAAGAACAAGAAAAAGAAAAAAGATAACAGAAAAAGAAAAAGAAAGGAAGAAAAAGAAAACGAAAAAGAAAAAGAAAAGGAGAAAACGACAAGGAGAACGAAGAAAAGAAGAAAAAAAGAAAAGGAACCAAGAAAAAAAAAAAAAAAAAAAAGAAAGAAGAAAGAAGAAAAAGAAAAAAACGAAACAGAACAAGAAAAAGAAAAAAGAAAAAGGACCACAAAGAACAAGACAAGAACTAGGTAACTACTCACCCCCCAACAAACCCCCAACACATAAAAAGACCAACGAACAACCCGAACCAGACAAATACCCTTCGAACAACACCCTACCACCACCCTACCCCCCTCCAAATCACTCCCCTCCCCCTCCTCCCACCCCACCCCCCAACTACCCCTACCACCTAACCCCCTACCATACCTACACATACCCTTTACTACCCTACCCCCACCCCACCCCTACCCCCCCTCCCCTCCCCGTCCAAACCCTCCTCCAACGAACACACCTCCCATACCCTACATCCCGCTCCTAATACTCCACCCTCCGCCATAGTCACTAATACTAAGCAATAATATCCGAAAGAATAAACATGGCAAACCTACCTCTCCCTCCTCCATCCTACATACTCCCTCCTCCTCATCCCTCCTCCGCAGCCCTCCTCCTCCTTCTCTACTCCTCTCGCCTATCACGCCCTACATCCCCCTCCCTCCCTCCCTCTCTCTCTCCCTCCAGGAGGTCCCTCCCTCAGACAGAGAGAAGCATTAGACAGAGGCAAGGGGCATTGGACAGTGACAGAGGGACAGGGCATACGAATACACTGTTGGACCTTACACATACACTGTTGGACATAACACACACATGCTGACATTCACATACACTGTTGCACACACATACACTGTGGGTAGGCACATACATGCCGGACATACACGTACACTGTCAGACATTCCACTACAAGTTTGGGGTGGGGGTGGGTAGGCTGAGGGGTGGGGGTACGCATCAGGGGTGGAGATGGGGTTGGGGCTGACATCAGGGTTATGGAGCATCAAGGGTGGGGGGAGGGATGCCATTAGGGGTGGGGGGTGGGTGGTGGTAGTGGTGGGGTGTGTGGGGGGGGGGGGGGCGGGGGTGGGAGTGGAGGCGTGGGCAGACCCTATGTTTGGTGGCCCCAGCAACTTGCTGGTCTGTTACAATGCGGGCGCCAACCTAATTAGATTATATGTATACCTCCTAGGCAGTTTTAGTCTATAGGCCTGCTATAAGTAAAGGCTTGTCCAGCCTGGAAGTAGGGGGGGGAGAAGGGGTAGCCCCGCTACCCTCGAAGAGAAAGAGACAGAGCAGAGAAAGAGACCGAGCCAGAGAAAGAGAAGAGAAAGAACGAGAACGAGACAGAGAAAGGAAAAGAGCAAAGCGAACGAGCAAGCGAAGCGAACCCGCCAAGCGAAAGAGAACCGAAGCCCCGAGAGAGAAGAGACAGCGAAGAATAAGGAGAAAGAGAAAAGAGAATAGAGCAAAGCAGAAAAGAGGGAGAGAAAAGACGCACGGGTAGTACGCGAGAGCACGACAGAGAAAACGAAAAAGACACAGCCGCAAAAGAAAAAGAAAAGACCAGAACAGAAGAAAAGAAAACAGGAACAAAAAGGGAGAGAAGGAAAGACACGAAAAAATGCAAAAAATGCCACGAAAAAAGGAAGGACGAAGAAGGACGGCAGAAAGCACGAAAGCAACGGCATCAAGACATAAGACGAAGGAATACGAAACAAGAGACGGAGAACGAAGACCGGAAGCCCGCAGCACGGAAGCAAGAAGGCAGAAGAAAGACGGAAAGAATGACAGCCGCCAAGCAAAAAAAAAGGAAAGAAAGGAAAAGAAAGAAAACGAAGATAAAGAGAAAACGAAGAAAAAAAGAAACACGAAAAAAGAACAACAAAGAAAGCAGACAAAGAAAAAAAAGAAAAGAAAAAGAAAACGGGAAAAACACCAATACAAATAAAAACGACACAAAAGAAACAGTAAGAATAAGCATAACCTCTCCCCACCCACCACCAAACTACCACTAACTAAATAACCGACCAACCGACAAAGGAAACGAGAGGAAGACAAAAGACCCTCCCCCACCCTCCACTCACCGCCAACCTACTCCCCCTCCGCCCTAACTCCGAACTCCGACCTCCTACCAAACTACACCTATCCCTCCTCCCTTACCTGACTATATAAGCTCGTCATCTCTCTCTCTCCACTTGACCTCGAACTCGAACTACACTCTCCCTCTCCCTCTCCATCTCCATCTCACTATACCTCTACCTATCCTCTCACTCTACCCTCTCCTCTCCCTCTCACTCTCCATCTCCCTCCCTCCCTCCACTTCTAATCCCTTCCGCCTCCTCCTCCCCCTCCCTCCCTCTCTCTCCCCTCCATCCCTCCCTCAGGACGAAGCAGAAGAATAGACCGAGCAAGGCATTGACAGTGACAGAGACAGGGGCCAGACGAATACACTGTTGGTATACACATACAGTGATGGCAGTCACATACAATGTTTGGTATGCACATACCACTGCCGGACATAAACGTTCAATGTCAGACATTCACATTACCACGGTTCAGGGCGGGGGTGGGATAGCCAGAGGGGTGGGCGGTCGCATCAGGGGTGAGTGGGGGGTGGGGGTGCATCAGGGGTATGGGCAGCCATCAAGGGTGGCTGGTGTGGTGGGGGGGGGGGGGATGCATTAGGGGTGGTGGGTATGGTGGTGGGGGTGGGTGGTGGTGTTTTGAGTGATGTGGTGTGGAGGGGGGGGGGGGGGGGGCGCAGGAGGGGGCTTGTGAATGCGTGGCGGACTATATGTAGAGTGGCCCCCAGGCACTTGGCTGTCTGTACAAATGCAGGCGGACAACATAATAATTATGTGGAGACCTACTAGGCAGCCTGATAGTTTATAGGTCTGCTATAGTCAAGCTGTCGAGTGAATTATTGATGTGATCAGATTGCGGGCAAACTTGCCTAGTAGCGGATATGCAGGTTCACTTGCTGTGTTTAGATGGCAAGGTTGGCAGGCAGTATGTAGGCGGCCCAGCACATACTAACCTCTACGTCGCAGGCGCCAACCTATTATATTATATGCATAGCCGACTAGGAGCAGCTAGTCTAGTGGTCAGCTAAAAGTAAAGCAGGTAAGATGAATTAGTGATCGTGCTCAGATTTGCAGGCACTTGCCTACTTATTTATTTGCAGGGTTTAAGTACTTTGTTTGATTGCACGTGGCAGATGATATGTAGAGCCACTGATATTCTTGGTGCTTATGCCCAGAATAATCATTTGACTATTTGAGTCACACTTGAATTGGTTGAATGAAAAAATGAAAAAAGGTAACAAGACCTTGAAATTGGGTTATGGCTACCCAGCCAGCAATTTGGATGGTGGGCTATGTACCGGTCTGGTTTATAAGCCCGAGCAAGTATGATACTCCAGTTTGAATTGTCACATGGTTTTACAGAAAACTTGGGCAGACAGCTTTGTGAACATGGAACGAGGAAATGTAACAAAACACATAAGCAAAAAGCCGATTGCCCAACTGAATTTCAGATATAATCTTGAGACGTCAAAGCCATAGACCACTTTGCCAAGTTAAGTTTGCAATTTTTTCTGAGACCCAGTTATAGGGGTAAAATAAAACGGTGCCAATATTCTATTGCCAATATTCCCAGCGCGCTACAGGAGTCTCCACATGTATTCGTACACGAGGGCACCCCAGAGCTGTATGTGTCATACGTTTCCAGCATTTATTTGTTACAAGAGCGCCGTATGAATGTTTGTGTGTTTCAACAAGTTTCCAGCATTGAAGTCGTATACAACCAAGCGCCAAGCCGTATCTAAAAATCATCCGCATACATTTGACTTACAGAATATACCGGTATAAAGTAAGACTTATGTTATGCATTGAAATGTGTAATTAGTGTTTCCAGGTAGTGGGGGCCAGTCTATTGATCAGAATTGGTCACTACCAACGGAGCGGTTGACGGCTTATAGTATATAAACCGCGATTGCACGCAAAGAAGTCACTACACAGATAGTTGCTAGACTTGGCTGGCATGAAGGAAATCTAAAACAGCATGGCTGAAGAAGCTCCACTTCTGGATCTGTTCAGAAAACCCCTGCGGAGCACACACAGGGGCGGGGCACATTCGTACCGGGCGGACCCAAACGCAGTGGTACGCTGGTACGCATTCAAACAGCACCCACAGTGCAGTCGGGTGCGTGACTCATACTGTGTGATGGACTATCCGGAAAAATTGCCGAGAATGTACTGGGTAAACAAAGTCTCTATTCACTCCTTTGCAATAGCGATTGGTTGTCCGAGAGGGCTCCCTGCGAAAATGCGCATCGCTTGGTGTCCACCTCCGTCCTCCTCCAGACAAAAATCGCTCGCCTGCGCGACTCAGCTATTACAGCATCCTGCACCTAAGTGGATCTTGATCTTAATTCGTTAGTGTCTGCTGAAAACCCACATGCAATGCCTTGACTCTTGACCATTCTCTTACTCAGTGAAACCACCCTCATCCACTTGGATTCTTGCAGGCCAACACGAAACCCACCCAGAAGTGGCACCTATAAGAGGCTTTCATTCTACCGTCTTCATAGAGTTCATGAAGGCGAATTCAAAAGTCAAGCAGCTCCTGCCGCAATGCCATGCTTTACTTACCGCCATGCCCTGATACGGACCTTCTCGCCGCACTCCCATCTCATGGCATGCACTACCACCTCCCCCATCGCAGAAACCCTGCATACTGCACTTCTTTCCCTCAACGAATGCCAGTTCTGTCACCACCGCATCACCCTTGCGTGCTCCCTGACCTGCATTGCCTCTAGATGCATTGCAGGCTATGCTCATCAATCCCTGCCCTTGCCATTGTCCATTACCTTCCTTGATCTCTAGCGCTTGCCTGTCTCAGCTCATAATCATCCGCCCCTGCGTGCACCCTACCTTCATATGCATGCAATGGTGCTGCATACTATCACCTGATTATTGTGCTGTTGCTTATTGTCTCGATGCTTGTAGCAGTGCTGTGTATAGCTTCATGGCTTATCTGGGGGCTGCATATTGTTTCCTGCTCCCATGGTGCGCGTATGGCTTACCTTAGTATTGGTGGTGTTTACTTCTTGTCTGCTGCTTCAGCAGTGTTCGGTCTGCTTACCTGCTATTGTGGTGCTGCTTACTGTCTGATGCTCAAGGGAGGATGTATGTACTGCCTTCCCCTTATTTTGTTTTTTTTTATGGTGTTGCTTATGTCTCAATGCTGCATCGTGCTGATACTGCTAAATGCTTATTGCGGTGCTGCCTTACTGTCAATGCTGTTGCAATGGTGGCTGCGTTTACCCTCGATGCTTATTGTTGTGCTGACCATGATCTTGCTGCTTGCAATAGTGTGTGAACTGCCTCCGCTTATGGGGTGTGCTTATTGTCTCGATGCTTACAGCGTTGCGCAAACTGCTTAAAGCTATTGTGGTGCTGCATTACTGTTGTGATGCTTGCAATGGCGCTGCGTCATTCATTTCATGCTTGTTATTGTGTTGCCTACTGTTTAGCTGCTTACAGTGGCGAGTGTACTGCATTCCTGCTTATTGTGGTGTTGCGTATGTCTCGATGCTTGCTAGCGGTTGCTGCATCTGATAAAATGCTTTTGTGGTGCTGCTTAATGTCATGATGCTTGATGGTGCTGCGTACTCCTCGATGCTTATGTTGTGTCTGACACTGTCTTGCTCTTGCAATAGTGCTGTGTATGCCTCATGCTTATCGTGGTGGGCTTATTGTTCGATGCTTTACAGCGTTGCGCATACTGCGTAATGCTTTTGTGGGTGCTTACTGTGATGATGCTTGCAATGGCGCTGCGTCTTCCTTCATGATTATTATTGTGTTGCCTACTGTTTAGCTGCTACAGTGGTGCTGTGTACTGCCTTCCTGATTATTGGGGTGCTCATTGATTGCATTGATTGGCAGCGTTGCTCATACTGCTAAATGCTATTGTGGTGATGCTAATGTTCATGCTGCTTGCAATGGTGCTGGTGCTACTCGATGCTTTGGTGTGCTGACACTGTCTTGCTGCTTGAAAAGTGCGGTGACTGCCTCACTGCCTTATGTGGTGTTGCTTATGTCTCGATGCTACGCGTTGCCGATATGTTAATGCCTTATTGTGGTGCTGCTTACTGTTGTGCTGTTGCATGAGATGAGTCTTCATTCATGCTTATTATTGTGTTGCCTACTGTTAGCTGCTTACAGTGGGCTGTGGACTGCCTTCCGCTTATTGTGGTGTTGCCATTGTTTGATGATGCAGCGTTGCTGCATACTGCTAAATGCTATTGTGTGTGACTTACTGTAATGCTGTTGCAATGGTGCTGAGTACTCTCGATGTTATTGTTGTGGCGGCACTGTCTTGATGCTTGCAATAGTGCTGTGAATGCCTCCCTGCTTATTTCGGTGTTGCTTATTGTCTCGATGCTTACAGCGTGCCCGATACTGCTTAATGCTTATTGTGGTTGTACTTATGTTTGTTTTTCTTTTTTTATGCTGCTTGCAATGGCGCTGCGTCTTTCTTCATGCTATTATGTGTTGCCTACTGGTTAGTGCTTACAGTGGTGCCTGTGTAATGCCTTCCTGCTTATTGTGGGTTGCTCATTGGATTGATGCTTGCAGTGTTGCTGCATATGCCTAAATGATATTTGGTGCTGCTTACTGTCATGATGCTTTGCAATGGTGCTGCGTACTCATCGATGCTTATTTTGAGCTGACCCACTGTTTGTGCTTGCAATAGCTGCTGTGAAATGCCTCCTGCTTATTGCGGTGTTGCTTCTTGGTCTCGAGCATCGAGGAAAATAAGCAACAACGCCG
Source organism: Chlamydomonas sp. ICE-L (assembly GCA_013435795.1). NCBI lineage: Eukaryota > Viridiplantae > Chlorophyta > Chlorophyceae > Chlamydomonadales > Chlamydomonadaceae > Chlamydomonas > Chlamydomonas sp. ICE-L. The sequence goes on from JACBWV010000610.1 coordinate 75,353,452, forward strand.
AAATAAGCAGGGAGGCGTCACAGCACGATGCAAAGCAGAAAGACAGTGTCAGCTAAACAATAAGCATCGAGGAGTAAGCACACCATTGCAAGCAGCATGACAGTAAGCAGCACCACAATAAGATTTAGCAGTATTGCAGCAACACTTGCAAGCATCCAATTACAATGCGAAACACCACAATAAGCAGGAAGGCAGTAAACAGGCACAACTGTAAGCAGTCTAAACGTAGGCAAACACAATAATAAGCATGAAAGAAAGAGCAGCGCATTGAAAGCAGCACAACAGTAAGTAACACCACACTAAGCATTAAGCAGTATGCGCCAACGCTGTAGCATCGAGACAATAAGCAACACCGAAAATAAGAAGGGAGGCAGTTCACAGCCTATTGCAAGCAGCAGACAGTTGGCCGAACAACAATAAGCATCGAGGAGTACGCAGCACATTGCAAGCAGCATGACCAGTAAGCAGCACCCACAATAAGCATTTAGATAGTATGCAGCACGGCTGCAAGCATCAATACAATGGCAACCCCACATAAGCAGGAAGGCAGTACAAAGCACCCCACGTAAGCACTAAAACAGGAGGCAAACAATAATAAGATGAAGGAAGACGCCAGCGCCATTGTCAAGCGCACAAACAGTAAGCAGCACCACAATAAGCAAAGCAGTATGCGGCAACGCTGTAAGCATAGAGACAAATAAGCAACACCAAAAAGAAGGGAGGGCAGTACCAGAACTTTTGCAAGCAGCAAGGACAGTGGTGAGACACAACCAAATAAGCATCGAGTAGTACGCAGGACCCATGCAAGCAGATGACAGTAAGCAGCACCACAATAAGCATTTAAGCAGTATGCAGCAAGCTGCACAAGGCATAAATACAATAGCAAACCACCACAATAAGCAGGAGGCCGTACACAGGCACCACTGTAAGCAGCTAAACAGTAGGAACACAAAATAGCGAGGAAGACGCAGCGGACTTGCAAGCAGACAACCAGTAAGCAACACCACAATAAGCAAAGCATGTATGCGGCAAGCTGTAAGCATAGAGGACAATAAGCAACACCACAATAAGCAGGAAGGCAGTACAAAGCACTATGCAAGGCAGCAAGACAGTGGTCAGCACAACAATAAGCATCGAGGAGAGCCCACGTGCAAGAGCATGACAGGAAGCAGCACCACAAAAGCATTTAGCAGTTGCAGCAACGCGCAAGCACAAAAGACAATACGCAAACCACAATAAAGCAGGAAGGCAGTACACAGAGCCACTGTAAGCAGCTAAACAGTAGGCAACACAATAACAAGCATGAAGAAGACCGCAACGCGCCATTGCAAGCAGGCACAACAGTAAGCAGCCACAATAAGCTTTAAGCGTTGGGCAACGCTGTTTGTAAGAATCGAGACAATAAGCAACACCACCATAAGCAGGAAGCAGTTCACAGCACTTATTGCAAGCAGCAAGACAGTGGTCAGACAACAATAAGCATCGAGATGTACGCAGAACCATGCAAGAGGCATGACAGTAAGCAGACACGCAATAAGCATTAGAAGTAAGGCAGCAACGAGCAAGCATTGAGACAATAAGGCAACACCACAATAAGAAGGGGAGGCAAGTAAAAAGCTCCACTGGAAGCAGCAGACAGCAAGCGCACCACAATCAGCAGGTAAGCAGTACGAACAAGCTGAAAAGCAGCAGCAAGAAGTAAACACCACAATAATAAGGTAAGGCAATAGCAGACATTGGGAGCAGGGAAAGGAAGACAAGATGCAGCCACGATAAGCATGGAAGCTATACACAGCACTGCTACAAAGCAGCGAGACAATAAGCAACGCACAAAATCAGGTGAGAGGTATGCGCACCATTGCATGCAGTAAGAAGGGATTATGAGGGTGCACGGCAAGGGCAGGGATGATGATGAGCAGAGCAGGGCAAGCGCTTAGAGTTAGAGATCAAGGTAAGGGAAGGAGATGGCAAAGGGGGCAGGGATGTGATGAGCATAGCAGGCAGGCTTAGAGAGCAATGGAGGTCAGGGAGCACAGAAGCGGGCAGACGGTGATGAAAACAGGAATGGGCATGCGTTGGAGGGAAATGAAGGGCAGGTATGCAGGGTCTGCAAGATGGGGGAGGATGGTAGTATAGTTGCATGCCATGAGATGGGGAGTGCGGCCGAGAAGGTCCAGATCAGGGCAGGGCGGTGGTGGTGGTAAAGTAAAGCATGGCATTGCGGCATGAGCTTGCTTGACTTTTGAATTCGCCTTAATGAACCTAGGAAGACGGTAGAAGTAGAATAAAGCTCTGACCTAAGGTGCAGCTTCTGGGGGTTTATTGTTGGCCTGCAAGAAATCCAAGTGGATTGAGGGGGGGGTTCACGGAGTAAGAGGACTGGGCAGAAGATGTACAGGCATGGGACAGGGGGTTTTCAGGCCAGACGACTCTAACGAATTAAGGCTAAGTCAAGACTCCAGGCTGGTTGCAGGAGGCTGTAATAGCTGAGTCGCGGCAGGGATGCGATTTTTCGGCAGGTAGGGGTACGGAGTTCGGACACCAAAGCGATGCGACATATGCCCTTTCGCAGGGGAGCCCTCCTTCTGAAACCAACGCCAGATGGCAAAGGATTGAATGAGACCTTTGTTTAAACCCAGTAGCATTTCGGACAATTTTCAGATACGTCTCATCAACCACAGTATGAGCAGGCGCACCCGCTGCCACTGTGGGTTCTGGTTGAATGCGTACCAGCGGACACTGGGCGTTTGGTCCGACCCGACGTTACGAAGTGTGGCCCCGCCACCTGGGTGTGTGTCCGCCGGGTTCTGAAGCAGATGCAGTAAGTGGGAGATTCCTTTCAACCATGCTTGTTGAGACTTCTATGCCAGGCCAAGTCTAGCAGCTATGCGTGAGCTTCCTTTGCTTGGCCAATCGCGTTATATACGTATAAGCAGCAAACCGCTCGTATGGTAGTGACAAATATCTGATAAAAATAGACTGGGCCCACAATACTGGAAAACAACTATTACTTACATGTTAAATGCATGAACAGTCAGTTCTTATTCTTATACCGGTTATGCGTGGTGAAGTCAACATGTCTAGCGGGATTGATTTTTAGATACGGCTTGGACGCGTGGTGTTTAACGAATTCATGCTGGAAACTGTGGAATCACACAAACATTCATACTGGGCGACTCTTTGTAACAAATAGAATTGCTGGGAGAACTTATGGACACAACAGACTGGGTGACTCGTGTATAACGAATGACAAGTGGAGACTCTGTACGCGCTGGAAGTAATGGCAATATGAAGTATTGGGCCCATTCATTTTCCCCTATAAACTGGGTCTCAGCAAAGGAGAAATGGCAAAAATTAACTACTTGGCAAAGGGGTCTATGGCTTGAGTCTCAAGATTATATTCATGAATTCAGTGGCAATAGTCTCTTTTTGGCCTTACTGTTTTTTGTTACCTTTCCTCGTACATGTTCACAAAGCGAGTTGCCCACAGTTTTCTGTAAACCATGGTGACAATTCAAAACAGGAGTTCATCCTACTTGCTAGGGCTTAATAAACCGACCGGACATAGCTCCAGCCAGCCAAATTGCTGGCTGTAGCCTATAACAAGTTCAAGTTTGCTGACCTTTTTTTCGATTGTTCAATTAAACCAGATTAAGTGTGACTCAAATAGTCAAATGATTTATTCTGGCAAGCACCAAGCATATCATTGGCTCTACAATATTCATCTGCCAGTGTGCAATCATAAACAGAGTACTGAAACCCTGCAAATAAATAAGAGTAGGCCAGTGGCCGTGCAATCTGTGACATAACTAATTCAGCTACTGCTGTACATTTAGCGACCTATAGACTAGCTGTGCTAGCGGCACTAGCATATAATATAATAAGGTTGGCGCCTGCGAAGTAGATGTTAGAGTTAGTAAGTGCTGGAGCCGCTTATACATACTGCTTCCAACCTTGCAAATCTAAAACACAGACAATTTGCAACACTTGGGGCAGATCAGCCCTAAGGCAGGTGCCCGCCATCTGAGCACATCACTATATTCCAGCTCGACGCGATGTACTTATCAGCCGACCTTATAAATAGCGTGCCTAGGAGGTATACACATAATCTAATTAGGTGCGCCTGCATTGTACAGACAGCACAGTGCTGGGGCCACTCTACATCGTAGCCGCCAACGCATCACAAGCCCTCCTGCCCCCCCCCCCCCCCTCACACCACACACCAAACACACACCCACCCACCCGACCACACTACCCACCCCTAATTGGCATCCCCCCCCCCCCCCCACCACCACCCCCCTTATGGCTGCCATACCCCTGATGGCAAAGCACACCCCCCATTCTCAACCCCTGAGCGACGCAACACCCCTCCATGGCTATCCCACCCCCGCAGAACATTGTATGTGAAGTCTACAGTAAAGTTGTATGTCGGCAGTGTATGTGCATTACCAAACAGGTATGTTGACATGTCTCCAGCAATGTATGGTATGACCAAACAGTGGTATGCGTATGCCCGTCTCTGTCACATGTAATGCCCTTGCCTGTCTATTGCTTCTGCTTCTGTTGAGGGAGGGAGGAGGGAGAGAGAGGGAGGAGGGGGAGGAAGGGGAATGAGGGAAAGGAGCGGAGGAAGGGGGAGCGGAGGAGATGGGAGAGGGGGAATAGAGGAGAGGGAGAGGGGAGGAGGGAGAGGAGAGGGAGAGGGAGAGGGAGAGGGAGAGGGGAGGAGAGTGCGAGGGAGGAGGGAGATGTGAGAGGAGAGGGAGAGGGAAAGTGAGAGAGAGGAGAGAGGAGAGAGGAATTTGTGAGAGGGAGGTGAGGGGGACGGGGAGAGGGCTAGGTGGTAGGAGGTAGGAGGGGTAGGAGGGAGGGGAGGAGGGGGAGGAGGGGGGAGGGGAGGGGATGGGGGTGGGGAGGGAGATGGGGAGGAAGGGAGGGTAGGGGTGAGTCGGGGGGGCGGTGTAGGGGTTAGGGTGGTGCGGGTGGTGGGGGGGGGGGGAGAGGGTAGGCGTAGGCGTAGGGGTAGGGGGGGGAGGGTGTAGGGTGTAGGGGGTGGGGAAGGTTTGGGGTAGGGGTAGGCGGGGTGAGGAGGGGGATGAGGGATGGGAGGGGGGGGGGGGATGGGGGGGGGAGGTGGGGAGGGGGGAGGGGGGGAGGAGGGGGAGGAGGGAAGGAGGAGGTGAGGGAGGGGAAGGGGAGGGGGGCGGGGGGGGGGGGAGGGGGAGGGGGATGGAGGGAGAGGCAGGGGGAGGAGGCAGGAGGATCGGAAGGAGGAGGGAGAGGAGGAGGAGGAGAGGTAGGGAGGAGAGGGGAGAGGGGGGAGTGAGAGGAGGAGGGAGGGAGGTGGGGACGGAGGGAGGGAGGAAGGAAGGAGGAGGAAGGAGGGGGGGGTTAGGGGAAGTTAGGGGGGAGGGGGGAGGGAGGAAAGGGACGGAGAAAGGTGTGGGAAGGGGGGTGAGGGGGATGAGTGGGAGACCGGGAGGTGGGAGGGGGGAGGGGGGGAGGAGGGGGAGGGGGAGGGGGAGGAGGGGGAGGAGGGGAGAGAGGAGGAGAAGACGGAGGAGGAGGGGAAGGAAACTGAGGGGAGGAAGGAGGGAGAGAGGGGCAGGAGAGGTGAGGAGGTGAGAGGGGAGAGGGAGAGGGAGAGGGGAGTGGAGGATGAGGGGGGAGAGGGAGAGGGAAGGGGGGAGAGGGAGAGGGAGGGGAGCAGGGAGAGGGAGGGGAGACAGGGAGGAGGCGAGGGAGGGGAGAGGAGAGGAGGGAGAGGGAGAGGGAGAGGGAGAGGTGAGGGAGGGAGAGGAGGGAGAGGAGAGAGAGGGAGCGGGGTGCAATCATTGAGAACACACAATAATTAAGGCTGGACAGCTTTAACTTATCAGCAGGCCATATAGACTAAAAGCGCCTAGGAGGTATACATATTATCTCATTAGGTGGCGCCGCCATTGTACAGACAGAAGGTCGGGGGCACCCAAACATAGTCTGGCCACGCATTCACAAGCAGCCCCCACCCGCGCCCCCCCCCCCCACACACACACCCACATACCACCACAACCACCCACCCACACCCTCAATGATCCTCCCCCCCACCCTTGCTGGCTGCCAAACCCTGATGCAAGCCCCAACCCATTCCACCCCTGATGCGACCCCACCCCCTCTGAGGTTATCCCCCCCCACCCCAAACATTGTAGTGAATGTCTGACCGTGCGCGTGTATGTCCGCAGTGTATGTGCATACCCAAAACAGTGTATGTGTGTGTCAACAGTGTATGTGAATGTCCAGGAACGTGTGTGTTGTCAACATGCATGTGTATGTGTGTCCAACGGTGCTATGCTATGACCCTGTCTCTGTCACTGTCAATGCCCTTTGACCTCTGTCTAATGCTCTGCTTCTGTTGAGGGAGGGATCCTCCTGGTAGGGAGAGAGGAGAGAGGAGGGAAGGGGAGGGGAGGGAGGGTACGCGGAGAGGGAGAGAGGAGAGAGGGCAAAGAGAGAGAGTGAGGAGGGGAGGAGAGGGAGGATGGGAGGATGAGGGGGGGCTAGGGCGAGGGGAGGTAGGAGGTGATGGGGGCAGGGAGGAGGAGGAGGGAGATGGGGAGGTGAAGTGAGGTAGGAAGGGGGTCGCCGAGGAGGGAGGGAGGGAGGAGGGAGGGGTAGGACGGGGGAGGGGGAGGACGAGGGGGGGAGGCGGCGGGTGGGGCGTCGAGTCTAGTTGGATGGGGCAGGAGGGCGGGGGGGAAGCGGGACGGGGGAGGGTGTAGCGGAGGGGGGGGGGAGGGGTATGTGGGAGGGCGGAGGGGGAGGAGGGGTGGGGGGGTAGGGGGGGGGTAGGGGGTGGGGGTAGGCTGGGGGGCGTGGGGGGGGGGGGTGGAGGAGGCGGGAGGGGGAGGGGAGGGGGAGGGGGGGTAGGGTAGGGGTAGGGGGAGGGGTAGGAAGGGTAGGGGTTAGGGGAGGGGGGGGGAGGGGGTAGGGTAGGGGGGGGGGGTGTGGGGGGGGGGGGGAGGGGGAGGAGGTAGCGGGGAGGGGGAGGGAGGGGGGGGGGAGGTGATGGGGAGACGGGGTAGGGGATGGGGGAGGGGGAGGGGGGGAGGGGGAGGAGGGAGCGAGGGATGGGGGGGGGGGGGGGGGGGGTAGGGGGTGGTAGGGGGGGGGGGAGGAGGGCGGGTAGTGAGGAGCTAGAGGAGGGGAGGAGAGGGGAGGGGGAGGGGGGAGGGGGAGGGGGAGGAGGGGAGGGGAGGGGGACGGGGGAGGGGGAGGGGGGAGGGGGGAGGGGAGGAGGGGGAGGGGGAGGGGAGGGGGAGGGGAGAAGGGGGAGGGGGGAGGGGGGAGCGGGAGGGTGGGAGGCGGGGGAGGAACTGTGTAGAAGGAGGGGAGGGGAGGGGAGGAAGGAGGGGGAGGAGGGAGGGAGGCGAGGAAGAAGGAGGAAACGGAAGGAGGAAGGAGGGACGGGAGGGAGGCGGGAGGGGGAGGGCGGAGGAGGGGGGGAGGGAGGGGGGAGGAGGAAGAGGCAAAAAAGAGGCGGGAGGGGGGGAAGGGGGTGAGGGGGTGAGGGGGAGGGTGAGGGGGGGGCGGACGGGAGGGGTGAAGGGGGTGAGGGGGAGAAGGGAGGAGGGAGTAGGGGGAGAGAGAGGAGAGGAAGGGATGGGGAGGAAAAGAGGAGGGGGGAAAAAGAAAGAGGGAGAGGGAGAGGGAGAGGAGGCGAGGAGGGAGAGGGGGGAGAGGGAGAAGAGGGAGAGGAGAGGGAGGGCAATCTGAGAACATAAATAATTCAGCTGGACAGCTTTACTTCTGGAGCCCTATAGACTAGCACCTGACTAGGAGGTATACATATGATCTAATTAGGTTGGCTCCTGCATTGTACAGACAGCAAGTGCTAGGGCCACTTTACGTATAGTCTGCCTCGCGTCCACACTAGTCCCCCCCCCCCCCCCCCCCCCCCACACACCAACACACACAACACACACCAAACCACACACCACCCACCCGCCACCCCCCCCACACCCCTAATGGCATCCCCCCCCACCCCACCCTTGATGGCTGCCCATTGACTCAGTTGGCAGACCCCAACCCATCTCCACCCCGATGCGACCCCACACCCTCATGGCATCCTATTCCCCCCGAACGTGCATGTGAAATGTCTGACAGTGTATGTGTTTGTCCGGCAGTGTATGTGCAAACCCAACAGTGTATGTGTGTGTCCAAACAGTGTATGTGAATTGTCAGCAAGTGGGTATGTCCAACAGTGCGATGTGTATGTTTCAAATGTATGCGTATGCCCTTGTCTCTGTCAATGTCAATGCCCTTGCCTCTGTGTCTAAATGTCTGCTTCTGTCTGAGGGAGGGGATCCTCCTGGAGGGAGAGAGAGAGGGGAGGGAGGGGGGGGAGGGAGGAGCGGGAGAGAGAGGGAGAGAAGAGAGGAGGGAGGAGGGAGGCGGGGAGGCGGGAGGAGGGAGGAGGGGGGAGAGGGAGAGGGAGGTTGGAATGTGAGGAGGGAGGGAGGGAGGAGAGGGAGGAGGGGAGGAGGGAGGGAGGAGAAGGGAGGAGGGAGGAGGGAGGAGGGAGGAGGGAGGAGAGGGAGGAGGGGGAGGGAGACGGGGGGGGAGGGGGAGGAGGGGAAGGGAGGGGGGGGAGGGGGGGGTAGGGGTAGGGGTTAGGGGGAGGAGGGTAGGGGGGTGGGTAGGGGGTAGGGGGGGGGGGGGTAGGGGGGGGGGGGGGGGGGGGGGGGGGGGGGGGGGGGTTGAGGTAGGAGGGAGGCTAGGGGGAGGGGAGGGGGGGGAGGGGGGAGGGGGTTAAAGGGGATGGGGGAGGGGGAGGGGGGGCGGGAGGGGAGGAGGGAGGGTGGATGGGGGGGGGGGGGGGGGAGGGGGTGGTAAGGGGTAGGGGGGGAAGGGGGAGGAGGGATGAGGAGGGGGACGGAAGGGGAGGGGGAGGGGAGGGGAGAGGGGGAGGGGGAGGGAGGAGGGGGAGGGGGGAGGGGGAGGGGGAGGGGGGGGGGAGGGGAGGGGAGGGGGAGGGGGAGGGGGAGGGGAGGGGGGAGGGGGAGGGGGGAGGGGAGGGGGAGGAGGAGGAGGAGGGAGGAAGGAAGGAGGGAGGGGGGAGGGAGGAAGGAAGAAGGAGGAAGGAAGGAGAAAGGAAGGGAGGGAGGGCGGGAGGGCGGAGGGGGAGGAGGGAGGTGGGAGGGAGGAAGGAGGAGGGGAGGGGGGGAAGGGGTGAGGGGGTGAGGGGGGAGGGGGAGGGGGGAAAGGGAGGGGTGAGGGGGCGTGGGTGAGGGGGAGAAGGGGAGGGAGGAGCGTAGGGAGGAGAGAGGAGGGAGGAAGGCATCTGGGGAGGAAAGGAGGAGGAAAGAGACGACTACGAAGCCTATCCCCCCCACCACCCCCCCCGACACCGGGACCCCAGAAACCCCCGACCCCGAACCCAAGACAGGGCCGCCCCAAGGCCAAGAAAACAGGGGCCCATCACCCCAACCCGCCCAGACAAAGCCGACCTCACGCCGCCAGACCGCAGACCGCCAGACAGCCGAACACAAGAAACACGAACAAAGGAAAAAGAAAGCGCACGAAGAACGCCCGACAGCACCGAGGCGCCCGATGCAACGGGCCCGGAAAGCAGCAACTGTGCGACAGATCAACGTCCAGAGCAGAAAGACATGAAATACCTACCGTCCCTACCCACTCCCTCCTCGCTCTCTCACCTCATCCCTCCTAGACGAAAGCAGAAGCAATAGACAGAGGCAAGTGGCACCTTGACAGTGACAGAGACAGGGGCATACGCATACCACTGTTGGGTATATGCAATACACGCAAGGACCTACACGATCACTGTCAGGACATCACCTACCTGTTCAGGGTGGGGGTGGGAATGAGCCAATGAGGGCCGGGGCGTGTTCGTCGCCATCGGGTTGTTTTGAGATGGGTTGTGGGGCTGCAATCAGGGTTATGCAGCCATCAAGGGGGGGGGTGGCCGGGGGGGACTTGCCCATTATGGGGGGGGGGGGCGGGGCGGGGTGTTGGTTGGTGTGTGGGGGGGGCGGGGGGCGGGGGGGGCAGGAGGGGTGTGGAATGCGTGGCAGACTATATGTGAGGTGGCCCCAGCACTTGCTGTCGACAAGGCAGGCGGCCAAGCTAATTAGAATCATATGTATACCTCCTAGGCAGTGCAGTTTATAGGTCTGCTATAAGTATAGTAAAGCTGTCCAGCTTAATTTGATGTTGCCAGATTCGGGCACATGCCTAGTAGGCCTGATACTGCAGGGTTCAATTGCGTTTGTGTTTAGATTGCAAGTTGGCAAGGAATCGGTAGAGGGCTCCAGCACTTAATACTGTTACTTTGCAGGCGCCAACCTTCTTATATTATATGCATAGCAGATGGGCAGCCTGCTAGTTTAGTGATCAGGCTAAATGTAAAGCAGTTAGTGAATTAGTTATTGCTCAGATTGAAGGCACTTGCTACTCTAATATCTTTGCAGGGTTCAAGACTTAGTGTAGATTGCCCAGTGGCAGATGAGTGTAGAGCCAATGTATCTTGGTGCTTTATGCCCAAAATAATCATCTTGACTATTTGAGCCAAGTGAATCTGGTTTGGCAATTGAAAAATGAAAAAAAAAAAGGTAACAAGGACCTTGAATTGTGTTAAATGGCTACACCAGCAATTTGGCTGTCTGGAGCCTAGATCCGGTCTGGTTATAAGCCCTATCAGTATGATACTCCTGTTTTGAATGTCACATGGTTTTACAAGAAAACTTGGGCAGACTACGTCTGGAACATGGACGAGGAAATGTATCAAAAAACCTGAAAGGCAAAAAGACGATTTGACAAACTGATTTTCGATATGATCTTAAGACAGCAGCCATAACCCCTTGCCAAGTAGTTTGGCACTTTTCCGGACCCAGTATATGGGTTAAATGAAATGTGCCATTACTTCATATTGCCAATACTCCGGCGCGTACAGGAGTTCCACATTGTATCGGTACTACGAGTCACCATTGGAATCTGTACTGTGTCATAAAGTTTCCAGATTATATTGTTACAAGAGTCGCCCGTATGAATGAGTTGTTTCAAAGTTTCCAGCACATGAATTCGAATACAAACAAGTCAAGACTATCTAAAAGTCATCTGTAGATGTCTCCAGCCTTGTATTCGTTTACACGAGTCCAGCCGTTTAATATAGATGATCTAACAGAAGTTCTCAACGTTTGTATTCGTAAAACACAAGTCACATGTAGGAATCTTATGTTTCAAAAGTCTTCAGCATGTATTGTTAACACAAACAAGTCGTATCTATAGAATATGAGATAAAGAGTCTCCGACATTGTATTCGCTACACCGTCAGCCGTTGTTATCTATAGATGATGGATCTACAAAAAGTCGCCGGCATTGGATCCGTGATATGAGTCACCGTATGAATAATATGTGTTTAGAGGAATTCGTTACCACAGACTTGACTTGGCTACCCACCTTCACTGTATCGGTAGTAAACACGTAATCAATCAAAATAAAAGCATAATTCGGAATATAATTAGATGCCCCCCCATCTCTTCATACAATCATCCCGCAATATATTGACTACACGCATATACCCGGTATAGAATCAGACTTATGTCAGCAGTTTGAAATGAGTAATAGTTGTATTTCCAGGTAGTGTGGGCCAGTTATGCTATCAGATATTTGTCACTTACCATATGAGCGGCTTATAAGGTATATAAACGCGATTGGCACAGCAAAGGAAGTCCTACACAGATAGTCTGCTAGACTTGGCCTGGCATGAAGGAATCTCAACAGCATGGCTTGAAGGAATCGTCCCCACGTCTGCATCGCTTCAGAACCCTGAGGGGAACACACCAGGGGCGGGGACACACCACTTCTTACCGGTCGGACCCCAAAGCCAGTGTCCGCTGGTAGCATTCAAAACAAGCACCCAGTGGCAGTCCAGGTGAGATTGCTCAGCTGTGGTTGATGAACTATCTTGAAAACTGTCCGAGAATGCTACTGAAATAAACAAAGTCTCTATTCAATCCTTTGCAAATAGCGATTGGTTGTCAGAGAGGGCTCCCTGCGAAAATGCGCATCGCTCTGGTGTCCAACCTCCGATCCCCTTACGGAAAAATCGCATCGCCTGCTGCGACTCGCTATTCCCAGCTCCTGCACCAAGGCGGGATCGGATCTTATTCGTTAGTGTCTGCTGACAAAAACCCCCCATGCCCAGCCTGTACTCTTGCCCCATTCTCTTACTCAGGAACCACCCCTCATACACTTGGATTTCTTGCAGGCCAACAATCAACCGCCCTGCCCTGATCTGGACCTTTCGGCCGCAACTACCGTTATGGCATGCACTTACCATCTCCTCCCCATCTTGCAGAACCCTGGCATCTGCCTTTCATTCCTCAAACGAGCCCAGTTCTGAGTCATCAACGTCATGCCCCTTGCTGTGCTCCATACCTCCAGGCTCTTATGCATGCCCTGCTATGCTCATCCATCCTGCCCCTTGCCATGCTCCTCACTTCATGATCTCTAGCGCTTGGCCCTGTCTGCTCATCTATCATTTCATGCCCACTTGCCGTTGAAAACCTACCCTTCAAATTACTGCTTGGCAATGGGCTGATACTCTCCACCTGATTATTGCTGTTGCTTATTGTCTCGCTGGCTTGTAGCGTGTGTGTATAGCTTCATTGTTATGTGGTGCTGCATCTTGTCTCCTGATAGCAATGGTGCTGGTACTGCTTACCTTATTATTGTGGTGTTACTTCTGTCTTGTGCTTTCAAGCAGTTGCTGGGATGCCTTTACACTGCTTATTGTGGGCGCATACTGCCTGCTCCTTACAGTTTGTGCTGTGTACTGCCTCTTTTAGTGTGGGTGTTGGAGCTATGGTCTCGATGCTTGCGCAGTGCTGTGTATGCTTAATGCTCATTGGGTGCTGCGTCTGTCGTGGCTGATTGCCAATGGCGCTGCGTTACTCCTTAATGACTTATTATTGTCGCTCCTTACGATCTTGCTTGCTTGCAGTGGATGTTTGCTTATTGTCTTGATTGCTTGCAGACACTGCTGAGTACTATTAATGATGTGATTGTGGTGCTTGCCTACTGTCATGTGCTTGCAGTGGCGCTGCGTTCCTCCTGATGTTATATTGTTGTGCTGATGCTTGACTGATGCTGCTCCAGTGGTGTGGTACTGATTCTGCTTATTGTGGTGTTGCTTATTGTTCAATGCTTGCAGCGTGCTGAATAATGCTAAATGCGATTGCGGGCTGGCATAATGTGCATGCTGCTTGCAATGGTGCTGCGTCCTCCTTCGATGCTTATTGTTGTGCTCGAACATTGTCTTGCTGACTTTGCAATAGTGCTTGTTACTGCCTTCCTGCTCTGTTGTGTTGCTTATTGTCTCGATGCTTACAGCGTTGCTGCCTTACTGCTCAATGCATATTGTTGACGCTTGCTGCTTACTGTTGTGCTGCTTGCAATAAGCAATGCGTTAATACTTAATCTTATATTGTGATGATGCGGTGCTTGACGGTGCTTACAGTGGTGCTGTTGTATTGCTACCTGCTTTATAGTGTGTTGCTCCTTATCTGGATGCTTGCAGCGTTGCTGCGTAGCTTAATGCTTAGTGAGGGTGCTGCTTACTGTCGTGCTGCTTGCAATGGCGCTGCGTCTTCCTTCAGCTCTTATTGGTTGCCTACTGTTTAGCTGTTTACGTGGTGCTGTGGTACGCATTCCTTGATTATTGTTGGTGGTTGCTTATTGTCTCGATTGCTTGCAGCATTGCTGATACTGCTACTGCTTATTGTGGTGATGCTTACGTCATGCTGCTTGCAATGGTGCGCGTACTCCTCGATGTGATGTTGTGCGGGACCAATGTCTTGCTGCTTGCACTATTAAGTGCTATGTACTGCCTTCTGCTCTTTTGTGGTGTTGCTTATTGTCTCGATGCTTTACAGCGTTGCTGCTACTCTCAATATTATCGTTGCGATGCTTACTGTTGTGCTGCTTGCACAATAGCACTGCGTTACTCCTTAATGCTTATTTGTGTGATGCTGCTGTCTGCTGCTTGCAGTGGTGATGTGGATTGCCTACCTGCTTATAGTGGTGTTGCTCCTCATTGTTTGATGCTTGCAGCGTTGTGCTACTGATTAATGCTTATTGTGGTGCTGCTTCTTCGTTGTGCTTGCAATGGCCGCGGCGGGTGTAATCCTCCATGCTTATGGTTGTGCTGCTTACTGTCTGTGCTTCCAGTTGTGCTGTTTATTGCCTCCTGCTATTGTGGGTTGCTTATTGTCTCGATGTTTGCAAGCGTTGCTGAATAATGCTTAATGCTTATTTGTTGGTGCTGCTGTTACTGTTGTGCTGCTCGCCAATGGCGCGCGCTAATCCTTCATGTTATTGTTGTGTTGATACTGTCTGATGTGTCCAGTGGTGTGCGGTGCGACTACCTGTATTTTTTCCTTTCGTTGTTGTCATGATTGATGCTTGCACCAGTTTGCGTACTGTTACCTGCTAATTGTGTGTTTGTAATCTTATTGCTCGAGCTTTGCAGCCGTGCTACGTGCTTATTACAAGGGTATGCAGGTGCTGCCTGTGTCTTGCTTTTACAATGGTGCTGCTTAATGATTCCTTTACTATTGTGGTGTTGCTTATGTCTTGCTGCTTGAAGAGGGTGCCGGTACTGCCTTACATGCTTGATTGTGGTTGTGCTTACTTGCCTCCCTGATTAATTTTTGCAGAGCAGCTTACTTCCTACCTGCTTTATTTTTGTGCTGCCCTACTGCTTATTTTGCCTCGATGTTCCAACCGATGCGTTCTGCTCTTACAACCTGACTCACGATCTGACTCACGCCTGTCTAACAAACTGACTTAATATCGGCTCTTATTTTATTTGAGGGACGGGGTGCCTTATCGCTAGCAGGAATATTGCCCCCCTCAGTGCAGGTGCGGCCGCATTTGCGCGTGTATAGCAAGGGGAATTAATTAACTTGATTACTGGGGCAAATGTATTCATCTGGGAAATGACGCTCACCTTATGGCAGGGCAGTTACCTGCTGGCAGCTTGCGTAGGTTAATCGTTTTCAACTGGGCCTATTAGTGGTCAGCAAATTCCTGCTTTACACCCTAATCTCAAATCTTCTCGTTATGCCTGAAATGCAGTCAGACTTCTGTTTGTACCTCGACGGACACAGTTGGAAACTAAGTAGAGGCCATGTTCGTGACATGAAACTATTAGCTTGCAAGATGGTCAATATGCAATCACATTATGTATACTTCATTACTATAAATTGCATGGTTGTAGCGAACCTGAATAGCTTGCAAGGTACAAATAGTATTCACCGGACCCGCATGCTTTGAAAACACACCTTCTAACTAGTACAACTTGAATGGACCAGAACGAGCTTTGCAAGCTAGTTCATCGGCATTCACCAGGACTCTAGCCTTCTGGGCGAGTTGGCAACATCGAGCATCTGAAATAGCTATTGGTAACTATCTATGTAAGTATCAATTAAAAACACAGTAACCTGCTTTCTGACATGAGCTTGCGAATACATGTATGGGAATCCCTTCCGTGTTGATGTCTTGCAGGGGCCACAAGAGGAGGGAGATGGATGTAATCGGAATAATGGCAAGATTGCTGCATGACGTGTAATAAAATGCTGATGATGTACAGATATAGATTCAGCTGAGGACGTAGGAAAGATGAATTCGGGTTGACGCTACCCACCTCCTTCCCTCTCTCTTGTTGGTAGGTTTGTTGTACTTGCTAGTTTTCTTCTTGGACTTCCTATGTCGTTAGGTGGATGTCTGAGTGCCTCTTCTTGACTATCCTAGCGTTGGGTTCCTTGCTTGTAACCTTCCTTGCCTCAAGTGGTTAGTTGCCACACCTCCGGCAGTTGGCGTTTTTTGGAAGATACCTCAGCCTCCTTCCTTGCTCATTAGGTTGGGGTATACCTTGGGGTATGCAGGTTTCATATTGGGACTTGATCAGAGGTCCTACATGATATTGACATACATATTGGTTACATGCATAGAGATCCTTGTGTGACACTCGAAAAAGAACGAATCTTGACACATGGGGGTAGTGGTTATCACTTAAAGTGTAGATGTGGAATGGGGATCTGGCCGGGAATATCCTCTCAGTGTATAGTAGAGGATGAACAGCAATTATTGATGGAAGTCACGTGTTGTACTCGTAGGATTTTTGGGGTGAGAACTTTGAAAGCACCCGGAGTGGATTCTAACAGTGTTTATAGGACTTGTCAGGGATCACCCTTGATTGTTAAACTGACATACATGATTTGTTTGTGGATATTTTATGCTTGTAAAGTGCCCACCAATCTAATCCAGACTAAAGAGCTGCGCCACAGACTACATCCTTGAGAAAACGCATTGAAACTCAAACCAGACCTAAAAGAGAGTTTGCGCCCAAGACTCCAAGACTACATCCTTTGAGAAACGCAATGAACTCAACCCAGACTAAAGAGTTGCGCCAGACTACATCCTTTGAGAAACGCAATGAACTCAACCCAGACTAAAGAGTTGCGCCAGACTACATCCTTTGAGAAACGCAATGAACTCAACCCAGCACTAAAGGAGTTGCGCCCAGACTACATTCCTTGAGAAAGAAAACGACAAATGGAACTCAACCCTGACGAAAGAGTTGCGCCAGATGCATCCTGAGAACACGCAAGAACTAACCCAAACTAAAGAGTTGCGCCAACTACATCCTTTGAGAAACGCAATGAACTCAACCCTGACTAAGAGTTTGGCCCAGACTGCATCCTTGAGAGAAAGCAATGTACTCAACCCAAACTAAAGAGTTGCGCCAGGAACTAATCCTTTGAGAAAACGCAATTGAATTGAACTCAACCCAGACTAAAGATTGCGCCAGAATGAACATTATATTTCCACTCTGCGGGACTGGACAGTCAACGCAGCATAAACGGTCCCCACAATAGTCACGTCAGGACTCTCCTCAATCGACGAGAAGCGTCTATATGCGCCACTATCGCAGCAACGCATTAAAGTGGGACGTTTGGAAGCTGCAGTGCGTTCGAATTCCATCAAAGAGTCCACCCCACGTGGCCCTAAGTCACGTGTGATCACTGAGTCTGCTCTGGGCGGGAAGCGCCCTTCTCCGTTCACCATAGTCATGAACCTGATTGGCAAACGCTTTCTTTCTTTCTTCTTTTCTTTCTTTCTTTCTGTTCTTTTCTTCTGTCTTCCTTTCTTTCTTTCTTTTTTCTTTCTTTCTTCTTTCTTTCTTCTTTCCTTTCTTGTCTTCTTTCTTTTATTTCTTTCTTTCTTCTTTCTTTCTTTCTTACTTTCTTTCTTTCTTTCTTTCTTTCTTTCTTTCTTTCTTTCTTTCTTTCTTTCTTTCTTTCTTTCTTTCTTTCTTTCTTTCTTTCTTTCTTTCTTTCTTTCTTTCTTTCTTTCTTTCTTTCTTTCGTTCTTTCTTTCTTTCTTTCTTTCTTTCTTTCGTTCTTTCTTTCGTTCTTTCTTTCTTTCTTTCTTTCTTTTCTTTCTTTGCCTTTCCTTTCTTTCTTTCTTCTTTCTTTCTTTCACCTTTCTTTCTTCTTTCTGGATGGATGGATGGTGGATGGATGTGGATGGCGATGGATTGGCTGGATGGAGATGGAATGGATGTATGATGGATTGTGGATGGTGGATGGATGGATGGGATGGATGGATGGAGTATGGATGGATGGAATGGATGGATGGATGGATGGATGGTGAGATGGATGGATGGATGGATGGATGGATGGGATGGATGGATGATGTGGAGGATGGATGGATGATGATGGATGTATGGGACGGATGGATGGATGGATGGATGGATGATGGCATGGATGGATGGATGGATGGATGGATGGTTGGGATTGGATGGGTGATTGATGATGGATGGGATGATGGATGGTGATTTTGGAATGGATGGATTTATGGTGATGGATTCATTTATGGATTTATTTATGGATGTATGGATTGTGGATGGATGGATGGATGGTGGAGATGTTGGATGGATTGATGGATTGAGGCTTGATTATTTATTTATTTTTTATTGATTTCTTATTATTCATGGATTATTGATTGCATTTATCGTGGATGGATGGATGGATGATTCGAATGGGATCGGACTGGATGGATGGATGGATGGATGGATGGATGATGGATGGATGGATGGATTGGATTGATGGATGGTGGTGGTCTTGGATGTGATGGATGGATTGATGGATGGATGGATGGATGGATGGATGGATGGATGGATGGATGGATGAGATCGGATGTGATGGATGGATGGATGGATGTATTGATGGATTATTGATGGATGTATGTGATGGGATTGATGTATGGATGGATGGATGGATGGATTGGATGGTATTGATTGATGTATGATGTATGTGATGGATCTCGGATGGATGGATGTATGATGATTTATGTATTTATTTCACTATGGATGGATGGATGATAATGATGGATGTCAATGGCTGGCTGGGATGGCCATGATGTGATTTCTTGTGATTTTATGTATGTATTTATTTATGGATGGTGATTGATGGCTGGATGGATGGCGGAGTGATTATGGATTGGATGGATGGATGGATGGATGGATGGATGGATGATGGATGGATTGATGGATGATGGATGGATGGATGGATGGACGGATGGATGGATGGATGGATGGATGGATTGGGATGGGGGGGGGGCTATGTGTGGGTATGCTGGGAGGAGCGAGGGGACGGTCTAGGTCTTCTGGGGACTACGATCTACAGGGTTTAGGGTTGGATGGATGGGAGGATGGATGGA
This sequence comes from Chlamydomonas sp. ICE-L, assembly GCA_013435795.1. Lineage (NCBI taxonomy): Eukaryota > Viridiplantae > Chlorophyta > Chlorophyceae > Chlamydomonadales > Chlamydomonadaceae > Chlamydomonas > Chlamydomonas sp. ICE-L. The sequence continues at coordinate 75,372,235 of JACBWV010000610.1, forward strand.
GGATTTGGATGGGATGGATAACTGCATACGTACCTACCTACCTACATACTGCCCTGCATATCACATCTAACTACCTGCTCTCCCTGCTATCCTATGTACCAACTACAACCTCCATCCTACATGCCTACTTGCTTGTCTGCCGGCCGTCCAGCCTGCCTACCTGCCTACATCACCTACCTGCGTACTACTAAAAAACATAACCTTCCTACCTATTATCCGCCCAATCACATGATCCGTAACAAATAAGTTTTTAATGCATTCAAGCCTTTTTGTGATTTATTCATCACAACTGAATCCAAGTACAAATAAGTTTGAAGGCATTATCTCATGCCATTTTTTCTAGTGAGGGGGGTACTGTGGTGGACATAAGGGCTGGTGGAGAGGGAGGTGTTTGTGTTGGGATAAATTGAGGGAGACATGGAGGGGGGATGAGTGAGGGAAGGGAGGGGGCGAGGGAGGGGGAGGGAGGGAGGGAGGGAGGTGACGGAGGGCGAGCGACAGGGCGGAGGAAAAGGGAGGGAGGAGGGATTTGTGTTGTTTGGGGGGGATGGATTTGAGGATGGTAGGATTGTGTTAGGTTCGCCCTTTTTTCTCCCTTTCGGTCTTTCTCTTTCGTTCGTTTCTTTCTCGTCTGTTTGCCCCTCCGTTTGTCGTGGTTTCGCGGGTGCCTTTCTGTTCTTTCTTCTTTCCTTTTTTCCCACCGTGTTTTCATTCTCCTTTTTTTGGGTGGGATACGATAGGATGGACGGATGGATTGGTAGGATAAATGTAGGGAGACATTGCGGGAGGGATGATGGATGGATGTAGGGAGGGAGTGACGGGTCACAGGAGGGTACGCTACAGTGGAGCGGGGGCGGAGTTTAGGGTGGGGTGTGGATGGAGGGAAGTGCGGGAGCGGTAGTCTTAGCATCCACGAGATCCGTTAGTTTGAAGGAAGGCATTTTTTTTTTTTTTGGCTTTTTTTGTGATTTAATTAATTTATTTTCGATCAAAACAAACTGATCAGTAAACAAATACTTTTAGGGCATTTCAGCCTTTTTGTGATTTTATTCTTTTATTATAATATTCGGATTCACATATCGAGTAAACAAATAAGTTTTTAGGCATTTCATGCCTTTTTGTGATTTGCATCGGATCCGTTGTTTGAATAAGGCATCTCCCCATCTCCATCCTACCCGCCCTTTATTTGTGATTTTAGCTGATCACATGATCAAGTAACAAATAAGTTTGAAGGCATTACAGGCCTTTTTGTGATTTTATTCGGATCACATGATCAAGTAACAAATAAGTTTTAAGGCATTACAGGCCTTTTTGTGATTTTATTCGGATCACATGATCAAGTAACAAATAAGTTTTAAGGCATTTCAGGCCTTTTGGTGAAATGTGTGGCGTGTGGCATGTGTTTTGTGTGGTGTGCCATTGTTTTTAAAAAGGTTCCACCTACCTACCTACCTACCTACTACATACCTAGGTGCATACCCCAACATACCTATCTACCTACATACTAAACCCTACAAACCTACTCACCAATCAACCTACCACACACGCCCGCCTACCACCTACCTAGTAGTAACTACTACCGTACCCTACCTAGTACCCCACACCCACCAGACCCACCGACACCACAACCCCACTCCCCATCCCAGACGTCCCTCTTCCCTAAATACCCCCCACTACTCCTACCTCATACCTAGGTGCATACCCCACCATAACCTAACTACTACTACTTAAACCATACAACGCTACTCACCCACCTACCTACCAGCCAGCCGGCCTACCAACCTACCTAGTAGTAACTACCTACCTACCTAGTACCTACCTACCTACCTACTTACCTAAATACCCACCCACTTACCTAACTTCCTATCTGACTACTAACACACATACAACCTATCAACCTAACAACTACCACCTACCTACTTCTCCCCTCCACTACCCACCCTAATCCTAACTTTCTACCTTCTAACCAAAGACCTACTAACACACCTACCTACCAACCTACTTACAAACCCACCTTTTGCGTCGCGATACGTAATCGTGGCCCCTGCTTGCAACTGCTGAAAGACCAAGTTCTTGCTCTCCTCAAGGCAGTTACCTTGCACAGCATCCTTGCCCAACACACAGAAGACGAGCTGCTGATGCACGTGCTTTAGACACACGGTGTCCGGGTTATACACAAGGGTGTCCCCCATCTTCATGTCATGCCTGAAAAAGCGAGCTGTTGCATGACCTGAGCCAGGTTGAGCCATCCCTGTTACACATAACTAGGAGGAGCAATTACAATGGACTGGGGAGGGAGGGAGGGATGGGAGGGCAGGGAGGGAGGGAGGGAGGAGGGAGGCGGGAGTTCTTCTTTCTTTCTTTCTTGCTTTCTTTCTTTCGTTCTGTTCTTTCTTTCGTTTCTTTCTTTCTTTCTTTCTTTCTTTCTTCCTTTGCGGGCGGTCTTGTAGTTTTTGCCTTGGAGGGCTGTATTTTTTTTCCCTATTGAGGACCCCGATCCGGCGCAGGGAGGAGGGAGAGGGAGGGGACGGGGGGGTGATATCTTGGGTTAGCTAGAGGTATCCCTATCCGGGAGTGGAGGGATGGGTACGCGCGATGGTGATATGGGATTTGGATCGTTCGCTTGGGGGAGGGATCTGGGTGAGGGACTTGCGCGTGAGGGATGGTGAGATCTTTTGCGGAGCGCGAGTTCTCGCCGGATGGGAGGGAGGGAGGGAGGAATGGGAGGGCTCCCACTGCCGGTGAGGGATGGGAGGGATTTGTGGGAGGGACTGTTCCTTGGGACGGGACCTTTTCGGCGAGGGATGGGAGCGGGAGGGACGCGAGCGGGGAGCGGAAGGTAGGGAGGGTAGGGATTTACGGGAACGGGAGGACGGAGGGGCAGGGAGGGATAGGGAGCAGGATGGGCTGTGCTGCAGGGGCAGGGGAGGTTCGGAGGTAGGGATGTATTGTGGGATGGGCCACAACGACGGGAGGGATCCCGGCGAGCGGACCTTATCCTTTGTTCTCTCCGGGAGGGATCGGCGCATTCTGGGAGGGACAGGTAAGGCGACGGGAGGGAGGGAGGATGCGGAGGGATCTGGGAGTGGAATGGGAGGAAGGGAGGGCAATCGGGAGGGTAGGGGAGGTGAGGTGAGGGATCGGTGGGAGGGAGGGAGGGAGGGTAGGGAGGGACGGGAGGTAGGAGGGAGGGAGGGGGAGGGCGTGGTTATGGTAGGGAGGGAGGGAGGGAGGGGGGAGGGAAGGGAGGGAGGGAGGTGGGAGGGAGGGTACTTAGGGAGGGAGGGAGGGATGGTGGGGAGGAGGGAGGGAGAGGGGGGGACAGGGAGGGAGGGAGGGAGGGAGGGAGGGGAGGGCTAGGAGCGGAGGGAGGGGAGGGGGAGGAGGGAGGGAGGGAGGAGGAGGGAGGGAGGGAGGGAGGGAGGGAGGGAGGGAGCGGAGGGAGGGAGGAGGGAGGAGGGAGGGAGGGAGGGAGGGAGGGAGGGAGGGAGGTCTAAACCTTGCCTAGGGGCAGGAGCAAACTGACCAGAAATAGACCTACCCGAATGCGACGAAAAGGAGCTACGGGACCTTGACAGATGATCGATTCAGGTCAGATTCAAGTCGTGATTGTGGCCACGGCAGTACCTGAGCAGGCGTAGGATTCACATTGAGGGCGGGGTCAAGCGCAGAAGTGGCCAAGGGCACAGAGACAAGTGACAACTTACCAAGAGTCGCACAATCAACCGCACAGGAAAATTGAGAACGAAATAAGAGGGTACCCGAATGCGAGGAACAAGAGCTGCGGGAGCTTGAAAGATGATCGATTCAGGTCAGAATCAAGTCGTGATCGTGGCCACGGCAGTATCTGAGGCTGTACTCCATGGCTTGGTCCTAAAACCAAGTCCGAACCACCATTTCCCGCCTTGTTCGAATCGAATTCGAAGCCCCCCATCTGTCGAAGGGCGACAGATGAGAACGTAGGAAGTATTCGCTTGCATGACGCATCCTCTTGCAAGGCTCTTGGAGACATGTCTTGCACAAGTGGTGTATCAATCACTGCTTGCCGCTCTTGTATTCGACTTGTTTCAAGCCACAAGAGCTTTCAAGAGGTTTAGCTTATTTAAGAGGGGGAAACAAGAGGCGCAAAACTTACCGACGGTCTGCTGAACTGTTGTGCAGGATCCACTGTTCCCAGGTGGTTTCTGTGGCTATATCAAATGGCTTGAGTGGTCCATCCCCATCTATGGGGCCATCATACTCTTCATAGTTGGTCCTGATCTGGTGGCTGAGGAGTTCCATCTCTGCCCTGGCTTGTTGCAGGTTCAGGTTGTCCAGTTGCTGGGTATTAGCTTTGATAACACTCCGGATGAGTGGACTTTGTGTGTGCAGCACGCCAATCTATATATGCAGAGACGAGAGTAAGTTACAAGCACAGGAGACCCATTAAGGGGCACCAGTGGAGGAAGAAAGAAAGGTAGGCTATACCCTGATAAGGGTTAGACACTATACAGTCAATGTCAGAGGAAACCGGGCAGCCGGGAAACTATTAGGGTAAAGGCAAGACCGGTGAAGTAGCTGACAGGAACCTGTCACTGAGTCACTCAATGACTCAGGCTAAGGGAAACTGTCACTACGGGAAGCTGTCAGGGCCGATAGTTCTAAGGGAGTACAGAAGTAGTCACCAAGTCATAAAACGCGTGAGAGGAACGCAATTCATGCTGACACTCCACCTATGACACAGGTGACATACAATACTACTACTCCACCTATGGCACTGGTGACATAGAACTACAAACTGGTAGCAAACAAAAGTTATGAAGGAACGGCGGAAAAATCAGGAAACCAGAAGAAAGCCTTGTCTAAAATAAAAGGATGAGAAAGGATGAACCAAAAAACCACTGTAGTACTCCGAAAATGTAGCAGCAAAAAAAACTTGGGTCATACCGAGCAGAGCTGAGACCAAAACGGAAATGTAACCATCCATGGTAAGCGCAAAAATACTATTCATCCAGAATAGGAGGCACCAAACCAGAAATCACAGGGAGGCCAAAACAGAAATCAATCCCAAATACCAAAGGAAGGGGAACAACGGTGACTAAAAGAACCGAGAACGTAACCTAAAGAGAAGACTGAAAAAACGTATATCAAAGTTGGGGAACAACGGTATAGAAAACCCGATCCGGGTTTAGGAACCTAACGCCAATCAATGATAACCAAAGAGACGGATTGAAATATCGTGTGAGAGCAGCACACGAGAGAATCAAAACGTAAAGGTCGCAGACAAGAGGACACTAAAGACTACGATGGAAAAATAAAGTCGATGGAAAAATCCACTACCTTAAAAACTATTCTTAGCATAAAATTCATGACTAGGTTGGGATGAAAAAACCATGATGAACTGGTTTCTTACTCAAAGATGGAAGTAAGAAGATTTATGAAAGTTAATTATCATAAATCCCCAGTTACGGCACTAACTAAAACATTCTAGGAGGTGGGTATCGCACCGCAAAGAACTCATGCACTCAAGACAAACCAAGCACCTAACCACAAGCAAACTAAACCTGCAGCAACTGAAAATCCAAAGGATGCGGAGATAAATCTCAAGAAACTTGTAACCAACAAAGGAAACACAGTGCAATGAACAATAGGAGTTTAGACGTACAAACACAGAACAGAAAACTTAATGTCCACTTGAAAAATAGTAAACGCAGAAAAAAGGACGTCAAAGAATTGACTGCAAAGGATGGACTGAAAGGGCGCTTGAAATACACTCGGAAAACAAGAAAGAGGTGAGCGGCGGTACATCTGCAAGTACAACTGCAAGATTACCCAGCCCACCAATTCACAGTAAAATCCGAAGGGAAACAACTACTACACTCCACAAAAAGTTCCAATCACATGAGGGGCTGGTGATCTAAAAACAGTTTGGAGTAAAAAGAAATAGCTAATCTATGATGAGCTCCACCGAACGAACCATCTGCCTATGGAACTAAGAGTCAGAAACCATCAAGACGCTATAACGGTGGTCTGAATTAATTACCACCTTCCACCAAAACCAAGAAAGACAGCTGAAAGGAAGCTGCCTAAACAAAGCGTCGTAACGCTCCACCAATCTAGACTACCCTATAAGTCAGTCTAGGCGGTGCTGAGGAATAGGCACCCACACATAGGGCCATGTTAACCTACGTATGAGAACCATCAGCACCTAAAACAATGAATCCTGGGTTGACTGTAACACCCCAGCCATACGCAGTATCAAGCTAGTAACCGGTAGTATAGCCCCCAGCGCAGAACTGCTGCCTGGTTGAACAGGGCCGGCCTTATTTGCCTCTATATCAACGAAGCCTAAGTCGACTGTAACACCCCAGCCGTACGCAGTATCGGAACCCGACCAGTGTTCTAAATCATCACTTGCCCAGTCAGCAACGGCTACATCATCCCCAGGCCGGGACCCGAGTGTTCCACCAGGGACAACGGGAGGCGTCTGAATGAACGACACCTGCGAGTCATTCAAGGTGGTCGGAGGGTGGGGACTATTAGGCAATGGACCTGATCCAGATACCACTATGATTGAAGGCTGTCGTACACCTAAAGCTTCACCGACGAGCGACGTATTGGAGATCCCAGCGACCCCCTGAGATTCGGCTAAGATTTTATCTGAAAGGACCGCAGAATCTCGCTGACCCAATGCCTTCACACGCAATACAGCACCATCAGCCCCTGACCTGGGGCGCAAGGTCATCCCATGGAAGGGCATCCCATGATCAGGGCAGCGGTCGACAATTGGGGTTAGCAAAGGGTCAAGGGAATGAACCGCAGGCACATGCATATGTCCGTTGATTGCGGCAGGGATGCAAGTGTAATACGGAGACCCGTCATAGGGAGATAACCCAGGTATACAGTTATGCTCAAACTGCTCATAGAAGAGTATATCACGACTCTCTACTACCTCGCGCAACTTTGGAACCCAAACAAAATAACCCTTACTCACCAGGGAATACCCAACCAGTCTTCCACATAGCGCCCGCTCGTCCAGCTTGTTGCGCTTCTTCCCATTTACTAGCGTAACGTAGCAAGGGCAACCGAACACACGCAACATCGACACATCAGGCTGAACCCCAAAGAAAAGCTCGTAAGGAGTCTTCTCTCCCTGATTGGGCAAGCGATTAACTAGGTAACAAGCAGCGAGGAAGGCATAGGGCCAGAAAGACTTAGCAAGTTTGGACTCCAAGTGGATGCTCCTAGCTATAGACTGTAAGACCCCATTGTACCTTTCCACAGTTGCATTCTGCTGTGCAGTGTATGTCAAAGATAACTCATGCTTCTCCCCAACCGATATCAGCCAATCCTCAAACCACTTTACTATAAAACCCCTTAGCCCTATCAGAACTCAAACACTCGAACCCAAACGCACGTTGCTAAGGCATACACCTAAGGGGGGAACCAGGGGCACGGGAAGACAAAGAAGTAACCTCTGTCGAACCACAGAACGCACCCAGGGGTCACAAGGAGCCTAAGAGAGAAAAAATATCCAAAGATATCATGCCAAAGATCCTCCACGGCCGCTGGACTAGGGCCAGGACGGCGTCCACTTCGGCCACCACTTCGGCCTGTAGCATGGGCGAAGTCCGGCGCTGCGAGACCTGGGATCACAGAAGGTGGGGAAGCGTTAGGCGAAGTCGAGATTAGAGGTAAGGGGGGGAAAGAAAAAAAAAGGAGACGAGAATGACAGTGCAGCAAGTCGCACCTGGTGCAGAAAATCGCACCAATGGCAGAAAATCGCAAATCGCAAGGGCAGAATTCGAAAATGTATCGCTAGGATGCGAAGAGCAGAGCCGAGGCATGCAAAGGTCCTAATATTCCGCCGTCGATGAGCAGTCAATCCCAAGTCCCCCCCTCTATCGCTCGACTCACCCGGATGGGGGGTAGAGGGAGCAGCACCCGAGTGGTGCTGACCATACCCCCCTGCTTCCTACCACCTCCAGAATCTCCAGGTCCAGACGCGTCGTCCTCTTGTGGCGAACCCTACGGCAGTGCCGGCGATCCGCCAGCTTGATCGAAAAAATTCTCCAGAAGGTAGCACATAGCCACTAGAGGGGGGGCAAAGACGACGTAGACATCAGCAGGGAGCTTGGTCGGCTTGGCAACCTCCGGTATGCAGGCAGAGCCTCAAACTCCGGAGTTAGCGACATCAAGGACGCGAGCAGACGAAGACGGGGTATCTCCACCGATGTCCAGGCTAGTCGCCGACTTGAGTCTGCACGTCAAAGTCGTCTACGACAGACGGTAGCTGAAGGAGCGCAAAGGTAGAGGTATGATTGGGGGGGGTTACTTCCATGATGGCGGAAGGACTCTCATAACCGCCAGCAGAGGTCGCTGGTGCACAGACGTCTAGCCAATCGTCTTGAGAAACCGCGTCCTCCTTGGGAAGGACACGGTCGCAGCCATTACTTATAATAACGCTGCGCATCCCGCGCGACCAGGATTCTCCATTCTTGTCATGGAGTTTCTCAAATGTCGCCGGGGGTCCTCGCGGAAGTTGCATTTCAAAGCAGTGGTAGAAATGAGGGGCCGGATAACCTATTAGCTTTGATAACACTCCGGATGAGTGGACTTTGTGTGTGCAGCACGCCAATCTATATATGCAGAGACGAGAGTAAGTTACAAGCACAGGAGACCCATTAAGGGGCACCAGTGGAGGAAGAAAGAAAGGTAGGCTATACCCTGATAAGGGTTAGACACTATACAGTCAATGTCAGAGGAAACCGGGCAGCCGGGAAACTATTAGGGTAAAGGCAAGACCGGTGAAGTAGCTGACAGGAACCTGTCACTGAGTCACTCAATGACTCAGGCTAAGGGAAACTGTCACTACGGGAAGCTGTCAGGGCCGATAGTTCTAAGGGAGTACAGAAGTAGTCACCAAGTCATAAAACGCGTGAGAGCAACGCAATTCATGCTGACACTGGGTAAAAGCAGGAGTGGTTGGGATGATATCTGGTGGGTCCCCAACTTGCTGGTCTTCCATTCTGACAGAGGCTGGAATCCTTTTGCACGTTCTGCCATGCGTTGTGAGTATACCTCTTCTGTGATGAGCTCTGGCAAGCAAGTCATCACTGTCAGTGTCACTGTCAGTCTCTCCAATTAAGTTCTATGAAGTGGAGGGGGTGTTGTGATGGCAAAAGGAAAGGGTGTTAGTTCTTGCAGGGTCTCCATGGGCACTGGGGGCAGTCACATGAGTGGGTGGGTACTGCCCTGTCTCAGAGTCAGTGTTGGATGGGGATGGTTCAGCACCAGGGGGAGAGTCTTGAAGGTCTTGGTCTGCCTCGATATGAGTGGGTGGGTACTGCCCTGTCTCAGAGTCAGTGTGGGGTGCAGATGGATCAGTGGTAGGAAGGGGGTCCTGGCAGTCTTGATCAGCTTTACTGGGGGCAGTCTCATGAGTAGGTGGGTACTGCCCTGTCTCAGAGCCAGTGTGGGGTGATGGATCCTTGGTAACCATCATGATGTAGGCAGTGGGTGGTCCCATAGGGAGATTACTGGTGGTAGCTGGGGAGGTTTGAGTGAGGTAGAGTCCATGCCTTTTGGGGCATGATATGAGTAGTCTGGTGCCAGACTTTTCTGGTATGGAGAGGGTAGCCTTGGTCTTGGACAGGTGGACTTGGAGATCTGGGCACAGGTTGGTGGCTGCATTGATGCTAATGATGTTGGGCATTTTGCAGTCAGCAAGGAGTACACCATTCAGGATAATCAGAGCTCTGCCATGGCCCTTGATATTGGCCTTCCCTATCTGCTTGCAGAAGATAGGTGGAGAATCTTGGTCTGCCAGCTGCAGCCTAATAGGCTGTGGGAGGTCCTGAATGTCATGCAGATAGGAGGTGTTACTTGTGGCATGGAAATGGGCTGCAGTGTCTATGATCCATTTTGTCTGCAGTGCTGCTTGGAAAACTCCTTCATCATCATCTATAGTGCATTCATCAGCAGCACTTATATGTCCAAAGAATGCTGTGTCAGCCATGGGATCATGTGGCAAGGAATATGATACAGACTTGCCTCTGATTGGTGCAGCGAAGCTCATGGGCTGTGGAGTGTCTTCATTCAGTGCCAGAGAGAGGAAGTTGTGCTCCTCATCCTCACTGTCAGAGTTGGAGGTGGAGGTAGACTGGTCACCATCAGCAACATGGGCATGGCGCCTTCTGCTTTGGCTTCTTCTTGGTCTTGGTCTCCTGTCACCTCTCCCGGGAGTGTAGGGCTTCTTCTTGTCAGAGTCCTTGTCTTCACCTGATCTCTGCTTGGGAGGTGACTTGGATCCATTGTCAGCTTCATCAGAGTCAGCCGGCTTAAAGGCCAGGTCAGTATACTCACTGATGCATTCTCTGGAGCTATGACCTATCCCTCCACAGTTCCAGCAGGTCATCTTCTTGTTGATGTCCCTCCTTTCTCTGTTGGGGAGGTAATTGTTGGCGTTGGAGGGTCTTCTGTATCTATAGGCTGCAGCATCCAGCTCAGCTTCCTCTGGACATGGGGCGGGGTCAACATTCTTCACTAGGCACCAGTTAGTCATTTTACTTTGGAGTAAGGCTGTGACTTCTGAAGGGTTGAATTGGTTGATGTATCCATCGTATTCAGGACGGGATTTGAGTCCTTTAACAATGAGATTGAGGAAGTTGGCGGTGGAGCAGGTGGAAGTCCCTTGGATCTTGGGGACTTGGGCATACAAGTCAGCTGCCCTGGACTGAGAGGTAGGTCTGCAGGGATTCATCATTGCTAGTCATTCGAATGGCATAGAGGTTAGTCATAGATGAATACTCTAAGCTGCTGGGTTGGTCAGAGTAGAGAGAATCCAGGAACCTGAAAGCTTTTGTGGCCATGTCTGTATGAGCAAGGATGGCCGTCTGAATCGAGTCTGACACCCGATCTAGGATCATCTTGAACGCTTTGTTGTTTTTCCAGATGGAGATCCGGCCTGTTGGGGACACCTCGAACTGGAGCAGCTGCATCAGCGCCCGCAACAACAGGGTAAGCAACGTCTTCAGCAGGTTAACCGTCAGAGTTATCAGGCTCTCCATTGACGACCGCCTGTTGACAGTCGTATGCGATGGCAATGCAGTCCCTATCGGACTTGAGGTCGAGAAGGATATGCACTCTATCTGGCGTTAAGCCAGGTGTATAAGTTGTTACCGGTGAAGATCTTGGGTTGTTGCATGATGGTTGGTGGATTGGGGTCTTCTCAGCGGGAGTCTTGGCCTTGTATGTCGGAGTGATGGATTACGAGGGCGGGGCAGGCCGGCAGGGGAAGGGGGGATGGAGTGCTTGTGGGAATCGGCGATCCGAAGGGATCCAGTGGAGTGGGAATGGTGAACTTTGCCGGGCGGCAATGTCCGGCTACAGTAGCTTCTTATTGAAAGCTGTGGTCGCAAGCACAATGATCGTCTGTGATCAATTCAGCTCTGTGTGGTATCTCCGTGAGGACGTCTTTCAAAACTCACTTCATAGATTTCGGTGACTAGCGGGTGCTCAGCCTTGCTCCAGTCGTAGGACGCAGCGGCAGATCCAAAGTAGGTCTTGGATGAAGCGGTAGGCGGAGCAGCAGTTAGTTGGATCCGCAGTCGGAGATCCAGATGCTAGAAACTCGGGCCTTCAAGCTCGTCAGAGGATTACTGATACCTTAGGGTCGGTACGCAGCGACTGTTCTTCGTTAGCGTCTATTGATGGCGCACCTAACCTTTTAATGTAAGTTCTTTACAACGGTGTAAGCACGATAGCGGAAAAGATGCTATTAAGCGCGACAGGCACAATCATATAGAAATAGGGAAGTGTACTGCAAGGTACTGCAGTCACGTGCAGGCCACAGCTAGCCTGTGGCCTGGCGGCAGGCAACACGGGACTGTGAGGGAACAGGTATCGGTGTGCATTATGCCGACTCAGAGACTGATATATAAATCAGTCAATAACAAGCCCATTATATGGCTCCCCTCGGGTTGCCCACAGTAGCGAGCCACTGCAAATCCGGGGGTCTAAGGAACCAATTTATTTAGCTTGGATGGGTGCATTCTGAGTGAGATTGGATTGGATTGTTGCATGGTTGAATTTGATTTGATTGTTGTTAAAGTACGGCTTATATGCCGTAGCGTGTCGCACAAGTAGGTACCAGGATACTTCAAAGCGCGCGCTTTTGTGTGCTGGCGCGCTGCCTTTTTGAGCCCCACTGCGCGTTACGCACAGTTTTTTCAACTCCCTGTGGGCGCAGCGCGCAGTTTTTGCGCTACAAAACGCTGACCAATTTGACGTTTGTGCGCTTTAAGCGCTGACCAATTTCGTCAATGGAAGTACCCTGGTACCAGGTACTTGCTAGAGGCCTCAAGTCCACCATGTAACTTTCCGGAGTCTGGGAGAGATGAAGAGGTATAGCTTACATTATATCACGTCCATCAGGACGGAGTGGACAGATGAAGGAAACGACAGTACTGCATATCGTTACTGCTTTGCAGGGCACTTGGCCATAGCTGGCCAAAGGCACTCCAGAAGGCACGGCATACAGTGAGGCCTACGTGCTCTATTGTCACTCTAGAGAAGGCATGAAACTCGGACAATAACACACCATGTCCAGCCAGCTTGTGACTGTGATCACATAAGTCAGTTATACCGCTGATCACGCCAGTCGGTTATACCGTAGGCAAGGTTAGGTTATCCCTAACCTCCTTGCGCAATTGAGGTGCCTTGCTACTTCAGTCTGTGCACCTCTCTGCCCTCTAATGATTGTAACCATTCACATTGTTGCATGGTTTTTCAGCCACCTTTGGGATTCTCGCCGACTTCCAGTCCCAAGTCTCCTGGAAACACCCATGGCAACCAGGGAGCACACAAAAAAAGAGAACGCCTGGAGGGGCGTGGTGTTAAGGGGACCATCCCGTACGCCGCAGCTGGGGAAAGTCACTGACACGGCTAGATGGGTGTTAAGGGTGCATTAGCTGTTACCATTGAGATTCCCCCCCTTCACTATTGGTAGATAGTGAAAAATGAGAAGTGGTAACGAAGAGAGTGGTATAAGAAATTTGGAAGGACTGGAAAAAAAATCTCAGTCTCTCCTTCTTGTCTCTAGCTATAGGCTAGCATGTGTGGGTTTGGTTATGTGATTTAAAGTATTTATTGTGATTGTAACAATTCCCCCCCCCCCCCCCCCCCCCCCCCCTGCAGTTGGTTTGCTGGGTAGGTGTGAGGGTGGGTATCGTTCCTTCACTGGGTGTTTGTGCAAAGATATGATAGTCCCTCCCCCCCTGCAGTAAGTGCGATGGGTAGGTGTGAGGGTAGGTATGTGGAAGTCTATTACATCTCAACACACGTATTCCCCCCCCCTATTCACGGAGTGAAATAGATGAAAAAGAAGGTGGTGGTTGTGAGAGTAAACAGAGAACCCCATGGAATATAAAATAGAAGTGAAACCGCATGGTAAAAATCGTCGCCGTAGATGCTAGGCTAGTCTAGTATCCCTGAAAGGCTATGATGAAAAAACCATGTGTAGCCGGTCTCTTGACGCATATCCACTAGCTACGTAAGTAAGGAGTGGAACAAAAAGTTCATGGTGTAACGCAGTACGTATGGGAGTACTGTGCGCAGTACATGTGCAAGTACATGGGGCAGTACATGTGCAAGTACAAGGGGCAGTACATCTGGAAGTACAGTGTTCATGCACTGAAATAAATAAGGCAGGTTTGTCTGGCAGTATAGCAATCAACTACACTCATAACCATCCAGACGGTATCCAAGGAAAGGCTGTCTGAAGAAGTCAGGGAGGCTTAGTTGCCTAGGTGAGCAGTGTCCCCAAATACTGCCTGGATATCCTGGGCTGCTGTGCGCTGTGGGGTGCCGGGGGTCACCCTGTCAGGTCCAAAACCATCCTGCTGTAACATGGCGAGGATATGTTGTCTAAAGAAGGGGAAGTTCAGGACTGGAGTGAACGACCCTGGGAAAGGCAGTCGCAGGAGCGCTAAGTCCAGTGCGTCAAAGGGCACTGAGATGTCATCTGTATATAGGCGCAGGTCTGATGCGGGCTCAGCTGGGAGTCTGGCAGTCAAGAACATGGCTGGATGCAAAGTCAGTGCGGTGGCGTGGGCATCCACGAGTGCGGACTGGAAGCGAATGACTCTCCATACGGTGAGAGTGTTGACTTGTGTGTTGTCGTATGCCCAAATCAAGTTTGCTAGCCTGCGGATGTGGTGGAACAGACGCTGCGTCACTTGAAATGGCTTGCTGGGGAGGTCAGTCCTATGAGGGGCCTGGGCCTGGGCAGCGCTGAGTAGACCTGGGAACAGCATGCTGAAGCTGTGGTGTATGTGTAAGAAGGCTGGCCTGGCAATTGGCTGTGAGATCTGAGTGGGGTCTCCTCGCGCCAATCGCTGCAATAAGTAATGATAACGCCTGGTGGGGCGTGGTGTTAAGGGAGCCCGTCGTACGCGGGTGGGGAGCGGTCTCCTACCTCAACTGGACAAGCTACCATCGCGGTTGACGACGACCTGCAACGCCAAGAGCGACCGAAGGGGGAGTCGAATCCCCGACTCTTCGTTCTTTACCAATCTGGTCTACCACTAGACCATTGTAACCGCTAAAGAGGCCAATCGCTGCAAAGACCTGCTAAAAGCTGTATGGTAGTGTAGGTACCCAGTACCAAGTACTATGATACGTGGGTGGAGTGGGCAAGAGGAGGCAGTGCTCGTTTCATGGCTTGTGGACGATCCATCATCATTTGCTGTGGCACATGTGCACGCAGGGGTGGGTGCGCTGCTCATGCCTGTAAATGGGGAAACACTGGTATGAGGGGATGTACGATCCCTATGGGATGGTGTAGTTAAGAGGGTCGCCCAAAGATGTGACGTAGTTACAGAAAGCTGGGATCTGTGTAGTGTACATGACAGGGGGGGGTGCTTGAATGTAGTCCAGGAAAAGGGCAGTGGGTTAGTCCCTATAGCGTCCAAACTTAGGGAGGCGTCCACACGTCTGGATGCTGGGCCTCATATCAGGGGGCATACACGTCAGAGGTGTTGCAGCGTCCCAGGCTGGTCCTGGGAGACGGCGAGGGTGGTTGGGCTGGAAGGGGTGTGGAAGCTTAGGACCAGTGGGCTGAGCATCCTCCCACCTTAGCAAGGTCTGGAACAGCATGCCTTGCTGGAGAAGCCAGGCAGCCTGTAGGTAAAGGATGCGGTGGTCGTAGGCAATTGCTGTTTCTGAAGGGAGCTGGAGGACTTCTCCTGAGCTGGTGTCGGTGTCACCGTAGAAGCAGGGGCCGAAACAGAGGTGTTTTCGGCCTACGACAGGATATCCCGTGTAGGGTGGTGATTGGTGTGATATGAAGGCTGAGGCACTGCCGTCTTGTGGGAGGCAGGAGTAGATCCCGGCCCGGACTGATGGGTCCATGTAGATGGTGGGGAAGTCTGAAGAAGGCATGTTCTCAGCCATGGCGACCGTGACGTGGCGGTGTCGGCTTACAGGATATATTTCCTGTGGTAGTGCAGAATACAACTTTAAAGGTTGTAGATACTGCAAGAAGGGTTGTGCTCAGCGATGAGGATGCCATGAGTGGGGTGTTGGCATGAGGAGTTGATGCATGCCAACACTTGGGTGGTAAGAGTAGGCTTGACAGTTCTTGTGGGGAGGGGGTTGAGTTTACGGAGGCCAGCTGTAGTCTGACGGACGACCTGGCCGTCATCGTAGGTGATTTTGAAGTACCATGGTCTAGCCAAGGCACCCAAGTACGTGGCGATGCCCCAGACCTCTTTGTCTAGGCTGCCACGAACTTTGATGTGCTTGATGACCACCATCTTGTCGCAGGCTTTGGCAGCAAGGTCTCTAGAGCGGGTCTGGGGGGTTGGGAACACGTTGGGCTCCTTGGGAGCGCGTTCAGGTGCCGTGGGGCGATCCAAAGGGACGGCTGTAATGCCGTTGGCAGTACAGTGAGGGCAGAACCAGTCACCTGCTGGGACTGCTGGTAGTGGGGGGCTGAGACAGTGTGTGTGAAACGGTGCGCCACAGGAGTCGCACAAGAGCATGCAAGCATCGTTGTCTGGGAAGTTGCAGACGTTGCAGGCCAAGTCAAGTGGTGGCACTGCCAGATCTGGCCTGATGGTGCCATCCATGCTGGGCGAGTGGCAAGGGGACAGTTTGCGGGCGTGGTTGGTGGCAGTGCAGCCGCAACGGCCTTGTAGGACAACCACCTCGGTGTCCTTGATGGCCTTGATCCGAAGGATCATCCCCTGTGCTGCCATTTGGAGAGTGTTGCGCACGTTGGGTCTACGGATGTAGACGAAGTCACCCACTTGAAATTTGCGAAGACGGGGGTGGTAAGCTCCAAATGGTTTGGGGCCTCAGTACCGGCCCCCTGGCTGGCGTCTGTGGAGGCTCATGTTACGTTTCTCACCGTTTGGTTGGGCGTTGAATGATCTTGGACGTGGGAGTCCGGAGAAGCAGTGGGGCAGAGATGACAGCGGCCAAAGTAAGTGATGTCTGGAGTTCCTTGACGACAGCGGGGGTCGGACGCAGAGGGGGTTAATTCCCGGGAGGGTTCTGAGAGACAAAAGACGAGTGAGTGTTACATAATAAGTGTAGATAATAATTAATTGAAGGCCGCAGTTGGTTATTGACTGGCCGTAGGACTAGCTCTCTAGTAAGTAAATAGCGGGCTTCAAAAGGGCAAGAAGAAAGTCGGCTGGAGGTGGCTGCACGACTGATCAATGGCAAAGGAAGTTCGATCGGCTTACTAAAGGGTTACTAGCTATTAATACAAGTCAACCAGGGGCGGCTAGCTTAGCAAGCTATCGAGTCAAGAGCACGGATGGGCTCTGTCGGCTGCTGGAGGCTGGAATGGTTAGGTGTTATCCATACCAATCAGCCAAGGGCAGCTTTGCTAGTAACCGAGCAAAGGGCACGGATGGGATCGGCCGGCTCACAATAGGCTGAATGGGAAATCAAGATGAGGTCTGTCAACAGGCAGCATCATCATCACGACTCGGTAACACTAACTGAACGCACCTGAGAGACAAAAGACGAGTGAGGGTTGTGTTCAGCTCGCTGCTCTCTTTATTGTGGCGCGAACTCATTCATGGCTTAGGGCTTAAGGAATTGAGATGTTAAATGATGCTGTCCTGGCCGGCATCTGATGCCAACCGGGTTGCAATTGGATATGGGAATATATTGCCGCAGCTGCGGGGTAGCTGCGCTTGGCGCATGGTGTGGCACGTGGTGTTCGCTTGCGACAGCGTGTACTGACAGGTTGGCGTGTTACGTACGCAGTGTTTGGGCACGCGTTCGCGCGTGACATCACCATGGCAGACTTAGTAAGTGTCACCCTCCAGGCGGGAGGGACTCCTTCATGCGACGTGGGGCAAGAATGCTGGTATAGGAGGCGAAAGATTCTCTGTGCAGCTTAGAGATGAGTTTGTCAACGCGTTCGCGACTGATCCCTAAGGTGGAGAGATTGGTAATAGTTGTGATTGGTATGGTACCAGTGGTACCTATGGTGAAGACTAGGTAGTGGACAAGGAATCCTTGTAGTTGGAGACTACTTATAGATGTAGCTTTTTTCAACTCATCTCCTGATTCATTCTGAATCTTCCGATAAGTCGAAAAAACTCTACATCTATACTCTGGGTTTCGATAGATTTCCCGTACATTCCTGGCATTTCCGTGCAATACCGTGCAATACAGTGCATTCCGTACAATACAGTGTGGTACCTGCGCATTACCATGGGATATCATGGGATATCGTGGGCGGGGGATTAACCTTGGAATGTCCGGCTCTTGCGGCGGGGTGTGGTGTGTGTAGGCCCGTGGCTCGTGCATGAAGTGTGCGAGGGAGCGTTCCCACCTGTTGGTTAGCGGAACGCTAACTTGTCTGTGTCCGTCTGTTGTTGTGTGTCCGTCTGTTGTTGTGTTCTTAGTTTTTCTGTTTGGTTAGCTGCGCTAACCGAACAGGTTACTCAGCCAACCGTTTGGGTTTCTTAATAATCCTTTTTACTCTGACAGTGTCTTTCTTATCAACCATTTGTTCAGCTTCCTTTACATTATCTACCATTTTACTCTTTAGTATATTTCTCACATGTTTAGAACGTGATTTACCCTTTTCAATCTGTTCAGTGCTCACTTCGTCTATTACATCACCTACTACTTGTATTTCAGATGGTCTATAAATTCTTTTTAATGCATTACCTTTTGCATCTTCTAAAATGTAATTGAATCCAATTTTCTCAGATATTTTGTAAAATTCCTTTGACCAAGAAGTTTTTTCTTTTTCAAAGGTCTTTTTAGGTAATAAGATTCTTACAGTGCTGTACATAGGAATATCTTTGTCAACTTCCTTTTTAACTGTTGCATTATATTTAACTTGATTTTCAAATTGAATTTTGGCATAGTCTATATCGTCATAAACCTCATTTGGTGTAGCCTTGATAGTACTATGATATGAATTATTATATATATCAGTTATCTTAGAATACCATTTAGTCCATGTTGTCGTCTTATGCGGAAGCATATATTTTTGTATCAAATTTTTGATTGTTCTTGTAGCTCTGTCAACAATACCCAATCGATTTCCGCCGAGACCATATCCCATATGATCTTCTTCCGCGACACCTGTAATAACTACTATGTCCAATTCCTGATTATACGCTTGAAATATTTTAGAATTAAAAAATTTATCACCTTGTACAAATATAATCTTATCATCTCCTTCATTTCCTTGTTCAACAATAAACTTTTCATATGCATCTAATACGTCATTCAACTTCCCTGACATAAGCGGATACATGAATCTTTTTCTGGATTGAATGTCTATAAGCATTACAAATTGGTATATTCCATTATTAGTTCCCTTAAAATCTGGTAATAGGATAACATCCAATTGGAAACTTCTAGGAGGTCCTGTAATCTTATATTTGTAGTTGTTGGTAGGTTTCTTATAGATTTGTGTTAGTTCCCTATTTTTGAAATATTCTTTGATTGTTTTATGTGTAATTCTATGATCTGTATTATCACGTATAGCAGTATATAATTTGTCTTGTGACATGATCTGAAATTCAGGCTTCTCTTTCAGAATTTGCGCTAAAATAGACGCATTATCCATTATGATATTGTTATGTTATTTATTTAAGTTATTTTTCAATCAGTGGTGTCTCGTGATATTTTGTGAAGCGTCTGTGCATATCGTGTGATGAGATCTTGCATGTTTCTAATTGTTTAACCATGGTATTATATTTGAATGGGAGGTCTTTGCCAACTGGTAATTGGTACATAGCTTCATAATTGTCTACTATGATGAGTTGAATTGATTTACCCTCAGAGTTAATAGTTTTTGTTGGAATACCCTTGAGAGTACATTTATATTTTTGTTCTTTCTCATCAAATACACACTTGTTTTCCTTCCAAATAAAGTAGGCATCTTTATCTGTATCAATTTCCACTTTAATATTTCCCAATTCATCCCCAAACCCAATCTTTTTGAATTCTCCTTGATAGTTTTCGATATTTTTCGAAAGTTTTCGATATGGATTACATCATCCGAGTCATTTGGCAAGTGTCTGATATATTCGAACAGTGATCGTTTTGAGTAACTGTAGATCATTACTCCAATTTTAAGATACTCATTACAAGAAAATATTCTTGTTGGGACTCCAAACTTCTTACCTCCTATGGTTTGGTGGGATGTGCATTTAGCGTATTATTTTCTACTAAACGGACTTACAAGTGAAGTGAACTTATTTTTATCCATAACAGCTCTCCCAGTCGGTGTATTTAAGCATAATTTAATATATGTTCTGTAACTGGGGTTATTACATTACATTACATTACATTACATTACATTACATTACATTACATTACATTACATTACAGTACATTACATGTTAAAGTCTACTTGACACCGCGAGGGTGTATGAGACTCTGTGCTTTAAACAAAAAGAAAAAGCACCCACAAAGCAAAAAACCCCATTACATCAGGGGTGTGTCGAGGACAAACAAACCAAGCTCCCAACCACCGTTTTGGTGGCGTAGGTATTAAACCCCCTAGAGCCGGACCCAGATCTCAACCACTTATAGTGGCGGAGGTAAGAAGCTAACAAATGAGAAGTCACAAGAAGAAAAGAAAAAAAAAGTATAATAAATTACGGTGCCACTAAGCAGTCCAGGGCTTCCTGTCTTGCTCTTCTACAAGTAGAAAGATAGTCGGCTAGGTTGCTCCAGAAAGTCTTAGTGCCATTTCCATTCATAAAGGTTCTGAATGTGGAATCGCAGAATTCCACATTCCATACGATTAAGTCGGTATCCTCATGGACGTGCCTATAAATATCTGTAAATAGCTTCTGGTAGCGGAGGCAAATATCATTATAAAAAGGGCACTCAAACATATGCATTTCATCCTCAGGTTTTTCCACACATTTGACAGTGTCTCATTGAACGAGGGATGTGTGCTCTATCCACCACCCTCATTCTTTCTGTGTTCAGCCAATGGGAACCCATTCTAAACTGTGCTATAGAACGAATCTGATCCTGCTTATGTAAGGCATATGTAAAGGGAATCAAGCCATTCTCATCATTGCTGTTGGCTGCGAACCATTTCTGGTATCGGAGGCGTTTAAAGCCAACCCTTCTCTCATCAGGGATGTCTCTGACTGCATTGGTGTCACTTGGGTACTTAAACCTCCATGACTCAAAAACTTCAGACATAATACCTTCGACATCGACAGCCTCCAAAATGTTGAGATTTTCACTAAATCCTAGCTTGTGGAGAGCACAACGTAAGTCATGAACCCAGCCAGTGTTGGAATCAAAAGATTCCTCAAGAGCCATTCTAATGAGATCCTCAGGTTCTTTATCTATGGTCTTGTTCCAGAAGCGCAAAGCTTGTTTAAGCCAAGCAAAACACAACGGGGTTCTACCCAGCTCTTCCATGATAATATTAGATGTAGTAGATTGGCAAACACCCAACATTTATTTAAGTATACCTCTATGCCATTTCTCACAAGCATGGTCATTTGAGATAATTGTGTTGTTCAGAATAGAAGAAGCCCACACCTCACAGCCAAAATTCGGGATAGGTTGTACAAGAGAATCAAACAGGTGAGTGAGAATATCAATACCCGAATGAAAAAAATCTCCAGATTTTACCCGAATGAAAAAAATTACAAAATACCCGAATGAAAAAAAATACAATTGTTTTGATTGAGTTGAGGGATTAGCCTGTCAAAACTGTGTGTGTGTCCGTCCGTCCGTCCGTCCGTCCGTCCGTCACAAACTACTTTTTCAGGATTCACTTGTAATCACAAAAAAACGAAACATTATACAACATATAACAATTATAAGACTTATTGATAACGGACATATTCTCACGAGAACACATATGAGCATCGCAATTCAAGAAAAGGAGCTAAGGTTTGTGCTTTTTGGGCCAAAAGCGTCAATTATTGGGTAACATTTGTTATCATTTCAAATTCGTACCATCCAATCATGTGCGCATACATAGGTTTGGGAATGGAATTGTCGTCAAAAAATCGAGGCGAAACATGCAAGCATCACAATGGACGAAACATTCCCCTGGGGCACTTGAGCTATTATTAGCACGGATTTCACCCACAACTCAGCCGCAGGGACGTGCGTGGGGCACCGGTGCGTGGGGTGTGCCGGGTGGGTAATGAAGCCACGCCAACTATGGTACTTCTACTTCTACTTCACGTGATGGGAAACGATTACATATTCATCTCACGCACTTGCGGAGCTTGTAATTAATCCCTGCCGACCTTCGTGTTGCAAACTATGGAGGTGCAAATGTTCGCATGGGCAGATCCCAGGTTGGTGCTAGGCACACGTGGCCGCACGTGACCCAACCGGCTGCGGTCGGCTTCAAACCAGTTCCCTGGGATATCCTTCTCTTGGCTGGTCGGGTGGGGGCGGCTTGGTCTTGTGGTGCCATCGTCCCTCTTAGCCAGGGATTCGACCAATGCTCTTTCTCCCTCCTCGCCCTTTCAATCCGAGGCGAGATAGGTGCGCATATTTGTCGGGAGAATCTTTTCGCTGATAATTTCTGACCCATTCAGACAATTTTGAGGTGGTTCTACCACTTCGCTTTCCGATCTATCGCTGCAACCCGCCAGATTTGTTCCACCTGCTCCTTTCTGCCATGCGGACCTTTGTTTTCCTCGAATGTTCTCAATGGCTAGGCCACGAGTTTTCTAAATGGCAAGGCCACGACCTCAATAACCCCCCAGAATCCATTGGCACCAATATCCACTCGTCCAGCAATCCATCGTGATTGGCGGTCTTAATGGAACGAAAGACAGATCGCAAGGTGCGAGCCAGAATCAAGCATTTTGGAGTACCCTGCTGCGCCAGCAGCTGAGGGACAACTGACACCCACACCGGACGGCAGCACATGCAACACCAAAAAAACAGACACACACACCCGCACAACACAAACACTAAACACGAACAGCAAAACACCAACACATAAAACAGGCAACACAAACAAAAACACAAAAAAACAAACAACACGCATCCATCAACGACACGCTAACCACAACACACCACACCAAACACACACACACCACTCACATCATACCACCAAACATCACAACACCACACCAACACCAACAGCTACACACCCTACACCACACCTACACCCACCAAACAGCACCAACCACACGCACCACATTATTCCACACACTCAACCACACCACGGCACACCACAACACACCACAACCTCACCCAACAAAACCAAACTTCACACCCACAGAACACACACACACTCAAAAACAAAACAGCTCCACAGCTTCCCACACACGCACACACACACCACACACCACACTGCACCATACCTCACAAAACCATCACACAAACCACACAACGACACCAAATGACAAAATAAACGCAAAACAACATGACATGATACGATACGCCACACCACACCACACCACACACCCACACAAATAGAACACCACCACTCAAAACCACACCAGCCTCAGCCCACACCACCAACCACATCACACACCACACGGCACTCATACCACACCACGAAGACACTCACACCACAACACAAAAGTGTCAAAAAATCAGCACAAAACAACATCGCAGTACGATACGGCCACCACACCCACACGACACTCTCACACACACACACCATGCTCACACAACACAACCACACCAACACCACACCACCACACACACCACACCACCACCACAACCACTATCCAACCACCACACCAAAGCACGACTCACTACAACCACGCCTCACCAAGACCGAAAACACACCACCACACACCACACACACAACCAAACACAACACAGGACAAAGCCACCGCCACAACCACACCACCCAAACTCAAGACACTACACACAACCACTCCAAAACCATAACCAACACACTTACAACACCAACACAACAAAAAACACAACAACACAAAACACAACAAAACAGCAAACAAAATTACAAAAAAAAACACAAACACAACACACAAAACACCATCATAGCACACACCACACGCACACCACCCAACCACACAAATACACCACAAACACAAAAAACAAAACACAAAAACATAACCAAAATCAAACCAAACCAAAATCCAAAAGCCAAAAACACCACCACACCACAACACAACTTACTACAGTACCACACCACACTCACCACACCAAACATACCCACCACACACAAACCAAACACCACACCACACAACACCAAACAACCAATGAATATCCCGCCGACACCAAGACACACCAAAAGCTCTAACCACACCCAGCACCAAAACCAACACCAAACCACACCACACCAAACCTCACATACCACCACCACCCACAACCCACAACCTCACACCACACCACCACCACACACTACACCGCAATTAAACCGCACCACACAATACCACACCACGGACCACATTAAACAACACAATCGAACACTTCTAGAACAAAGACATGATATGCACACCGGCCACACCACACCCACACCACACCAAACCCACACCAACACCACACCATACACCCCACCACCACACCAAAACACCTCAACCACACCACGCTCCACCCACATGATCAGCTACCCACCACACAACGCCACACCAACCACACAAACAAAATACAACACACCTTCCCACACAAGAACCACCAACAAACCACACTGTCCACCATACCTCAACACAAACCTACCAAACAACACCACGATCACAACAAAAATGACCAAGAATCAAACATACGATACCCAACATGATAATTGATTATACACAACACGCCACAACACAACAAAAACACAAAACATGTGAAACAAAAACAAAAAACCACAACATACTTACACGAAACCACAACACCACACCGAATACAAAATGATACAAATTGACACAAAAGGACACAAATTACATGACACGACACAAAATGACATGATACAACATAGCACACACAACACAAAATAACGCACCACAACACAACACAACACAACGCACCACACTACAACACAACATAACACAACATGACACAAAACAACACAAATTGACACAAAACGACACAAAATGACATAACACAACCCAACCCAACAGAACACAATACAACACAACAAAACACAACACACCAAAACAAACCACAACGCACCACGACAAAACACAACACACCTCACCACAACGCACCACAACGCACCAAAACGCACCACACCACACCACACCACACCACACCACACCGCATCACACCACACCACACCACACCACACTACACCACACCACACCACACCACACCACACCACACCACACCACACCACACCACACCACACAACACCACACCTCACCTTTCCACACCACACGACATGACACGACACAACACACTACACCACACTGCAGCGCACCACAACTCACCACAACACAGCACAACACAACACAACGCACCAAAACACCACAAATCACACCAAAGCACACCAAAACACACCACAACGCACCACATCACACCACACATAATGGTGTCATATGGTATGGGGTAGCATAGCATGGTATGATTTGTACCTACATGCATGGTTTATTGATATGGTATGACATGGTGCAGCGTAGCATGGCATGTTATGGTTTATACCTGCATGCATGGTAACATGGTAGTATTTTGTGGTATAACATGGTGCGGCATAGCATGGTATATTGGTATGGTCTGTCATGGTGCAGCATAGCATGGCATGTTATGGTTTATACCAACATGCATGATTCAAAGGTATATTGGTGTGGTATGGCATGGTGTAGCATGGCATGGTATGGTTTAAACCTACATGCATGTTATCATGGTAGTATGGTGTGCTATGGCATGGTGCAGTATAGCATGGCATGGTATGGTGTATACTAGCATGCATGATACAATGTCCTAATGGTGTGCTATGGCATAGTGTAGCATAGCATGGTATGGTTTGTACCTACCTGCATAGTATATTGGTATGGCAAGGCATGGTGCAACATAGCATGGCATGTCATGGTTTAGATATATTATATATGTTGTATGTATGCTTTAGGCCTCTGATGAACCCCCTAGGTTCCACGTGTCTCATTGTACATTAGTTTGTCTCTCTCCATCTTTGCTGCTGATCCCAGCAAACTTTGCACCCAAACAGTTGGCTCGTAGTTGGAGTGCGCATGATATCAGCATTGCAGCGGTCATGATCCTTCTCAAAAGTTTTCAAATGTTGTGTAGCTTATTCTGCTATGAGGACCTACTTACTCCACTACTTTTGAAACTCCCAGCCTCCCTCTTCTCACTTTCTCGCATTCTGCATATCAACTATTTCTCGACTATTTGCCCCATGTCCTGCCCGTGACTTCTAATGTGTTCAGGGTTTAGTTGCTTAGTGGTTTGAATGCCAGCGGTTGACCATAATTCAGAGGCCACGTGTCCAGGCTGTTGAGACTATGTGTTCAATCCTACGCACGCCAGGGACACGCCCAGCCGACTCTATAACCTCATTGGCAAAACATGTGTCCGACCGCTTATCACCTTGCGATCTCGTAATACGATATTGTATTAGGCAACAAGCGGCTTGTGTCTTGGGGGTCCCGAATTAATTTTCACACATGTGGGGAATGAAGCCACATCAAGCTTGTATGCGGCTGACCAAACAAATTCAACTATACCTCTAATTGGTTACATTTCGTGTGCATCAACTGCTTGCAAATAAAGCCCATCTACAAGACAGTCCATGCACGTTTAATACAGCTTCAAATTGAACAACTAACCCTACAAAATGTCGTAGTAAACAAAGCTACATCCATCAATTCAATTCAACTAAATCCGAATCTATTGATTTCAAATGATTACAATTAAAATCAATTAAATGCATTCAATTCAAGTCTATACAACTCAATTTTGATTTTATCAAATTAATTCAATCAATTTTAATTAATTAATTAACTAACTAATTAATAAATATAAATGTAATTGATAATTACTTAAACCCAATTTAATTAATTATGTAATTAATTAATTGATTAATGAATTAATAACTACCTTACAATTAATCAATCAATTTAACAGAATTTGATTAATTTATTTTAATCTTGTTATTCATTAATGAATACAATTTATTTAATTAATTAAACAATTGTACAATAATAAAATTCTACAATTATACCATTAAATTTTTTAATTAAATACAGATAATTTTAAAACATTTTCATTCGGGACGCGCCTCCAGGCGCCCTTTATTTGATTGAGGGATTAGCCCCATTAAAATGTCCGTCCGTCCGTTAGTTAGTGTCACAAACCATTTTTTCAGGTTTTATGAAAAACATAAAACAAATTGAACATTCTATATTTTTGATGAATTATAAGACATATTTATACCGGACGAATTCTGACCAGAGCATATCTAAGCATCGCAATTCACGAAAAGGAGCTCAGCTTGGGCCAAAAAGTTACAATTCACGGTTAACAATTTGATTTAAGGGTGTTTTAAGCTATCATTTCAAATTTGAACCACTTAACACATGCGTATACATAGGTTGGGGAACAGAATAGTCGTCAAAAAAACGAAGCGCAACATGTACGCATCACAATGGACGAAACATTCCCCTAGGGCACTTACTAAAATTAGCCCACGGACCCCACCTCAGGGCCGTGCGTGGGGCAGGGGCGGGGGCCACCGGGCGGGGTCGGGGGCAGGGGCGGGGGCGGGGGCAGGGGCAAGCCACGCCACCTGCCGCTGGCCAAAAACCCGTTCAGGAGGACGGGACATACCGTTCACGTCTGGGCTGGGCCGAAACATGCAATATCTTGTACAAATCCCGTAAAATCAACCATAAACCTAATTGGCCTCATTTTTCTTGCAACAAATTCTTAAAAAAATAGCCAATCTACATACATGCATTTCATTACATTACAGAAACGTTCAATACTGCTTAAAAATCAATAACCCTTCAAAAACTCTCTTTTTCGTCACTTTATAGTTAACAATGCTACATCATCAATCAAATCATTGGAATTCAATTAATTTAATGCCTCCAGGCGCCCTTCAAATTTAATCCTATTCGAATTGAAAAAAATTAAAAGCAATTACATGCATTCAAATCACGTAAATTAAATTATATTAAATGGACAGGAATATATCGAATTAAAATAAAACAACATTAAATACAATTCAATTTAATTAATATATTACATCAAATTAAGGATTCGAATAATTTCATTCGGGACGCGCCTCCAGGCGCCCTTAATATTGTATATCTCCATAGTATGGCATCGCCTACGGAGCATGTGGTGAGCCTTTTGGGCCTTAGCGAGCATCCTAGAAAAAGCAGCTTTTGCATGATTGCTTGAGTCACCATCCACAAAGAGGGATCCCAGGTAGATAAAAGATAACTTTGTAGAAAGCTGTGCTCCATCATAGACAAATTTGTAATCAGGATCCATACGGGCCTCATCACAGAATTGCTTGTTGAAAACGACAATCTCAGTTTTCTTTATATTCACAGCCATCTTAGTAGCCTCGCAGAAATCTCTTAGGCAGTTAAGCATCGCTTGCATGTCTGCCGGGGATTCTGCCATTATAGCTAGGTCATCAGCATAAAGTAACAATTGCAGAATCTTTCCCCTAAGCTCAGCCCCTACATTTGGGAGCTTGGATTGGAGGAACGATTCAATTCTATCAATGAACAGACCGAATAGGAGTGGGGATAGGGGGTCTCCTTGTTTAACTCCTACAAGGGATGGAAAGGAGGATCCAATGTCCCCATGTAGGCGAACTTGGAAAACGACATGATTATACATGGACTTCAGAATACTAAGATAGGGGTCTTTGACTCCTAGCCTTGCTAAGCAATCCCATAGCAAGTCTCTGTTGACCCAATCATAAGCCTTCTTGAAATCGACAAAAGCCACAAAGAGTGGTTTATTCTTCTCTCTATATTTATCTACAATATGGTTAAGAATGAATGATGCATCCGCAGTACCCCTACCACTTCTAAATCCATATTGGCCAGCGGCTCTGAGGTTGAATTCTTCTGACCAATCATCTAGTCTACGTAGCATGCAAAGGGAGAAGATCTTTCCTATGGAGTTGCTCACCGCAAGACCTCGATAGTTGTCCTTGTCATAAACACTGCCTTTGGATTTGGGTACGGGTACCAAGGCAGCTGCAGCCTATTGGCTAGGGTAAGAGGTCTTCCAGATGAGATTAAACAGGTTAGTCATAGCTTGTACAAATCGGGATTTGGCCTCATGGGAATCAAATCTGTACCATTCTGCAGGGATACCATCTACCCCGGGGGAGGAGTTTTTCCGTAGGGATTGGAGAACAGAAAACACCTCTTGGGTGGTAAAGTATTGACATAACCACGTTGGTGCGGCCTCTATCTGAGGTCCATCAGCTTGAGGGACAAAGTCCCTAGCATCCAGACTTGGATCAATACCTACTTGCACATCAAAGAGGTCTGCAAAATAATCAGTCCAATCATGAATTGTGATATCTGCCGTAGTGGCCTTGTTAGGCTCACGCACGTCTTTCCAAAAAAATTTCGGATTATGCCGAAGATTCGTGTGAAGGTTCTCCATGCATGTTTCTAGCCACTTCCTCTTCTTTCTTCTGAGAATCCTCTTGTACTCCTTGTGCATAGAACCAGCCAACAGAGCTAGAGCCATATTGATGTTCTGCTTGGCTTGCTGCCTGTCTAGCACGATTGCATTCATCATCACACCATGCGTTCACGGGCCCGTGCTTACGTTTAGCTACAGGTTTGTGACATGGTGTGCATTTGCTTATGGCTAGTTCAATAGCACTAGCAATCCCCTTCTCTGAATCTTCCATAGATGAGCTATATATGGAGTGCATTGTCAAGTAATCGGTTAATGTCTGGGTCACGCTTAATTGTGTGCGCATAAATCTGGGCATAGTTGTCTTTCCATTTCAGTTTGGGCGAAGGTTTACTACCAGCAGGTGTACTAATAGTACCTTGAGAAGGCCTAAGAGCAGCATCTGGTATGTGGAGTGTGATAGGCATGTGGTCAAACTTTTTACCCCCGGGCCTGAGAAGGCAGTCATGCTTGGGAGTCACACTAAACTTGACTCCTGGGGTGTTGAGAAGACTAGGGGCGGATAGCGCATAATCAATGACAGATTTCTTGTCCATGCCATCTGCAAAGAAGGTATGTGCACCTTGCATATCACCTTCTGTTCTACCGTTAAGGATGATAAGACCAGTTACTACACATAGCTGGAGTAGGGCCCCCCCCAATCGATTGGGGGGAGCTGTGTCCATGCTACACCTCGGTTGAATGGTTTGGTTGGGGGCTGTATTATTGGTTTGGGATACTGGTTCATCTCCTAACTCGGTATCTTCATTGTCCACACCAAGACCAACATGAGCGTTGAAGTCAACCATCACCACAACGTTGCCTTTTTCCTGGAAGTTCCCAATGATTTTACCCAGAGTGAGGAAGTGGTCCTCTATACTAATGTAGTCGTCACCATGTTTGTAGTATGAGCTGTTAGCATGTGGGATATAGCACACACCAATGTGTGTTCCATGTATGCGAATCCAGGCCATGCCTAATTCAGGTGCCTCATGGACTAAAGTAGCATTTAGCGTATTATTTTCTACTAAACGGACTTACAAGTGAAGTGAACTTATTTTTATCCATAACAGCTCTCCCAGTCGGTGTATTTAAGCATAATTTAATATATTTTCTGTAACTGGGGTTATAAGTATCATCCTTCGTATCACTGAGAACATCTTGTTCTCGTTTTAGCGAAAATATAGTATTAACAAATGTACCAAAATAATTTGAAATCGGTACATCTTCTGTGCTACATAATCCTATAATTACGTTGAACGATTATAATCCGTAATGTTCCTTCAAATATTTAATTGTATATGAATCTAGAAATATGTGATCAATCGATTTTCCAGTTTTCCAATTCAGTATATCGTCAGCCTCCTTCTGACAAGCTGGTTTCAATGCATAATCTTTGTTAAACTTTAGATTTGTTAGTTCGTAAAATCCATGATATGTCTCTTTATAGACGCTTACCCAACTAGTCATACCAATTGGAACTCTTCCATAAATACATGCACTAGGATATTGACTTGTTACATCGACACTTGCTACACCACACGTGTATTTTCCGGGTTTGTCGCTATGTGAGATTCCACCCCGTTTGAAATTGTCCTGAATGAAGTTATATTTCTTCTCATCTTCTTGCAATCTTAGTACAATTTCACCTTCTGGATCATCAATCATTTCTCCGTCGTCGTTTTTCTTTTGTTTCTTGACAACAGTTCCTTATCCAATACAGGTCTCATGGATTTTATGAAACATGTTAGTTTACTAGTATCGGGATTAACACATGTAATGGTTTTCTTAGCTAAACCACCAATTGTACAACTTTGATTAAGTTGACATTTCAGTAGTAGATTTTGCTTGTACTTAGGGCAAACTTCATAGAGACTTTTCAACAAATCGTCATGTAATTTTAATACTAATGACCAGATTTCTTTCAAACTAATGCAATCATAAAGACAATATTCCTTATATAATTTCCAATAAGTTGGGTTGGTGTTCTTTAGATTCATGAAATCCCAAAACGATAAATGTCCGTCCTTTCCAGGCTTATATTTATAGAAACATATTTCCATGTTTGTTAATGTTTTACCATCAACAATGAAGCTCGTCAACTTTCCGTGGTCTACCTTCAAATCCTTAGAAAGTTTGGCTAATGACCCCTGTAGGAATTGATATGTATCTTTAAAAATGTGTCCAAAAACCTCCATCTGAATGATTGTTCTACCTTTGATTAATGGCGGGTTATCGTCTAGATCTTTCTCAGTCATTTTTTCTCCAATAAAGAAGTGATCAAAACTACCACCTCCATGCGAATATGCAAAATACCGTCTGTTTTTTTATGTTTCAGTTTTTAACCACTGAATGAATTGTTCAATACAAGTTTGTTTTCCGTTGGTTTCAAATTATAAATTTTCCCATTCGTTTTTCTTGTATGGACGATATGTGGCACATAAGATTGTGTGTACTTGATTATACGATTTAGTTTAACTAGGAATGAATTTACCGTTAACTTTTTCGTCATAGTTATCAGGTTTTACTGACAATTTACCAATTTCGCAATAATCGGTGTCTGAATGTCTTGTTTCAATATCCCAAAATATACTAACCCTGTTAAATTTCTTATCTTTGGAGTTTAAGTTGACTACTTTAGCCTCTTTGATAATCATGTCATGAAATTTAGATAGGTAAATATTATGATCAGCCATATCTATTGATTCTGTCGAATTATCATGAATGACTAGTTGTACATCACTAGTATTATAATGATTATAAGCTTTCATCATATCATCGTAGCTAAACATGCTATTTGATGGAATACCTAGTTGTTTTATAATGTCAATCGCCTTCTCCTTCAATTGTAATAACTCAATGATGCATTCCGGCCCGCAATTGTTTCGTTGACTTCTTCTGCTATCACATAAGATAGTAAAATAG
This sequence comes from Chlamydomonas sp. ICE-L, assembly GCA_013435795.1. NCBI lineage: Eukaryota > Viridiplantae > Chlorophyta > Chlorophyceae > Chlamydomonadales > Chlamydomonadaceae > Chlamydomonas > Chlamydomonas sp. ICE-L. The sequence continues at coordinate 75,404,194 of JACBWV010000610.1, forward strand.
GGAAGCTTAAATTCTCTAGTATCGTTAGATTTGCCTTCTTTTTTCATATACGCACCTCCTTCAATAGGTATAAGCTGACACTTCACATAGTCAAAATCAGAATTACGTAAACTTGTCTTGAAATCAACTTCGTCACCCTGAAAGCATGTAGCAAATTCTTCGTCTATGGCTTTAAAGTACGTGTACCATTTGTAGAAACTAGAATAGTTCAAAAAATGGTTTTCGACAAACAGAGCTTTGGAAGTATAAGAATAAACAATTAAGTGCAAAGATTTGTACCGATTATTCTTGTATAGTTCCGTAATTTCAGCAAACATATGTTCGACTGGTACAAAACCATTTTTGTTGTACATTGGTATTCTAGGCGATCTGCGAATTTTAATTACAGGTTTTTTCTTGGTAACCTCATTGAGTGTTAGTGCGATTCGTTTGAGATTTTTAGAATCCTTAGATCCCAATACTTTTTCCAAACCCTTTGCAGTTTTTATTTTTAATCACCTTCAAAAACGACTTTACATGTTTATTAATGTATGTGGCCTTCTTTTCATTTTCTTCAATTCGTTTCGCCTTTTTTAGCTTTTTAGCCTTAACTTTTTCTTGTGATGTTCTTTCTATTGTTTTTCGAATAAATCCTGTTTAGCTTGCATTTCATTAATTTGTTCTTCCGTATGCTTCTGTTCGGCAATAAACCGTTATTCAGAAAGTCTTTTCATCTCAGTAATTTTAGCTTTTCAGTTTTTAGGTTTGACATCTTTGTATATCTTTAGGTTTGACATCTTTGTATATGTTGTGTATCTTTAGGTTTGACATCTTTGTATATCTTATATATATATATTAATATTTCTTTAGGTGCGTTTCAAATTTTAACTCACTTTTTATTATTCTTAAGCAAAGAATAATTAACCGAAAAAATAAAGATACTCATGTGTTCGAATCATTTATTAGCTTTTATTTTATCATAATATTTATTATTATTCTCTAGTAACTTTTTTCTAAATTCTGGGTCATTTGCATATCTTTCTTTTCTTTTCACCTTAAGTATTTCACGATACTCAGCGTCATTTGCATATCTTTCACGTATTGATTGCTTTTGCTTCTCTCGAAACACTTCATCTGTTTTATATCGATGCATCATAGCGTTTTTAGCCATATTGTTCACATGACTTCTGTATACCGGATCTTTCTTCATCATAGTTTTATGAATTTCACTAGAATATGTATGTACTTTGATAGTACCGGTATCCATCTTATAATATATAATCTTATATTTTTTAAGTATGATTCAAATTTTTGTTTTCAAATAAGCTACCTCTGCATTCAATCATTTAACAGATGCACTCAATTGTTGGACAGCTGCAATCAAGTGTGGAACAAGTCCGGAATAATTTAATGTTAAATGATCATTGCTATCTTCTTCAACAAGATTAGGATAGACATCTTGAACTTCTTGCGCATACATTCCATATTCGATTTTATTTGGTTCGTGTTTAAAAGTATATTTGACGGGTATTAATTGATTAATTATATTTAATGATTCTTGTGTATCTATATATCCTATGTGATTTTTGAGTCGACGATCTGAGTTCCCAGATATTGCGCCAGAAGTAGATATATATACATAGGGGACATTTTCTGAAGCCGGAGCATTGTCACGAATAAAAGCTAATTATATTCGATTATTAGTACCTTGAAATGTCATGCGCAATTTGCTAGCAGACCATTGATCGTGAAACTCCATTTTGGGAAATGAATCTTGATCAATAACCGGTGACAAGGTCGTTACATATCTATTACCAGTTGCAGAGAACATTACACCAGGTTCGACTGCCGTCCAATAGCTATCAGGGATTACAGGACGATTAGCTAATGAATTATAATTCCCATCGAATAAAGTGGGTTTCCCTGTCAAAGATGCCCAGGTGCCATTAAATAATGTAGGTTTACCAATAAGTGATGAATATTGTCCATTGAATAATGCTGGAAGTCCTGATAGTGATGAATATTGGCCGTTAAATAAATTTGGGAGACCGCTCAATGACGAATATTGTCCGTTAAACAGGTTTGGGAGGCCTGAAAGTGCCGAATATGCCCCTGAAAATAAAGCAGGTTTGTTTGTCAAATCGTTATAATTCCCAGAAAAACCAGCTCCAGACGGATTAATTGCGACACCGTTTATTAATAATTGTTGAGCATTTATAGACCCATTCACATCTAGAAGACTGATACACCGGTACTAGTTTACCAATTCCAATATTTCCGTTATTATGAATTATCATACGTGTTTGTAACAAACCACCACTAATCGCATTACGTGTTTTAAAACGCAAACTTCCACCTTGAAATTCTGGGTTGTCTCGGCTTGAAGTTATAGCGGAATCGAGCATATCAGACGTAGCATAAGCTGTCATATTCGCGGTAATTACTGTGCTCTATTATGTGTGTGCGTGTGGGGGGGGGGTGGGGTGGGGGGGGGGGGGGGGGGCAGTGGTTGGCCTGGACAATGGTGGTGATGGTAGACTGCTTATGTGTGTGTGGGTGTGTGGGCGGGGTGGGGGTGATAGTGGTTGACCTGGACAGTGGGGGTGGGGGTGGACAGTGTGTGTACACATGTATGTGTGGGGTGGGGTGGGGGGGGGGGAGGGCAGTGGTTGGCCTAGACAATGATGGTGATGGTAGACAGCTTATGTGTGGGTGGGTGTGTGGGCGGGGTGGGGGTGATAGTGGTTGACTTGGACAGTGGGGGTGGGGGTGGGGGTGGGGGTGGACAGTGTGTGTACACATGTATGTCTGGGGTGGGGGTTGGGGGGTGCACCCCACGTGGGGCGGGGGGGGCAATATTGATGGTTACATTGATGGTTAGCTTGATTGGTTACATTGATAGTAAGCTTGATTACATTGATGGTTAGCTTGATTAACAGCTGGAGCTTGTTAGCATGGACGGTAATATAAAAATGCATGCAATACCGTATGAATCAACACAAATGTAACAAATCGGTGCCGCTCGTCCATCTACGATTCTACTACGTTCCCATGTCTCTGAAGGTAACTTAAGTAAGTTAGCGTAACTTAAGCTAACTTGACTTAACTCAACTTAACGTGTCTTAAATTAACTTGCGTAAGTTATCTTATAGCTTAACTTCAGTTCACTTAACTTGACTTAACTCAACTTAACTTGTCCACACGTTAATCAACGTTAATATAACGTCAAATGTCGTCCGTTAACTATGTGTCAATAACGTGCATAGTTAATCTGTTTAACTCCCTTTAACGTCCAACACTGTTTCCATAGTGTAAAAGCCATCCCGTGTTCACCTGATAATGTACCTATATTTGAGATCATTAAATGATATTTTTCGTTTGCACTACCATCATCTAGTCCCAGATTATATGCCTGAACACATAGAGGATTTCGACTATTTGTGAATGTATTTATTCCAACTGTCCGATTAACACCGTTTTCGCTATAATGTATACCTACTGATGCTGTTGAGGCTGCCCATGGAGTGAATGGTTTATTATTTAACGAATTATAATCCGAATCAAATAACACAGGTTTCCAAGTCAATGACGCATAATTCCCATCAAATAGCGTCGGTTTATTATTTAACGAATTATAATCCCCATTAAAAGTGCTCATTCCGATTGGAACCCCATTTACACGGTAAACACCAACAATATTCACATCTCCAAGGACATGCAATCTATACGCGGGATTATCAGTCCCAATATCGAGATTTCCACGTTCAGTTAGCCTCATAAACCTGTACGAAGACCATTGATCTGTCCCATTTCGGTGCCAATTAAAGCTCTTTTCATTGTTGTTATCTACATAAGATTGATCAGAATTTATGTAACAGTTGTAATCCCCAGTACTGATATTTTTGAATTCTGAATTAACGCACTTTATTTCACCAACAACATCACCAACAACATCGAGTGCATACCCTGGGTTTGTTGTACCAATTCCAAGTCGTCCTTCTGATGTTAATATCACAAGCTGTGTACTGGACACTCCATGTAAATTCGCTGCATCTGTTTGAATCGACTGATCTCCTAGTATAACGTAATCCCATTGATTTTGTGCTGAAGTACTTGTTGTTATCTCAGTTCCATTTACACGGAATTTCCACTTATGTTCAAATCACCAGCAACATCCAGTTCATAGGCTGGGGTTGACGTACCTATTCCCAACCGACCGGTTGGTGTAAGTCTCATAAATTCTACTTAATTTTCGCCTGCTCCATCAAGCCATCTATGGTAGGATTGCCTATTCCTGTTTGGGTTATTCCTCCAATCAGTTACATATTCTACATGCGCTGCAGCCTCTAACCTCATTATGCCCAAATTCGTTTGTATTGAGTTTTTAACTACACTAAAAATCCCGAGGTTAAAATCACCAGTACAACTTATCGAACCCGTGACGAGCAACCCATCGTTATCTAGCGTCATAAGCAACGTTTGAGATGCATCAGCCCCATCGAGCCATTTGAAACTACGGCTTTTAAAGTTATTGTTATCCCAGTCAATGATAAAATTCATTAAAACTGGACTTGACACATTCAAAGAACCGCTATCAGCTTGTAATGTTCTGTCAAAAATGGATACGTCGGTCTCCCCATTTATTAATAAGGTCGGGAATTCCAACGAGATCTTCAAATTTTACAGAAAACAATTGGGGCTTTCCCGACAAGGAAGCGTATACCCCATCAAATAAAACGGGCTTGTCTGTAATATTGTCCCACGAACTAATGTTCTCAATTGCATACGCATAATTTGACAGACTAACAATGTTATTACTGTTGGAAACAGACCGGTTACTTGCATAAACTGCAGCATTAGATGAAAAGGTAATCTTGGGATACATGTAATTTGAATTGTTGGTTGACAGATTTGAACTATATGTTATTTTGGGATACATGTAGTTACTGTTTCCTACAGCAAGATTTGAACAATATGTTATTTTGGGATACATGTAATTGCTATTGGCAACTGTAAGATTTGATGCATAAACTGCAGCATTAGATGAAAACGCAGTCTTGGGGTAAATGTAATTTGAATTATTTGTTGATAGATTAGACGAATAATCAACGATTGGATACAGATTGTTAGAAAGAGACACTATGTCGTTAGAATTACCAACAGCTAAATTGGAACTGAATACAATACCATTTGTGTTTTGAACAACCTGAGGGGAAAGGACACCTAGTGCTATCTGATTAGCAGTTGCTAGGTTTTTGGCAAATAACGCAACATCATTAGCTCCGTTTATACTATTCTGAACCCTCTTGGTATTTTGTGGCTGCCCAAATATATATTGACTGGAATACATTAAATTTAGGACATACATTATAACAAAATGAGAACAAGGAAAGTTGTTAAAAAAAATACAGTTAATAATAAGTCCAATCACATCAAACTATTTGCACGAGGTAGGAATATTACTCAACGAGCTACCATCATAAACATTAAATTACCAGCTGACAGGACACAGTCTAGAATGCTAGGGTTTAATGTTTATGAGTATGCCATCAAGATTCCTGCACAAGCCCCGCCAACAAATATATCTCAGATTGTTAACCAACATTCAGCTGTGGAAACACTGGTCAAATCTGTTCAAACAGAACAACAGAAACAACAGCCCAAACAGGAAACATCAAGTGGACCGAATGGTTTATCAGACGAAGAGAAAGAAATCTTTTTCAATAAACGTCCTAGAGAAGACATGGATTCTGCTTTGGGATCATCAACACCGAATGTTTCTGAATTCAGAAATCCAGGCGAAGCGTCAGGCTCCAGGACAAGTCTTATTGGAAAAAACATAGATGATCTTCAACAAAAATTAAACATGTTTGATTCCAAACATAAAAAAGTTGGAAATTCTGCACAATCAAAACTAGATATAATAGCTATTGCTACCGAATGGCAAGGCAGGAACAATGATCCAGCATTGCAAATCATTTTGAATCGACCAGCAGTCTCTCATCATTACAAACAAATTTACACTTATCTGAAGGGTAAAAAATAAAACATTTTTTATTATTTTCAAAACAATACTTATACAAACACTTTACATGTCGGCTTATCCAACGAACCTGCAATATTTGGTCCGAAAAATACAGAATTATTCAAGGGCTACCAAAAGATTCAGTACCTTGAATTCCACGACTGCAACAAATAACGGTGTCATAACCGTAGATCTTCCCTCAAACTGCTTGGTCGATTCGGATACTTTGGCAATGCATTTAAGTGGGAAAACAGAAGGTGGCGGTTTTGCAAGAAACATAGAGCCGATAATTTCCCAAGTTGATATCGAAGCGAATGGCCAGGTAATAGCGGGAAATAGTTATTATAACCAACTATGGAATATCATTGAAAGTACCAGTTTTGGCCAGGATGCACATAATCGGAGAAAAATCGTTCAAGGAGGAGGAGACGCTACAACAGGTCCATCTGCTGAAGCACCATATTCCATATCTAACTGGTTGAGTCTTAACAGCTTTCAACCGTCTATACTTGACACCAAACTTATTGGTCAAATTCGCCATAGGATACAACTTGATGGACCGAACTGTCTAGTCGGACAGTTCAACAGTCTCCTAGAATTAGATAATGACGAAACGGGATCAAAATATATTTACACAAAGTAATATATAACATGGACAAATATATGTTACCCCTCTGTCTCGAGTCCTGGCCGAAAAAAGTACAGTACAATCAAGCAGCAACAAACTTTATTGGCAGACGAACAATACGCACACCCTTACATGAATCAGACCTACTCTGGGGAAGACCGATCCCAAAGAAGCCTAATGCCGTCAAAATCCTCCGAACTCTCCCAGTATATCCCAAATTCCAATAAATTATTTGTAAAACCTATTTAATTTTTCTAATTAATTCTAATCTTTTCCAATGTAAAATCACATATGGAGAATATAGAAGAAGACAGCAACCTATTAGAAGACACTGAAGTGATACCAGACAAAGCTAAACGTGTAATGTCCGACAAGCAGAAAGCATCATTGGCTATCGCTAGAGAAAAAGCATGGGCAAAAAGGCGAGAATTAGGGGAGGTGGTGAGGGAAATGAAAAATCTGCAGTAATATAAATGGCTTGGCAGAGAGTAACGTTATTTAGCTCATACAATACATCAACGCAGAATTACCAATTGAAATTGAATTGCGACCTGCCATACAATGAAAAGGGGTACCAGCTGGCTGTCGAATCATTTACCACAGCGAGTAAAACAGGGCCGTTCTGCATGAGTGCCAATGGGATCTTCGCACAAACCTCCTTTGATAATTCAGTGAATGGAGAGCGAACGAATTTGCTGATAGGAGGGGAATACCACAGTATTGTTAAGACAATTACAAGCAATACATTGGGTCACAAGCTAATCCCGTCTCTGAAAAATCAACAGTTAAATGTAACAGTGTATGATGCCAATGGAAATCTGTATGTTGGATTCCCAAATTTCATTCTATCAGTTATTATCTACGAAATTATATATTCGCCCACCGTCGTTCCGTTGCATGGATCTGCTCCCAGCCTGGAGTAGTACCTTTGGAGAATTTCGTATCCTCATACCTGTCTTACAAAAAAGATTAGTTGCACCGACCATCCCCCACCAAATAAATACAACAAAACAACACCAACAATACTAACTCACTCTCTCCCTGGCTAGATAAATGGAATCGATTTTATCAATTTTGAAAAACCTAAACGATAAAATTACCTTACTTGCGCTGAAATAAATATCCAGGGCTATTATATAATATGGGCATCTTTGATTCAATCAAATCTGGAGTTGGACGCGCAATTGGATCCTTTGGAAACGTAGTGAGAAGGGTAGCTGATTTTGGGGGCAATGTAGCCCGGAAGATAGGTCAATTCTCAATACCGGTATCTAACGCCGCAGCGGGGATAGCGGACATGTTGCGACAGGGAGGCGTGGCAGACGGAATACGATCAGTAGGAAGTGCGTTACATAGTTTCTCACCCGAAGCCGATAAAATACTAAGTAAGGTTAGCGGGGTCGGGAGAGTAGCACAGGGAATCGGGAAAGTCCTGATGTAAATGCGAAAGCCCAAAATCATCAATCGATTCATTGGAATTCAATTAATTTAAAGCCTCCAGGCGCCCTTCGAATTTAATCCAATTCGAATTGATACAATTTAAAGCAATTACATGCATTCAAATCACGTTAATTAAATTAAATGGAAAGGAATAAATCGAATTAAAATCACACAACATTAAATACAATTCAATTAAAGTAATTAAAATACATTGAATTAAGGATCCAATCATTTCATTCGGGACGCGCCTCCAGGCGCCCTTAATCGGGAAAGTCCTGATGTAAATGCGAAAGCCCAAACGGTTTGCTGAGTAACCAGGATCCTCCATTCCTCCTCCTGCGAGTAGTGGGGGCGGAACGGTAATCGGTAGACAGTCGCATCCTGCGCGGAGAGTAGAAAGGTGTAACAAAGTGTAATGAATCGTATTTTGTCGTATTTTGTCGTATTTTTTCTTATCCATTCGCGGGACACACGTCAGCTCTCGAATCTATAAGGCGAATCGCGTCAGCTCCCGAATCTTAGGCGAATTGTTGATTAGCCGTAGGCAAAATCACGGTACTGCACGATCATTAGAGAGAAAGATTAGCCTCAGGCTAATGGATGCGAAGCATCTATCGACAGAACGCCCACAAAAACAAATAGCCCGGGCCATCGCTAGACAGTCGCGGAAAATACCTACCCTTCTTTGGCATTTTTCGGAGAACTCGAAACTAACGAATTACCTGCGATTTTAACGAAACTAATGGGAAGACTACTAGATGTAGTGTTTTTTCGACTTATCGGAAGATTCACTATGAATCTGGAGATGAGTTGAAAAAGCTACATCTATAAGTAGTTTGGAGGATACCGTGGACTCGTGGAGCTCCTTATGCTGAACGCTCTTTTCCTGGAATTTGATGTGGTGGTCAGTGTCTGAGCAATAGCCCAGTTCAACTAGGTAGGCTTTTCTTGGTTTGGATTCTTCGTCAATGAGGAGGAGATCAGGTCTGTATTTATCCCATGTGGCTTGGGGGAGATCAGGGGGTTTGAGGGTGGTTGGAGGTCTCGTGGGAATGTCGGATGTCGCTTCACAAGTGCCTGCATCCATGTACATGGGGAGAGCCCCCAGAGCTCCTTTGGCTACTGCCTTACCAGGGAGCAAACTAAGCGGATGCAATGTGAGGAGGGTCCATTGCATTGCAGAAACAAATTTTGAAACCGGTTGCGTTTCAAGAAGCAGATTCCCCACGGAAACCAAGGAGCAAACTAAATATATTTTTGGCACGATGTGGCCACCGTGCCTGCAACTGCATGCATCGGTGGCGATTCTTTTTTTAATAAGGTGGTCCTACGGTGACTATAGCTAGCTCCGGCCTATGGTGTCCTTAACTTCACGTCCTGTGAGTGAATGTACTACACGGATGTAACAATTTCAATTTCATTTTCATTTTTTTACTGATATGATTTTTGACGCATATATGTCATCATTCAGGGCTTGGTCGGTCCCCAGGGTACCCATCATCGAAGGGTTGCCTAAATTCGCTGTCGGCAACATAATAAATTGTGTCACCACCACCACCTCCACCACCATGAACGAAATACTATCTGGGCATCCTGAACACCTATTAAGGTAATCACCATGACCACCTGTTTACCTACCTAGCACGGGGTGCAGGCTGCCGTAGGGACATTGTTGGTTGGAGAAACTGAGGGCCGGGAGACGAGGCAGGAGACCGAGCAACCGACTTACTATGACGCGGTGCGAAGGTAAATTACAGGGAGGGGACGAGCACATTCATACTCATCTATAAGATACGAAATACGTCAGCATGAATGGAGGGGAACTTAACGACAACTCAGTTACTCAGCTACGGCAAACAATCAGAGGTCCAAGTGAAGGACGCGGGAAGGTGAGACATAGTCCGACGCAAGGTAGGTGGTTGCTGGGAGACCAGGTCGCGGGGAGGGACTTCGAAGATATTCCGCTTAAAATAATATAAGATTTGGGGGAGATGAAGGGAGGAATTTCGAAGATATCCCGCTGTGCGCGCTCTGTCGCGCTGGCATTGATATGAGCCTGCCAGCGCTGGCACTGCGCCTACTATCAATGATGAACGGTTAGGTTTTCCAGGGGTTAGGTTTTCCAGCCCTTGTGAATAGACGCGTCTATAGACGCTGTGATATTGATATGAGTCACCCCGCGCCCGCGCCCGCGCGAAACGGACTTGTACCACTAGAAATGTACATCTGTGCAACGATTGGTATCGGAAATCTCGATACATTCCCCCAGCCAGCCCGTGGATTTTCTTATTCCGAAACCGACATCTCTGGACGCGTCATCATTCTCGCCAGGATTCTTATTGTCCGCAATATCTTGCTGCTTTTCTCAGAGTCGCCTTGAGCCCACTAAACCACTCCATTCCGTCCCGCACCGTTAGAGCATCGTTTCATTCGATCTGCCAACCTGCGTGCACCTAACTTAGTTCCCGACCAGTCTTGCTACATCAAGCGAAGCCTGCTGTCGCTTTCTATTCTTATTATCGTGCTTCCATTCCCCTAACCGTTCCCGGCACCTCTGGTCCGCTTGGCACCACCCAGCCCACCCTAGTGCACGAGTAGGTAGGCAGCAAATATTTACTCAATCAGAACAAACACTTGTGGTGTGGGACACCGACAGAAAAACGATGAAAGGATTGTGACATTCACGCGACACCACCGAAGCAGTGGCACGTGCCGTATGTTCTGGAAGTGACACACACACGCGACACCACCGAAGCAGTGGTGTGTTCTGGAAGTGACACACACACACACACACACGCGACACCACCGAAGCAGTGCCCCCCCCCCCCCCCCCCCCCCCCCCTCCCCCCACCCACCCTACCCACCCACCTGCACAGATGCATCACAACGGCACAGCTGCACCAGCACGAGGCCCAGCACCCCTTAGCTTAAGCATCCTTTTGTGTGCTGTTGATGCTGTGGCACCTGCCCCCACCCCCCACCCCCACCCCCACCCCCACCCACCCACACCCACACACACACACACACACACCACACACCACACACCACACACCCTTTCCAACCTCACCCCTACCCACCCTACCCCACCCACCAGCACAGATGCATCACAATGGCGCAGCTGCACCAGCACGAGGCCTCTCCCCCCCCCCCCCCCCCCCCCCCCCCCCATCCCCCCCCCCCCCCTCCCCCAACCCAACCCAACCCAACCCACCCTTCACTTTCCTGCTCTCTCCACCAACCCCACCCCACCCCGACCCCCACCAGACCAGATGCATCACCAATGGCACAGCTTGCACCAGCACGAGGACCCCCCCCACCCCCCACCCCCCACAACACCCTCCCCACACCTCCATACCCTTAGCTTAAGCATCCTGTTGTGTGCTGTTGATGCTGTGGAGCAACGAACACACGCAATAGCCCCACCCACCCCACCCCCCCACCCCATCCCACCCCACCCCACCCCCCCACCCACCCACCCACCCACCCACCTAACCCGCTCACCAGCACAGATGCATCACAATGGCACAGATGCACCAGCAAGATGACCAGCACCCCACAGACCTACCACCCCCCCCCCCCCCCCCCCCCCCCCCCCCCCCCCATCCCACCCCTCCCATCCCCCCCCCCCCACCCCCCACCCCACCCCACCCCACCCCACCCCACCCCACCCCACCCGTCGCTTTCCTGCTCTCCACCACCCCACCCCACCCCACCCACCCCACCCCACCCCACCAGACCAGATGCATCACAACAGCACAGCTGCACCAGCACGAGGCCCAGCTACCCCCCACCCCCCACACACCTCCCCACACCTCCATGTCCCTTAGCTTAAGAATCCTGTTGTGTGCTGTTGATGCTGTGGAGCAACGAACACCTACACAGCCCCCCCCACCCCCCCATCCCACCCCACACACCAGCACAGATGCATCACAGTAGCAAAGCTGCACCAGCACGAGGCCCAGCATCCCCCCCCCCCACACACACACACCCCCTCCCCCCCCCCCCATACCCCACCCCTCCCATTCCCCCCCCCCCACCCCCCACCCCTCACCCCACACACACACCTCCCCACCCCCCATACCCCCTCCCTCCCATACGCCCCCACCCCACCCGTCGCTTTCCTGCTCTCCACCACCCCACCCCACCCCACCCCCACCAGACTAGATGCATCACAACGGCACAGCTGCACTAGCACGAGGATCAGCATCCCCCCATCCCCCACCCCACACACACCTCCCCACACCTCCATACCCTTAGCTTAAGCATCCTGTTGTGTGCTGTTGATGCTGTGGAGCAACGTACACACACACACAGCCCCACCCACCCACCCACCCACCCACCCACCCACCCACCCTCCCCCCCCCACCCACCCCCACCCCCCCACCCCCCCTACCCGCTCACCAGCACAGATGCATCAAAATGGAACAGCTGCACCAGCACGAGGAGCAACACCCCTCAGCATCAGTATCTTGTCGTGTGCTGTTGATGCTGTGGAGCAACGAACACAACGCAAAGCCCCCCCCCACCCCCCCACCCCCATCCCCACCCACCCACCCCCCACCCCCCCCACCCCCCCACCCTACCCGCTCACCAGCACAGATGCATCACAATGGCACAGATGCACCAGCACGATGACCAGCACCCCACAGACCTACCCCCCCCCCCCCCCCCCCCCCCCCCCCCCCCCCCATCCCCACCCCTCCCATCCCCACCCACCCCCACCCCCCACCCCCCCACCCCACCCCACCCGTCGCTTTCCCTGCTCTCCCCCACCCCACCCCACCCCACCCACCCCACCCCACCAGATGCATCACAACAGCACAGCTGCACCAGCACGAGGCCCAGCACCCCCCTACCCCCCCCACACCTCCATGCCTTAGCTTAAGAATCCTGTTGTGTGCTGTTGATGCTGTGGAGCAACGAACACATACACAGCCCCCCCCACCCCCCATCCCACCCCACCCACCAGCACAGATGCATCACAGTAGCAAAGCTGCACCAGCACGAGGCCCAGCATCCCCCCCCCCACACACACACACACCCCTCCCCCCCCCCCCCCCCATAACCCCCCCCCCCTCCCATTTCCCCCCCCCCCCCCCCCCCCCCCCTCACCCCACACACACACCTCCCCACCCCCCATACCCCCTCCCTCCCATACGCCCCCACCCCACCTGTCGCTTTCCTGCTCTCCACCACCCCACCCCCACCCCACCCCACCCCACCAGACTAGATGCATCACAACGGCACAGCTGCACTAGCACGAGGATCAGCATCCCCCCATCCCCCACCCCACACACACCTCCCCACACTTCCATACCCTTAGCTTAAGCATCCTGTTGTGTGCTGTTGATGCTGTGGAGCAACGTACACCACACACAGCCCCCCCCCCCCCCCCCCCCACCCTCCCCCCACCCCCACCCACCCTACCCGCTCACCAGCACAGATGCATCAAAATGGAACAGCTGCACCAGCACGAGGAGCAACACCCCTCAGCATCAGTATCTTGTCGTGTGCTGTTGATGCTGTGGAGCAACGAACACACGCAAAGCCCACCCCACCCCCCCACCCCCATCCCACCCCACCCCACCCACCCACCCACCCCCCCACCCTACCCGCTCACCAGCACAGATGCATCACAATGACACGATGCACCAGCACGATGACCAGCACCCCCACAGACCTACCCCCCCCCCCCCCCCCACCCCCCCCCCCATCCCCACCCCTCCCATCCCCCCACCCCACCCACCCCCCACCCCACCCCACCCGTCGCTTTCCTGCTCTCCACCACCCCACCCCACCCCACCCCACCAGACCAGATGCATCACAACAGCACAGCTGCACCAGCACGAGGCCCAGCACCCCCCCACCCCCCACACACCTCCCACAACCTCCATGCCCTTAGCTTAAGAATCCTGTTGTGTGCTGTTGATGCTGTGGAGCAACGACACCTACACAGCCCCCCCCACCCCCCATCCCACCCCACCCACCAGCACAGATGCATCACAGTAGCAAAGCTGCACCAGCACGAGGCCCAGCATCCCCCCCCCCCCCCACACACCCCCCCCCCCCCCCCCCCCCCCATACCCCCCCCCCTCCCATTCCCCCCCCCCCCCCCCCCCCCCCCCCCCCCCTCACCCCACACACACACCTCCCCACCCCCCATACCCCCGCCCTCCCATACGCCCCCACCCCACCCCGTCGCTTTCCTGCTCTCCAACCACCACCCCACCCACCCCACCCCACCAGACTAGATGCATCACAACGGCACAGCTGCACTAGCACGAGGATCAGCATCCCCCCATCCCCCACCCCACACACACCTCCCCACACCTCCATACCCTTAGCTTAAGCATCCTGTTGTGTGCTGTTGATGCTGTGGAGCAACGTACACACACACAGCAGCCCCACCCACCCACCCACCCACCCACCCACCCACCCTCCCCCCCCCCCACCCACCCCCCACCCCCACCCACCCTACCCCGCTCACCAGCACAGATGCATCAAAAGGAACAGCTTGCACCAGCACGAGGAGCAGCACCCCTCAGCATCAGTATCTTGTCGTGTGCTGTTGATGCTGTGGAGCAACGAACACACACACAGCCCCCCACCCACCCACCCACCCACCCACCCTCATCCCACCCCACCCACCCACATCCCACCCCACCCACCCTACCCGCTCACCAGCACAGATGCATCACAACGGCACAGCTGCACCAGCACGAGGACCAGCACCCCTCAGCGTCAGTATCTTGTCGTGTGCTGTTGATGCTGTGGAGCAACGAAGGAAGAGGGACCATGCCCTTGAACTGGCTGGCCTGCTGGTGGAGGCTGGGGGCAAACACTCCATGGTATGTGTGTTGGTGGGTAGAGGGTGGTTCGGGGTAGGCTGGGTGGGTTGGGGGTGGGGGTGGGATTGGGGATGGAGATGGAGAGCAGGCAAGCAAGCGGTGGGGTGGGTTGGGGGTTGGGAGGTGGGGGGGAAGAAAGACCATGCCCTTGAACTGGCTGGCCGGCTGGAGGAGGCTGGGGGACAACACTCCATGGTATGTGTGTTGGAGGGCAGGCTGTGTTTGGGAGGTGAGGAGGAGGTTGGCGGGAGGGGTGGAAAGCAAGCAAGCGGTGGGTGGGGTGGAGTGGGTTGGGTGGGTTGAAGTGGCGTGGGGGTGGAGTGGGATGGGTTGGGTTGGGGTGGAGTGGGTTGGGGTGGGTTGGGGTGGGGTGGGTTGGGGTGGGATGGGATGGGGTGGTGGTGTGGGGGGGGGGAAGAGTGGCAACACCCTCGACCTGTCCCACCTCCTGGAGGAGGCTGGGGGAAGCACTCCATGGTATGTGTGTTTGGAGGGTAGAGGTGGGCTGGGGGAGGCTGGGGAGATAGGGTGGGGGGTGGGGTGGGGGAGAGCAGGAAAGCGATGGGTGGGGTGGAGTGGAGTGAGGTGGAGTGGTGTGTGTGTGTGTGTGTGTGTGTGTGTGTGTGTGTGTGTGGGGGGGGGGGGGGGGGGGGGGGGGGGGGAGTGGTAATACTTTTAAAAGGCACCAGAAACTTTGACCACCCATCACCCACCACCACACCACACCACTCCACCCCACCGCCCCCTTAGGTGCGAGAGCAAGCTGGCTTCTGGTGCGAGGTGCCAGAGGAGTGGAATGTACAGGAACTACTGTGCGGTACAGGTGTAGACCACCAGGTGGCTTGATTTTGCAGCAGAACTTTGATCACCACACCCACCACCCCCACCCCACCCAACACCCAACACCCAACACCCAACACCCAACACCCAACACCCAACACCCAACACCCAACACCTAACACCCAAAACCCAACACCCAACACCTAACACCCAACACCAACACCCAACACCCAACACCCAACACCCAACACCCAACACCTAACACCCAACACCCAACACCCAACACCCAACACCACCCAACACCACCCACTACCCCCCACACCCCCACCACCCCCTCAGGTGCGTGAGCAAGCTGGCTTCTGGTGCGAGGTGCCAGAAGAGTGGAATGTACAGGAATTGCTGCGCAGTACAGGTGCCGACCACCAGGTGGCTCGATTAAACGCACCAGAAGCGGCTTCTGCCCACACAGTGATGAAACGCCTCATGGAGAGGGGACAAGACAGGCCTCAACCATCGGGGTCAAGCCAAAAATGCGGCAGGTGTGTGTCAGTTTTGTTTTCAATGGGAAATCAGGGGGGGGGGGCAACTTCGAACCAAAATGACACCATCTTCCAACTTTGTAGATATCAAGGAGAGGATTAAGAATCCGGTTTAATTTCTTAATTTGGCCCAGTGGAAAAAAGTAACGGTCCTTCGAAGTTTGGGGCCGCGGGGGGGGGGGGGGGGGGGGGGGGGGGGGGGGGGGGGGGGGGTTCGAGAAAACAATCTGACATTTTAAAACATTACGGTACTTCCGCTTTCCAGGCCTTTTTTCTAGCCCTCAGAAATGACATGGGAGTGGAATTAGGTGTTTCCTCTACTAATCCTGTGAATGAGCATACTTACAAACCCGTGAACTGAGCATACTTACAACCCGGTGACATGAGCATACGTACAAACCCTGTAAAATGAGCACCTTACAAAAACCCTGTAAAATGATCATACTTACAAACCCCCTGTGAAATGACATACTTACAAACCCCCTGTAAAAGGAGCATACTTACAAACCCTGTGAAATGAAGAATACTTTACTTACAACCCTTTGCATGATCATACTTACAAACCCTGTAAAATGAAGCATACTTACAACCGCTGTGGAAAATGACAACTTCACCCGTTAAAATGAGCCACACTTAACAAACCCTGTAAATAGCATACTTACAACCCTGAAAATGAGCATACTGTAAAACCCTGTAAAATGAGCATACTTACAACCCCTGTACATGAGAATACTTACAAACCCTGTAAAATGAGCATACTTACAACCCTGTAAAATGAGCATACTTACAACCCTGTAAAATGAAGCATACTTACAAACCCTGTAAAATGAGCAGACTTACAAAATCATACGTACAAACCCTGTGAAATGAGCATACTTACAAAACCCTGTGAATGAGCATACTTACAACACCCTGTGAAATAGCATACGTACAACCCTGTAACATGAGCTACTTACAAACCCTGTAAATGAGCATACTAACAACCCTGTGAAATGAGCATACTTACAAACCCTGTAAATGAGCATACTTACAAACCCTGTAAAATGAGCATACTTACAACCCTATAAATGAGCATACTTACAAAACCCTGTAAAATGAGCATACTTACAAACCCTGTAAAATGAGCATACTTACAAACCCTGTAAAATGAGCATACTTACAAACCCTGTAAAATGAGCACACTTACAAACCCTGTGAAATGAGCATACTTACTAACCCTGTGAAATGAGCATACTTACAAACCCTGTAAAATGAGCATACTTACAAACCCTGTAAAATGAGCATACTTACAAACCCTGTAAAATGAGCATACTTACAAACCCTGTGAAATGAGCATACTTACAAACCCTGTGTAATGAGCATACTTACAAACCCTGTAAAATGAGCATACTTACAAACCCTGTAAAATGAGCATACTTACAAACCCTGTAAAATGAGCATACTTACTGACACCATACCACTAAGTGGTGGCTGAAATAGTGGCTGTACAGTGGGTTCCGGAGCCAGGGGGGGGGGGGGGGGGGGGGGGGGGGGGGGAGGGTCTGCTGTAGGGTCCCTTCACCCTTTTTTGAGATGGTGTTTTCCCCTTTTTTTTGCCCCCCCCGCCCCCTTGTGAGAAATCTAAAAAAAAGAAAAAGGTAGGGTAAGCAGAGGCAGATTCTGCGCACACCTGAAATATATATTAAAAAGGGATACAATATCTTTTTTTATTAAAATATATCTTAGGGACACCTGAAATATATATAAAAAAGCGATAAAATATAAGATGCACAAAATAAAAAGGGCTAGGGGTACCGGAAGTAGATTCTGCGCACACCATGATGAAACGACTTATGAAGAAGAGGGAACAAAGCAGGCCTCAAGCATCGGAGCCAAGCCAAAAATACGTCAGGCGTGTAGTTTCTTTTTTTATTTGAATGTATCTCAGAGATACCTGAAATACATGTAAAAAAGCCTGAAAACGCGATAAAATATATCTCATAGATACCTGAAATACATGTAAAAAGGCCTGAAAAAGCCTGTATGATTCCCGCTTTCAATGGCTGGGCGCCTTGAATGTCCAGGCCATGTCAGAATTGGCTACTGAAGCTGGCAAAAGAAGGGGTGGCTGTAGATACATGTAAAAAAGCCTGAAAAAGCGATAAAATATAAGATGTACAAAATAAAGATGGCTAGGGGTACCGGAAGTATATTGGTCACACACAGTGATGATACGTCTCATGGAGAGAAGGGGACAAGACAGGCCTCAAACAACATCGAAGCCAAGCCAAAAATGCGTCAGGTGTGAAATTTTTCATTTCATTTTTTTATAAATATTTGAAATCTCAAAAATATGAATGTAAAAAAAAGCCAGGAGCACTAGAAGCGGCTTCTGCCCACACAGCGATGAAACGTCTCATGGAGAGAAGGGGACAAGACAGGCCTCAACCATCGGGGCCAAGCCAAAAATGCGTCAGGTGTGTAAAAAAGTTTTTTTTTATAAATATATACAAAAAATACAATATACGATATAAACAAGGCTATGGGTACAAAAGGCAGCTACTGCGCACACAGCGATGAAACGTCTCATGGAGAGAAGGGGACAAGACAGGCCTCAAGCATCAGGGCCAAGCCAAAAATGCGTCAGGTGTGTAAAAAAGTTTTTTTTTTATAAATATATAAAAAACAATACAATATACGATATAAACAAGGCTATGGTTTCAAAAGGCAGCTACTGCACACACAGCGATGAAACGTCTCATGGAGAGAAGGGAACAAGACAGGCCTCAAGCATCGGAGCCAAGCCAAAAATGCGTTAACACACACACCTGCTACAGGTCAGTACTTACAGAGGACGCTGCCATCGATTCAGAGATCAGGGATGAGGAGGGTGACGAAGATCATCACCACCATCATCATCATCATCACACCCATCCTGATGGCCATGGCCAATTTAGCATGAGACTTAATTTGGAAGCGCCAACTATGAGAAGTGTGAACACTCGGCGAAGGAAGTGAGTTTATATATATATATATATATATATATATATATATAGGGTTGGCAGCTATGGAGGGGGTAGGGGTGGGGGGCTTTGGTGGTGGTGGTGGTGGTGGTGGGGTGGGGGGGGGTGGGGGGGGGCGTGTGTGTGTGTGTGTGTGTGTGTGTGTGTGTGTGGGGGGGGGGGGGGGGGGCATTGGTGACAATGAGAAGTGAGAACAACACTCGGCGAAGGAAGTGAGTTTATAGGGTTGGCAGATATAGTATGGAGGTGTGTGTGTGTTTGCGTGTTTATGTATGTATGTGTGTGTGTGTGTGTGCTTGCGTGTTTATGTATGTATGTGTGTGTGTGCGTGTGTGTGTTTGCGTGTTTATGTATGTATGTGTGTGTGTGTGTTTGCGTGTTTATGTATGTATGTGTGTGTGTGTGTGTGTTTATGTATGTGTGTGTGTGTGTGTGTGTTTGCGTGTTTATGTATGTATGTGTGTGTGTGTGTGTTTGCGTGTTTATGTATGTATGTATGTGTGTGTCTGTGTGTGTGTGTGTGTGTGTTTGCGTGTTTATGTATGTATGTGTGTGTGTGTGTGTTTGCGTGTTTATGTATGTATGTGTGTGTGTTCACACCACATCACACCACACCACCACCACCACCATCACCACCCACGCACTCCACCAACCTCAACCCATCCCAGGAGCATTGACATGGGCTGTGCCTCACAAGAAGTTGGGGAGGAAGGGTTTGAGAGGGCGGAAGCACCACCACCACCACCACACACACACACACAGACACACACACCACCACCACCACCACCACCACACAAACACACACACATAAACACACACACACCACCACCACCACCACCAGACCCCCCCCACCCCCCCACCCCCCCACCACCACCACCCACCCACCCACCCCACCCACACACCCACCACCACCCAGGCCCATTGAATGGGTTTGAGAGGTAAGCTTCACCACCACACCGGACACCACCAAAACCAGCACCACCACCACACCACACCACACTTTATGCCACCTCCCCACCTGTGCACGCCCCGCACAACACCCCCACCACCTCAGGCGCATGTGAGCATGGTTTTGGAAGGAGGAAGGCACCAACCACCACCACCACAGGCCCACCACTCAGCACACAAGCACAAGAATAAGCCACCGACCACGACCACGCACTTCATCCACCCACACATCCACCACCGACACAGCATGGCGCATTTGACATGGGATTTGAGAGGGGCAAAAATCCTTGGACGGGTAGCTATCTATCCCGACCGCTTAGACCTCAACCCCACCGCCCCCCACTCCCCAACCACATTCACATACACACACCAGTCCCCTGCCACGAAACACACCACCACTTACCGCCGGGGCACGATGCATCCGCCAGTCAGTTGTCATCGGGCTTGCGTGCGAGAAGTTGGGGCAGGAAGAGTTGAAAGGTCGGAGCACCACCACCACAACCACGCACCGACAGTCACACACACCGATCAGACACACACAGTTCACCACACCGGACCACAATACCACACCACCAGACCACCCCAATAAGTTGGGAATTGGATAGATTGAAATGCGGAAGCCTTGACTTGTTGACATCCCCCCCCCCCCCCCCCCCCCCCCCCCCCCCCCCCCCCCCCCCCTCCCCCCCCCACGCACACACACACACCAACCACCCAACCACCACACAACCACACCACACCATGATCTGACATGGGGTTGGAATTCTTAATCCTTACTGTGGCTATTGTCCAACAAACTGGCTAGACCACTCCCCTCCAACACGCAACACCACACACCACAGTCACCTCAACACACGCCAACACCACCACCCACACAAAACCACACCATTAAACAATTGTCAATTGTTTTGAAAGTTCAGAAAACCTGCCTGTGACAATCTCCCCCCCCCCCACAACACACACACTCACCACCCAACCACCACCACAAACCACACCACACCATGAGCTTGACATGGTGAAGAGGTCAGAAGCTTGACTTGATATGGACGCGGGCCACCAACTCTCACTGCTAGACCCTCCCCTCCACACCACACCACCAGCACACAAGTCAACAACACACACCACACCACACCACACTAGGAGCATTGACATGGGTGAGAGAGGGCGGACGCCTTGACTGTGGCTATGGACGCCACCACCCACACAACACAACCCACACCACACTAACAAAACCAAAACACACCCCTCCACACAACCACCGCACACACACAACCCACACACAACCCAACCGTACCTACCCGCAACCACAAACACCACACAAACAACACCACAACCCGAAGCATTGGCATGGGTGAGAGAGGGCGGAAGCCTTAGACTAGACTGTGGTTATGGACGCCAACACTGACTAGAACAGTCCCCCTCCCCCCCCCCCTCGCTTGCTCTCGGGGTGGTGGGGGCCCTTTCCCCACGAAGGGGCTGTGACAGTGGGTGCAGCTCGGACCACCACAAGATTACGGGTAGGTTTTGTTTTTTGTCGTTTGGGGGGGTTTGTGGGTGGGAGGGGCGCTAGGCGCGACCACACCATCCCTCGCGAACCGATTCTCCCTCCGATACCCAACCTTGCAGTAATCCGAGGGAGCTGGTGCCAGGCGTGTGGACTGTGGGTGGTGCGGGCGAGGGGCCCAGTGGGGGAGATGGGAGCGGAAAGCCAACCAACCACCACCCCACCACCACCAGCGACTCAGGAGGCGCGGGGGGGCCCACCGTGAAGTGGCCGGAGCACCACACCACACCACCCGGGGGGGGGGGGAGGACCGGGGGCCCACCAGCGGGCACACCCCCACCACACCAAAACCCCACCCAGGCTGCTGACCGGGCGAGCCTACCACGTGGCATGCCTGGGCCACGGAGACCGACGCCAGCGCGTGCGTCGAGGACAACGAAAACACAACCACCACCACCACCACACCACCACCACCACACCCACCCCACAAACCACACCAAACAAAACCACACACACCACCACAAACACACCCCACCCACCCACCAAACCACCACAAGAAACCAACCACCCAGAGCCTTGGCCATGGGCTGTGTGCCTCGCTAGGGCCCATTTGTTTGAGAATTGGTTTGAGAGGAAGAGGGCCACCCACACCACCACCAACCACCACCAACCACCACCACCACCACCACCACCACCACCAACCACCCCACCACCACCACCAAACCACGCCGCAACCACACACCCCCACCACAACCAACACCCACCACCCCCCCCAAAAAAAAACACACCACCGCCACCCACGCACACCAAAAACCACACAAACACACCACACCACACCACAAGCCACAGCACACACAAACAAAACCCAAACACACCACACCCAACCCACCACCTTACAAACAAAAAACAAACAACCAAACAACAAAAAAACACCACCACACCACTCCCCCAACTCCCACACCCACCACCACCACAAAAACGCAACCAACCCACCCATTATCATTGACCCTGGGCCTGCCTCGCTCATCCCAGTTGGTGAGATTGGTTTTGAGATGCAGAAGCCCTTGACTCGGCAATGGCTTCCCAATTCCGCCGAAAGATTTTAGGCCGATTACATTAGATGATGATTCCCTGTGGCCCTGGGGTAAGGACTCCACCCATGTGATGTGAGTGGTACCTAACCCAACCGGCAGCCCCCTCCTCAACCCCTTTTAATGAAAATGATACAAAATACAAAAATATTCTTTGAACAATAATAATAAGAAACAAACATAATAAAGCAATACAAAAAAAAACAAAAAAAGTGGCAAGATTTTTGAGGGGGGGAAGAGGAGATTTTGGAGGGCCGAGTACAGGAGAGATGAGTCTCTCCTTGCTGGGGGGAAAATGACTCCAATATTGTAGTTATTGCTATGATTCGGGTGGCCCAACCCACCTTGGAATACTAACTTAAAAACAAATAATAATAACATATAAAAAGACGAATTGACACTAATAAAATAGTGTCGCTAAGTTTGAGGCTGATTACATGGGAAGATTCACTGGTGGCCCGGGGAGAAAGGAACCTCTCCACCATGTGATGTGAGTGGTAGCCCCCCCCCCCACCTATAAACCCCAACCCTACCCCCTTTTAAAATAATTAAAAAATAAAAAAAATGTGATAATGATAAGAATAATAATAATAAAAAAATCTTTGAACAATAATAATGAAAAAAAATAAAAATAAAAAAACATAAAGCATACAAAAACAAAAAATGTAAAAACAAAAAAAAACTAGTAAAAAAAATTAAAATGGTCACAGATTTGAGATCGAGTATACCGAAGAGGATGATTCCCTTCCTTTTCCTGGCCTGGGAAAAGGACGCTACTCTTTACTCCACCATGTGCATGTGAGTGGTATGAGTGGCAACAACCCCGCAAAAACCCCTTGCAATAATAACAATAATAATAATTATTATAATAATAACAAATAAATAAAATAAATATATTAAATAGATAGTGATAAAAAGGTGCAAAGTAATTTGTAGAGTTCGATCATGGAGAGATGAATTCTTCCCTGGCCTGGGGGAAAGTACTCTTCTTACTACCTTACCCTTCTTTCATCTCCACCTTGGGATGTGATTGAATCAGTGGCACACAAAAAACCCCCCCACCCCAGAAAAAAACCAACAACCCCCCCCCTTCCAAAAATAACAATAAAATAATTAATTCTTATAAATAAATAATTATAACAATAAATAAGAATAAAATATATTAATAGATAGTGGAAAAAAGGTGCAAAAATTATTTGAGGGGTCCCGAGTAACAGGAAGAGAAAGAGTCCCGCTGGGGAAAGTACTCCACCATGTGGATGTGAGTGGTATGAGTGGCACCCCCTTGCAATAATAACAATAATAATAATTATTATAATAAATAACAAATAAATAAAATAAATATATTAAATAGATAGTGATAAAAATTGTGAAAGTAATGATTTAGGGAGAGGGTCGAGTACAAGGATAATATGATTCCCTGGCCTGAAAGTAATCCGACCATTGGATTTGAGTGGTATGAGGGCACCCCCTTGGAATAATAACCATAAAATAATAATTGATTATAAACTAATATAAAAAAATAAATAAATAATATATTTATAGATAGTGATAAACAAGGGTGCCAATTATTTGAGTTCGAGTTCAGGGAGATGATTTCCCTCCCTCCCCTCCCTTCCTTTCCCCGGGCCTGGTAAAGTACTCCCCCATTTGGAGGTCGATGTACCACCTGTGCGCTCACAAGATGAAGTATGATAACGCCTGGTGGGGCGGGATGTTAAGGACGGGAACCCTTCGTAATTGAAAGAACAATTCTAACTATATCCTACCAACTCGCTGAAAGCTACCAAAACCATCGCAGTTGACAAACAAACCTGCGACGCTAAGGGTGACGTAAGGTAGAATCAATCAAACCCCAACATTTTTCGGTAAAAAAAGCAATTTGGTGTACCACTAGACCAATTGTATCACTGAAACTACCACTAGACCAATTGTACCACTGAACCAATTGTACCACTAGACCAATTGTACCACTAGACCAATTGTACCACTAGACCAATTGTACCACTAGAATCCAAGTGTACACACTAGACCATTGTACACACTAACCCATTGTTAACCACTTAGACAAACCATTGTAACCACTAGACCATTGTCCACTAAACCAATTGTACACTAGACCACATTGTAACAAAAAAACCCTAGGAAAACCAATTGTAACCACAGACCAATGTACCAACTAGACAATTGTACCAACTAGAACCAATTGTACACTACTAGCTAAACCAATTGGAAAAACCACTATAAGTCAATTGTACCACTATATATCAATGTACCACTAGAAACCAACCAATTGTCCACTCACACTAAGAGTCCCATTTACCCCTACCCAACGAGAACCCAATTTAACCCTATTAGAACCAATTGTCACACCACCTAGACCTAGACCAATTGTATACCCTTAAACCATGTAACACTAACCTAGAACCAATTGTAACACTAGACCAATTGTAACACTAGACCAATTGTAACACTAGACCAATTGTAACACTAGACCAATTGTAAAAACCACTAGACCAATTGTACCTAGACCAATTGTACCACTAGACAATTGTAACACTAACGACAAAGACCAATGTAACACTAGAAGAAACCAATTTACCCTAGAAAACTAGAACCAATGTAACACTAAGAACGACCAATTGTAACCACTAGACCATTAAAGCACCTATACTATGACCAATTGTACCACTAGACCAATTGTACCACTAGACCAATTGTACCACTAGACCAATTGTACCACTAGACCAATTGTACCACTAGACCAATTGTACCACTAGACCAATTGTACCACTAGACCAATTGTACCACTATATCAATTGTACCACTATATCAATTGTACCACTAGACCAATTGTACCACTAGACCAATTGTACCACTAGACCAATTGTACCACTAGACCAATTGTAACACTAGACCAATTGTACCACTAGACCAATTGTAACACTAGACCAATTGTATAAAAGAAAAACCACAGACCAATTGTACCACTAGACCAATTGTAACACTAGACCAATTGTACCACTAGACCAATTGTACACACTAGACCAATTGTACCACTAGACCAATTGTACCACTAGACCAATTGTACCACTAGACCAATTGTACCACTAGACCAATTGTACCCAACCAACAAGAAACCAATTTCCCACGAGAAAGAACCAAATTGGTAAAACACTAAGAAAACCAATTGTACCACACTCTCTAGAACCAATTGTACCACTAGACCAATTGTACCACTAGACCAATTGTACCACTAGACCAATTGTACCACTAGACCAATTGTACCACTAGGAACCCAATTGTAAAACACTTAGAACCCAATTGTTCCAAAGCTTTTCCACTAGACACTTGTACCAAACCACTAAAACCAATGTACCCCTATAACACTTGTAACACTAGAAAGACCAATTGTAACACTAGACCAATTGTAAACACTTAAGAACCAATTGTAAGCAACTAGAACCAATTGTCAACACTAAGAACCAATTGTAACCCTAGACCAGACACCAATTGGTAACCACTAGACCAATTTACCCCTAGAACCAATTGTAACCACTAGAAACCAATTGTAAACCACTATACCATTGTAACACTAGAACCAATTGTAACAACTAGACCAATTGTAA
This sequence comes from Chlamydomonas sp. ICE-L, assembly GCA_013435795.1. NCBI lineage: Eukaryota > Viridiplantae > Chlorophyta > Chlorophyceae > Chlamydomonadales > Chlamydomonadaceae > Chlamydomonas > Chlamydomonas sp. ICE-L. The sequence goes on from JACBWV010000610.1 coordinate 75,430,607, forward strand.
CAACTAGACCAAATTGTAAACACTAGAAAAGAAGACCAATTGTAACAACACAGAACCATTGTACACAGACCAATTGTAAACAACAACAAACACTAGACCCTAGAACCAATTGTACCACTACTCTTAGAAAAACCAATTGGTTACCTAACTAACCAATTGTATGATCCTGAAACGGTGCCTCCATCATGTGATTTGAAGGGGTCCCCCCCCTATACTCACAAAGATCAAGAAACAAAAGCAGTTTCATGGAACACAAGCAAGGCCACCCCCTTCCCCCCCTATCACCTCCCACCGCTCACCCCTCGCCCCCACCCCCCCCCACCCCACCCCCACCAAACCCTGCCACCCCCCCCCCATCACCACGCCCCCCACCATCCCCCCACCACAATCAAACCCAAAAAAACCACCGCACCCATCCCTCCATACAATGAACCTCTCCTTATTTCATTCAATAAAAACCCCCGAGAGGCGCGCAATCCAATCCACCTCGCCGGTCCCGATCATAACTCCCAAGTCAAAACACACAGTCATGGTACACCACAATGCCATGTAGCTTAAGCTCCCCACCCAACTCCCTACCCAACTACCCCCCACCCCAACTAACCAAACAACTAACCACACCCCCTCCCTCCCCCCCCCCGACCCCCCACCCTCCCTGCCACCAAAAACCACACCCCACAACCCGCCCAGACACCACCAAAACACCCCCCCCCCACCCCCCCCCCCTGCCACACTAGCAAAACACCCAAGTAACACCCAAGAGAACCTCCCCCCACCGCCCCCTTCCCACACCCCCCCCCCCCCCAGCCCCCCCCCCCCCCCCTGCCACCCCTCCAACAACACGACACCAAAGAGGCCCTGCCCCCCCCACCCACCCCCCCCCCCCCCACGCCCCCGCCCCCCCCTGACTCACACACCCCCCTCTCCCCCCCCCCATCCCCCGTCCCCCCCTATCTCCCATGCCCTACCCTTCCGTGCTCCCCTGCTTCAATTCAACAAAAACCCAAGAGAGCACTCCCATCGCGCCATGGGGCCCTGACTTCCCAACATCAGAACAGCAGTTCCCTCAACCCTCCCCCCCTCCCCCCCACCCAACTACCGATACTCCCCTTTCCCCCTCCCCCCCTCCCTCCCTCCCCCCCACCCCCTATACCCACTTCCCCTCCCCTCCCCTCCCCTCCCTTCCCCCCCAACTAAACCCTACTACTCTTCCTCCCCCTCACCCCCTCCCCTCCCCCCCCCCTTCCCCCCCCACCCCACTAAACCCTAACTCCCCTCCCCTTCCCTTCCCCCCCACCCCCAACTACCTCTCTACTTACTCTACACGCTACTCCCGCCTTCCCCTCCCCCTCCCCTCCCCTCCCTTTCCCGTCCCCCCAACGACCCTACTCCCCTCCCCTCCCCTCCCCTCCCTTTTCCCCTTCCCCCCCACCCAACTACACTACTCTCCCCTCCTACTAACACCACCCTAAATACTTCCCCTCCCCCCCTCTCCGGACCCCCCACCCAACTACTCTACTTCCCTCCCCCTCCCCTCCCCTCCCCCTCCCCTCCGCCCCCTCCCCTCCCTTTCCCCCCCCCACCTAACCCTACTCCCCTCCCCCGCCGCCCTCCCCTCCCCTCCCTTTTCCCCCCCCCACCACACTAACTACCCAACTTCCTTGCCCCTCCCCTCTCCTTCCTTTCCCCTCCACCCAACTACCCTCTCCTTCTCCCCGCCCCCCCCGCCCCCCCGACCCCTCCCCGCCCCCCCACCCACTACCTACCACCCATCCATCAAGGGGGCTGCTATTTTCAACAAACCCAAGAGATGCACTCCAGTTCTCATACTCTCCCAAGATCAGACAGCAGTGCATGGAACAAAGCAAGCTGGAGCAGCTCCCCAACCCAACTGCCCACCCAACTCCCCCCCCCTTCCCCATCCCCCACACCCAACTACCAACCACCACCTCCTACAATGCAGCGGCTCTAATTCAACAAACCCAAGAGAGGACTCCATCTCGCCGATCCCATAACTCCCCAATTCAAGAGGCAGCATTCATTGAACAACAAGCAAAGGCTGCGCATCTTCCCACTCCAACTGTCCGTCCCCCCCACTACCCCACCCAACTCCACCCCCTCCAACCACCCCCCACCTAACTCCCCACCCAACTCCCCCCCCTGACCACCACGCCCCCCCCCTGACCACCCCCGCACCAACCACAACTCCACCACCCCTCCCTACGCATGCACTCCCTATTTTCCATTCAACAACACCCAAGATGGCATCCACCTCGGCCGGTCCCATAACTCCAAAGTCAGAGGCAGCATCCTGGTAACACAGGCAATGGCCATGTTACTCCCACCCAACTAACCCACCCACTAACCACCTCCCCCTCCCCCCGACCTCCCTCCCCCCCCACCCCCCATCCCCCCTTACCACAGCCCCCCACCCCCCCCACCCCGCCTTCCCCCCCCACCCCCCTGACACACCCACACCCCCCACCCCCTGACCACGATCCCCCACCGCCCCCCCACCCAACCCTCCCCCTGACCCCACCCCACCCCCCACCCCCCTGACCACACCCCCACCCCACACCCACCCTGACCACCCCCACCCCCACCCCCCTGACCACACCCCCGACCCCCCACCGCCCGGACCACCCCCCCACCCCCCACCCCATCCTCACGCCACCAACATCCCTACCATGCAGCTCCCCTGATTTCATTCAACAAACCCAAGAGAGCACTCCACCTCGCCATTCCCATGAATCCCAAAATCATGAACAGCAGTCCATGGAGCAAAAGCATGAAATGCAAAATGCAAAAAAAGGCAAAAGCATGAAAATCATGAACAGCATCAAAAACATGAACAAAAAAAATGCAGAAGCATGAAAATCATGAACAGCAGTCCATGGAGCAAAAGCAAAGACTACACAGCTCCCCCCCACCACTCCACCCACACCCACACCCACACCCACACCCTCCCACCCAACTCTTACCTAGTTCATGGAGCAAAAGCAAAGACTACACAGCTCCCCCCCACCACCCACCCACACCACGTACCCCCACCCACAACCACCCCCCAGACCCACTCTTACCTAGTTCTGGAGCAAAATCAAAGCTACCCATCTCGCACCCCGCCCAACCCCCCACCCGCACACCCACCCCCTCCCGCCCCACTCTTACCCACCACCCCCACCTTCCACCCATATCCGTCACACAGCTCCCTTATTTCAGCATCCAGACAGAACCCAAGAGAGCAATCCAATCTCGCTCTTTCGCATTCTCCCAGCTCATAGCACATCCATGTAGCAAAATGCTTCGTAGTGGTCGGCAAGCTGTTGGGTCGGTGAGGCGCCGCCGTGCGTCAGTGGATTACAACGGCAACATACTGATGCCGTTGCAGCCAGTACGACCCATCCAGTTAAGTTGTTAATGTGGGAGTGGTGGGGGTGGTGGTGTGTTGGGTTGGGTGTGGTTGGTGGTTGTGGTGGGGGTGCATATGGCCTTTGCAGCCATGTACAACCAGCCAGGTAAGTGTGGGTGAATGTGGGAGTGGTGGGGTGTGGGTGTGTATGGGTTGGGTGTGGGTGGTGGTGGTGGTGGTGGGTGCATATGCCTTTGCAGCCATGTACAACCAGCCAGGTAAGTGTGGGTGTGGGTGGGTGTGGGTTTGTGTGTGTGGGGTGGGGTGTGGGGGGTGGGTGCTTGTGGTGTGTGTATCCGATGCTTTGCACCATGTACAAGCCAGCCAGTAAGTGTGGGTGTGGGTGGTGTGGTTTGTGTTTTTGGTGTGGGTTGGGGGGTGTTGGGGGGGGGGCTGGTTGTTGTTATGCCGATGCCTTTGCAGCCATGTACAACCATCAAGGAAGGGTGGGTTGGGTGGCCTGGGTTTGGTGTGTGGGTGGGTGTGTTTGGTATGCCGAGCCTTGCAGCCATTCAACCAGCCAGTAGTGTGGGTGTTTGGGGGGTTTTTTTTTTGGGGGGCAGGGGGTGTGTAGGGTTGGGTGGTGGGTGTCGGGGTGGGGTGTGTTGTGGTATGCCGATCCTTGGCAGCCTTGTACAACCAGCCAGGTAAGTGTGTGTGGTGTGTGTGTTTTGGGGTGGGGGGGGGGGGGGGGTCTATGCCTTTCTAGCCATGTCACAACCAGCCAGGTAAGTGTGTGTGTGTGTGGTGGTGTGTTGGGTGTGTGGTTGTGTGTGTGGGGGGGGGGGGGGGGGGGGGGGGGGGTATATGTTGGGTGTGGGTGGGTGTGGGTGGTGTGGTGGGTGGGGGGGGATGCCGAGCCTTTGCACCATGTACAACCAGCCCCTGTAAGTGCGGGTGGGTGTGTGTGTGTGTGTGTGTGGTGGGGGGGGGGGGGGGGGGGGGGGGGGGGTGGGGGGGGGGGTATCTATGTGCGTGTGTGGGGGTTCTCATTGTTTTGGGGGTGTGCTGGTGCGGTGGGTGGGTGCGTGGGGGTGGGTGTGGTTGTTTGTGTATGCCGATGCCTTTTCTCTCAAATTTGCAACCAGCCCAAAGAGCACCCCACTATTCCCTTGCATCTGGTGTGGTGTTTCACGGTTGATAACCCTGGGGGGCGTGGTGTTAAGAACCCGTCGCCGCGGTAGGGAGCGGTCCTTCTTCTACCTCAACTGGACAAGCTACCATCACGTTACAACGCCTGCAACGCCAAGTATGACGGAAGAGGGAGTCGCAGTCGCACCCCCCGACTCTTCATCCCAGAGTGAGTTGGTGTCTATAACCACTAGACCAATGTCTATCACTGAACGGGTCTTGGTAGTGGTTTCCTATCAACAGCAGTAACAAACAAGCCCCACCCCCCCCCCCCCCGCCACCCCCCCCCCCCCAACACCCCATACCCAACACCCAACACCACCAACCCCCAACACCCCCCAACACGCACCACACACACACAATCCCGCATCCTCACACACTGCAACACAACACAAACCCACACTCTCACACATACAAACACAATCTCACACATACACACACAACCCCTTCTATTACCCCCTATTTCATTACACCCTGACCCCTGCACGCCCAAACCTGCCCTCACTGTGGATGGTGTTCCTACTTTCAGCCGTACCACAACCCCAGTCCCGCCCCAGCCCCCCCCCCCCCCCCCCCCCCCAACACAACACACACACTCTCACACACTTTGCACACACAACAAACACCACTTCCCCGCCCCCCTCCCCCCCCCCCCCCCAACACACACACCCACACACACCCACCCTACAACCACACACACACGTGTTTTAACCACTCATATTTGCACTTAATCCCTGTACCCCCTGACCCCCCAACCTCCCCTGTGCAGCCGGGGTGGTGGTTCCAACCCATCGCAGTACACCATCCCCAACCCCCCCACCCCCCCCCCACACCCACCACACACGCGTCACACCCGACACACCCCACACACACACCCCACACGAAACCCACACCCAACCCCCCCACCCCCACCCCCCCCCCACACAACAAACCACACACTCCACAAACAACTTTGGTTTACCTCCTATATGCACTAAACCCTGCACCCCCCAAACCTCCCCTGCAGCCGGGGTGGTTTGTCCTACCCAACGCAGTACACACCCCCCCAGCCCCCACCCACCCCCCACAACCTCACACCCCCCCACCCACACAACACCCACACACACAAACCCACCCGCCCACACGCTCACACCCACACACCCACACACACACACACACATTTGTCTACCTACCATATTGCACTAAACCGTGCACCCTGCACCCCCAAACCTCCCCTGCAGCCGGGGGTGGTGTTCCTACCCAACAGCAGTACACCCAGCCCCAGCCCCCCCCATACTCTGGCGTGGGTGAACTCACCAGTGATGCTGATACAATTGAGACTGACCACACAACAGCCGCTGGCAGTGCAGGGAAGGACGGAGAAGGAGCAGAGGCTGAACATGCACGTGAGTTGAAATACCTGTTTCGGCACAATAAACATGTATGTATATAAATACCCACACTCTGACGCAATTGACGCTCCCCAGTGGTGCTGCTACAATTGAGAATGACCACACAACAGCCGCTGGCAGTGCAGGGAAGGAGGGAGAAGGAGCAGAGGCTGAACATGCACGTGAGTTGTAGGACCTTCTTTGGCACAATAGACATGTATATAAATATATACACCCACACTCTGACGCAATTGACGCTCACCAGTGCTGCTGCTACAATTTAAGAACTGACCACACACACCACATCCATGCAGCGCCCGGGAGGGAGGGAAGGAAGCAGAGTGGTGCCCATGCTGGGTGAGTTGACGGACCCTTTCTGGTCACAATATAACATGTTTTTGTATAATAATCCCAATGGTGCCTAAACCCCCAAAACGGCCCTAATTTCTGGACAAGAGTGTGGGACGAGCCTACACCCCCCAAATGCTCTGTACGAATTCATAGATGCGTTTTCTCATCAGTTTCAGCTAGACGCGCACTATTTTTTTGTCGGATGGGCATTTGGTCGGCGAGCACCAGCCCGGCAATGCAGTTGGGCAGTACACACACGAAAAGTAAACGAAATATTTTGGGAAAATCAATCCGCGTCAATCGAGTATCGCGAATCAAGTTTCTGCGGGACGAAAGGCTAACCGCAAGGTCGGAGGCTGTGCTTCAGCACCTCGCGTCTGAGTGACTGCAATAGCATTCGCCTCCTTTCGGCCGATACCACGTTTCCACCTGCCGTTCGGTCTTACCTGAAAATTTTCCAAATCAAAATCTAACTTCAGATGTGGATGTTTGATGAGAAAAGAAAAAGAAGTTTTTTTTTTAATTGTTGTTGAAATTTGGATTTGAAATTTGAAATTTGAAATTCCGAATTTTTCGAAAAGTGATTTCGTTCCTGTCGCTGAAAAGACGAAGACACAAAACGATGCAGTTGCGGCTGTGCAGCTTGTTACATAATTAGGGACTCCTAAATTGGCCCAAAATGTGCAAATACTCAGTGATTTTTGGCTTTGCACAGCCCGTACTGCCTGCACAATATCTTCCACAACCTGCTGTTACAATGACTTGAAAGGGAAGATGTGAAAAACAGGCCTACCTAATTCAATTTTCGAAAAAACAAAAAATGACTGCGTTTTGCTCCGTCCCACATTTGTGTAAAATCTGTCCTGAATTAGGGACCCCCATAGTGAAGAAAAAAAAGGGTTTACTTCATCTGGTTCTCAAACCCTGAGCATACCCAAATCCAAGTATTTATATGTTGAGGTGATGTGGTTAAGCAACTTTGTAGCATTTTTTTGTTTTCACTGGACTGGAGTCCATGGGTCAAAACCGTCTGTCCCAAAAGGCCAATAATTAGGCACCATTGGATATATATATATATATATATATATATATAAACCCACACTCTGACGTGGGTGAACTCACCAGTGGTGCTGATACAATTGAGACTGACCACAGCAGAACAGATGGCATCCCAGGGAAGGAGGGAGAGGGAGCAGAGGCTGCCCATGCACGTGAGTTGTGGGACCTGTTTTTATGTGTGTGTGTATATGTATACCTATTTTGATGCAATTGAGACTGATCACAGTAGAGCAGATGGCAGCCCAGGGAAGGAGGGAGAAGGAGCAGAGGCTGAACTTGCACGTGAGTTGTGGGACCTGTTTTGGCACAAGAGACATGTATGTATATATATATATATATACATATATATATATATATATATACCCACACTCTGACGTGGTTGAACTCACCAGTGGTGCTGATACAATTGAGACTGACCACACAACAGCCGGTGGCAGCCCAGGGAAGGAGGGAGAGGGAGCAGAGTTTGCTTATGCTAGTGAGTTGTAGGACCTGTTTTATGTGTGTATGTGTGTGTATATATATATATATATACCTGTTTTGATGTTTTGATGCAATATATATAGAGAGAGGGAGAAGAGGTTGGCCATGCAAGTGAGTTGTAGGACCCGTTTCTGGCGGAGCCCCCCTTCTGGGGGCGGGAGCCCCTATGTTTACCCATTTGTCCGTCCGACCGTCTGACCGTGATGAAGCCTGTCACGTCAGCAAACGGTCTTGTAACTAACTCGCTTCCGTTGCCGCCTGTTGCTCCGTTGCGATCACTCTCCGCCAATTCTTAGCGTCGCAGGCGACACTGCATAGATCTTGTTATGTATAAACACTGGTGTACCTGTTTTACAGATAACTGTTTCATATCTACCTAGCTACCTACCTACCTACCTACCTACCTAGCTACCTACCTACCTACCTACCTACTACCTACCGTCCCTACCTACCTACCTACCTACCATACCTCGCTAACCTACCTACCTACCTAGCTACCTACCTACCTACCTACCTACTACCTAGCTACCTTACCTACTTAGATATCCTACCTACCTAGCCATACCTACCTACCTCCCTCCTACACCTACCTACCTACTCTACCACCTACCTACCTACCTACCTACCTACCTCTACCTACCTACCTCCCTACCTACCTACCTACCTACCACACTACCTACCTACCTACCTACCTACCTACCTACCTACCTACCTACCTACCTACCTACCTACTCTACACCCCTACCTACCTACCTACCTACCTACCTACCTACCTACCTACCTACCTACCTACCTACCAAGCTACCTACCTACCTAGCTACCTACCTACCTACCTACCTACCTACCTACCACCTTCCTACCTACCTACCTACCTACCTTACCTACCTACCTACCTACCTACCTACCTACCACCTGCCTCCTACCTACCTACCTACCTACCCTCTCCTACCTACGCCTACCGACCTACCTACCTACCTACTCCGTACTACCATACCTACCTACCTACCCTACCTACCTACCTACCTAACTACCTAACCCCTACCACCTACACCTACCTAACTACCTACCTACCTCACCTACCTACCTCCTACCTACCTACCACCCGAGTCCTACCTACCTACCTACCTACCTACCTACCTACCTACCTACCTACCTACCTACCTACCTATATGCTTACCCTGACTCCACTGTCACCCACCATGCAACAACAACAACAACAACAACAACAACAACAACAATAACAAATCAACCGCCAACAAACCAACAAAAAAACTGCTATATGCTTACCCTGACTCCACTGTCACCCACCCTGCAGCCAATGCAGTTGGAGCTTTGTTGCCTTCAAAAACTGAAAAAGCGCACAAAGCAGCCTCTCACCGTTCCTCCCCTCTATTGCTACCCTGACTCCACTGTCACCCACCCTGCAGCCAATGCAGTTGGAGCTTTGTCGCCTTCAAAAACTGAAAAAGCGCACAAAGGCAGCCTACTCAGCCGTCCTACCCTATATGCTAACCCTGAAACCTCTGTCACCCACCCTGCAGCGACTGCAGTTGGAGCTTTGTCCCCTTCAAAAACTGAAAAAGAGCACAAGGGCAGCCTACTCAGCCGCGTCACCCGAAAGCTTTTGGTGATGACTGGCCAAATCGTGAACGACTCCGCGGAGTTGAGCACGCCCCCCTCTGGCTTGGACAAGGACCCCCAGCCACCCCTTTCACCAGCGCCCCCACCCACAGCTGCCCCTGACAGACGGCGCTCATGTATGAAGGTACTTGATTAGATTAGAGTAGAGTCGAGTCATGTCCGCGGCGATAAGTAGACCATATCATATCACCCCCCTACCCGCCAGTGCACCCACCCACACTGGCCCTGACAGAACGCGCTCATCAATGAAGGTATTTACCATTATGAAAATTTAATGTTGATACCACTCATTATATTATATATTGCATTGTCTTCTATTTTTTTTGTATGCCACGATTATATTCCCTTATATTATGTTTTAATATCTTAGATTTAGATTAAGAGATTTAGATTAGATTTGTATTATATGATCTTTACTCTATGTATTATATTATCTTATATATATTATATTGTATTATTTTATATTCTATTATATATCTTATATTATTACTTGTATTATATTGGATAATATTATATTCTATTATATTATCTTATTTATTTTATATCTATTCTATATATTTTTATTAGCTTATATTATATTATATCATATTGATTATAGTGTATTTTAATTATATTGTTATTTTATTATTCTTGTATTGTATTGTATTGTATAGTATATTATTCAATTTGTTATGTTATATTCTAGTATGTTATGTTATGGTTATGTTTATGTTATGTTATGTTATGTTATGTTATGTTATGTTATGCTAGTTATTTTTATGTTATGTTATATGTTATGTTATGTAATGTAATGTTTTGTTATGTTATTTATGTTATATTATATTTATATTATATTACTACATTACATCATAATCATATAATATAATATCATTTATATTCTATTATATTATATTATATTATATTATATTATATTATATTATATTATATTATTTGATAATATTATTATTATATTATATATATTATAATTATCTTATTATATTATATTATATTAATTGGTAAAGGTATTATTATCCCAAAATAATTTGATATCTTGGAAGGGGGGGCAAGACAAAGGTGCTAGACCCCATCTGCAGCTGATCCTGGCAGACAGCACTCGCCTACGAGGGTATTGGTCTGTGGTCTGGCGGTGACAACCTTGCCCTTAAGGGCACTGGGGTTGTCGTCGGTGGTGACAACCTGGCGGTGACAACCTTGCCCTTAAGGGCACTGGGGTTGTCATCGGTGGTGACAACCTGGCGGTGACAACCTTGCCCTTGAGGGCACTGGGGTTGTCATCGGTGCCACTGTCAGCATGGTAGGCGCCACCTGTGCCAACGTCACCTTTGTCAGTGCCACCTTCCTGTCAACAAACATCTCATACATCCTCCCTGCCTGCAGGCTACCACTCCCAGCAGCAACACCTCTACCTCCAAGGGACCAAAGCTGGACACCAATATTGGCACTAGTCTCGGCGTCACTCGCTCTTGCATGCCAGCATGCGATGCTACCCTGGCTCCTCCCTCAAGCACCCCTTCTCATACACCCTTCCTGTCAACACACATCCTTTCCTATCTACTGGTCACCGCTACTGGAAGCAACGCCTCGACCTCCACGGCCACGCTGCACCAATACTGCACTGTTCTCGGCGTCACTCCTCCTTGCATGCCAGCAACGTGTGCTACCTTAACCCTGGCTCCTCCCTTAAACACCCCCTCTCATATGTACATCCTTTCCTATCTACAGGTCACTGCTCCCAGCAGCAACCCATCCACCTCCAAGGGCCACGCTGGACACTCAACATTGGCAATAGTATCAGTGTCACTCGCTCTTGCAATGCCCATCACGTGGTGCTAACCACTGGCCCTCCTTAAACACCCCCTCTCATATGTACATCCTTTCCTATCTACAGGTCACTTGCTCTCTCCAGCAGCAACACCCATCCACCTCCAAGGGCCCAAAGCTGGACACCAACATTGGCAATAGTATCAGTGTCACTCGCTCTTGCATGCCAGCACGTGGTGCTACCCTGGCTCCTCCCTTAAACACCCCCTCTCATATGTACATCCTTTCCTATCTACAGGTCACTGCTCCCAGCAGCAACCCATCCACCTCCAAGGGCCCAAAGCTGGACACCAACATTGGCAATAGTATTGGCGTCACTCGCTCTTGCATGTCTGCACGTGGTGCTACCTTAGCTCCACCCTCGAACACCCCCTCTCGCCCTGCCTCATACCTGACCCGAAGGTGATCAATTTATATGTTTACATAGATATAGATATAGGTATAGATTTGGCTCCTCCCTCAAACACCCACTCTCGCCCTGCCTCGTACCTGACCCGAAGGTGATCATTGTGTATATATATATATAGAGAGAGAGATATAGATATCTGCCTCGTACCTGACCCGGAGGTGATCATTGTGTATATATATATATATATAGAGAGAGAGATAGATATCTGCCTCGTACCTGACCCGGAGGTGATCATTGTGTATATATATATATAGAGAGAGAGATATAGATATCTGCCTCGTACCTGACCCGGAGGTGATCATTGTGTATATATATATATATATAGAGAGAGATATAGATATCTGCCTCGTACCTGACCCGGAGGTGATCATTGTGTATATATATATATATAGAGAGAGAGAGATATAGATATCTGCCTCGTACCTGACCCGGAGGTGATCATTGTGTATATATATATATATATAGATAGAGATATCTGATATGGCCTCGTACCTGACCCGGAGTGATCATTTGTGTAAATATTATATAGAGAGAGATATAAATATATCTGCCTCGTACCTGACCCAGAGGTGATCATTGTGTATATATATATATAGAGAGAGAGATATAGATATCTGCCTCGTACCTGACCCGGAGGTGATCATTGTGTATATATATATATATATAGAGAGAGAGTAGAGATAGATATCTGCCTCGTACCTGACCCGGAGGTGATCATTGTGTATATATATATATATGTAGAGAGAGATATAGATATCTGCCTCGTACCTGACCCGGAGGTGATCATTGTGTATATACATATATATATATATATAGAGAGAGAGATATCTGCCTCGTACCTGACCCGGAGGTGATCATTGTGTATATATATATATAGAGAGAGAGATATAGATATCTGCCTCGTACCTGACCCGGAGGTGATCATTGTGTATATATATATATATAGAGAGAGAGAGATATAGATATCTGCCTCGTACCTGACCCGGAGGTGATCATTGTGTATATATATATAGAGAGAGAGATATAGATATCTGCCTCGTACCTGACCCGAAGGTGATCATTGTGTATATATATATATATAGAGAGAGAGAGACATAGATATCTGCCTCGTACCTGACCCGGAGGTGATCATTGTGTATATATATATATAGAGAGAGAGAGATATAGATATCTGCCTCGTACCTGACCCGGAGGTGATCATTGTGTATATATATATATAGAGAGAAAGAGATATAGATATCTGCCTCGTACCTGAGCCGAGTGATCATTGTGTATATATATATATAGAGAGAGAGATATAGATATCTGCCTCGTACCTGAGCCGGAGGTGATCATTGTGTATATATAATATATATATATATATATAGAGAGAGAGAGAGAGAGAGATATCTGCCTCGTACCTGACCCGGAGGTGATCATTGTGTATATATATATAGAGAGAGAGAGAGAGATAGATATCTGCCTCGTACCTGAGCCGGAGGTGATCATTGTGTATATATATATATAGAGAGAGGAGAGGAGAATATCTTCCTCGTAACCTGACCCGGAGGTGATCTTTGTAATATATATATATAGAGAGAGAGAGATATAGATATCTGCCTCGTACCTGACCCGGAGGTGATCATTGTGTATATATATATATAGAGAGAGATAGATATAGATATCTGCCTCGTACTGACCCGAGGTGATCATTGTTTAATATATATATATAATAGAGAGAGATATAGATATCTGCCTCGTACCTGACCCGGAGGTGATCATTGTGTATATATAATAGAGAGAGAGATATAGATATCTGCCTCGTACCTGACCCGGAGGTGATCATTGTGTATATATATAATGATAGAGAGAGAGAGATATAGATATCTGCCTCGTACCTGACCCGGAGGTGATCATTGTGTATATATATATATATAGAGAGAGAGATTAGATCTCTGCCTCGTACCTGACCCGTGGTGATATTGGGTAGATATATATATAGAGAAGGAATATAGATACTGCCGTCTACCTGATCCCCGGAGGTGATCATTGGTATATATATATATAAAGAGAGAGAGATATAGATATCTGCCTCGTACCTGACCCGGAGGTGATCATTGTGTATATAATATATATAGAGAGAGAGAGAGAGAGTTATACTGCCTCGTACCTGACCCCGGAGGTGATCATTGGTAATATATATATATGTATATATAGAGACGATAGATATCTCTGCCTCGTACACCTGACCCTGTTGATCATTGTGTATATACATATATATATATATAGAGAGAGAGAGATATCTTCCTCTACCTGACCCGGGGTGATCATTGGTATATCTATCTATATAGAGGAGAGAGATATTATCTGCGCCCTACCGGACCCGAGGTGAGTCATGTGTATATACATTATTTAGAGAGAGAGAGGATACTGGAGCTCGTGCACCTCGTACCTGACACCGTAGGGTGATCATTGTGTATATAATATAGGAGAGATGGAGATATAGGACTTAACCTCGTCATGACTGCTCACGAGGTGATCATTGGTGATAGTTATATAGAGAGAAGAAGGCTATAGATTCTGGCGCTCGTACCGACTCTCCGGAGGTGATCATTGTGTAAGATATATATATATGTAGAGAGAGATATAATATCGGCCATCGTAACCCTGAACCCCCGGACGGTGGGTCAGGTGTGCTATTACATATTATATATATCTGCTGTACCTGAGCCGGAGGGTGATCATTGTGTTCTAATATTATAGAGAGAGAAGATATAGATATCGCCTCGTTACCGAACCGGAGGCGTCATTGGTATATATAAATATATAGCGAGAGAGAAATCTAGATATCTGCCTGTTACCGGACCCGGAGGGAGGTGGATTTCATGGTAATATCTAAATATCTAGCGGAGAGAGATACGATACTGCCTAGTACAGACCCGGACGGGGAATCATGTGTTATAGAATTAGCAGGCAAGAGATATAGATACTGCTCGTTACAGGACCGGAGGTGATAATTGGTTATATTAACTTATATATAGAGAGAGAGATATAGAT
>JACBWV010000610.1:75445816-75486704 GCA_013435795.1 Chlamydomonas sp. ICE-L
GCACCCGTCGGAATTGTCACATGCCCTCAGATTTGACCAGTGGCTTCCCTCAGCTACCTCCCCCTCCCCTGATCAGCACCTCAAACATGTGAATATGAACACCTACCCCGTCCAGTTACTTAACAACTCTGGCCGCATCTGAGCATCACAAATTCCCAAGTAGACGGATGCATAGCAGTCCTGCCTCAGTCTGTGGACCCATTCTCAACCACATAAGCAGACTGCAGCACATGTATCAGCTTGGATAACACTCCGGAGAGTGGACTTTGTGTGTGCAGCACGCCAATCTATAAATGCGGAGACGAGAATAAGTTACAAGCACAGGAGACCCATTAAGGGGCACCAGTGGAGGAAAGGGGGCGGTAGCCTGGAACCTGATCAGGGTACAGGCTAGACAGCGCGTGTCAGAAGAACCGATGACGCAGTCAACAGGAAGCTGACATAGTACTGTCAGGACCGATAGTTCTAAGGGAGTACACAAGGAGTCACCAAGACATAAAACAAGCGAGAGCACCGCTATTCATGCTGATACTCCACCTATGACGCAGGTGACATACAATAATAGTACTCCACCTATGGCACTGGGGACATAGAACCATAACTTGGTAGCAAACAAAAATTATTAAGGAACGGCGGAAAACGGCGGAAAAACAGGAAACCAGAAGAAAGCCTTGTCTAAAATAAAAAGATGAGAAAGGTTGAACCCAAAACCACTGTAGTACTCCGAAAATGTAGCAGCAAAAAACTTGGGTCATACCGAGCTGAGCTGAGACCAAAATGGAAATGTAACCATCCATGGTAAGCGCAAAAATACTATTCATCCAGAATAGTAGGCACCAAACCAGAAAATCACAGGGAGGCCAAACAGAAATCAATCCTAATACCAAAGGAAGGGGAACAACGGTGACTGAAAGAACCGAGAACTTAACCTAAAGAGAAGACTGAAAAAATCGTATATCAAAGTTGGGGAACAACGGTATAGAAAACCCGATCCGGGAATAGGAACCTAACGCCAATCAATGATAACTAAAGAGACGGATTGAAATATCGTGTGAGCGCAGCACACGAGAGAATCAAAGCCTAAAGGACGCAGACAAGAGGACACTAAAGACTACGATGGAAAAAAAAAAGTCGATGGAAAAATCCACTACCTTACAAACTATTCTTAGCATAGAATTCATGACTAGGTTGGGATGAAAAAACCATGATGAACTGGTTTCTTACTCAAAGATGGAAGTAAGAAGATTTATGAAAGTTGATTATCATAAATCCCCAGTTACGGCACTAACTAAAACATTCTAGGAGGTGGGTATCGCACCGCAAAGAACTCATGCACTCAAGACACACCAAGCGCCTAACCACAAGCAAACCAAACCTGCAGTAACTGAAAAAATCCAAAGGATGCGAAGTTAAAATTTTCAAGAAACTTGTAACCAACAAAGGAAACACAGTTCAATGAACAATAGAAGGGTAGATGTACAACCATAGTACATAAAACCTATTGTCCACCTGAAAAATAGGAAACGCAGAAAAAAGGACTTCAAAGAATTTACTGCAAAGGAAGGAATGAAAGGGCGCTTGAAATACACTCGGAAGAACAAGAAAGAGGTGAGCGGCGGTACATCTGCAAGTACAACTGCAAGGACATCTGCAAGTACAACTGCAAGATGACCCAGCCCACCAAATTACAGTAAAATCCAAAGGGAAACAACTACTACACTCCACAAAAAGTTCCAATCACATGAGGGGCTGGTGATCTAAAAACAGTGTGGAGTAAAAATAAATAGCTAATATATGATGAGCTCCACCGAACGAACCATCTGCCTATGGAACTAAGAGTCAGAAACCATCAAGATGCTATAACGGTGGTCTGAATTAAGTACCACCTTCCACCAAAACCAAGAAAGACAGCTGAAAGGAAGCTGCCTGAACAAAGCGTCGTAACGCTCCACCAATGTAGACTACCCTATAAGTCAGTCTAGGAGGTGCTGAGGAATAGGCACTCACACATAGGGCCATGTTAACCTACGTATGAGAACCAGCAGCACCTAAAACAATGAATCCTGGGTTGACTGTAACACCCCAGCCATACGCAGTATCAAGCTAGACCAGTATTCAAGATCATCACTTACCCATTCGGCAACGGCTACATCATCACATGGGCTTGACCCGAGTAATCCACCAGGGACGACAGGAGGCGTCGGAATTATCGACACCCGCGAGCCATCCGAGGTGGTCGGAGGTTGGCGACTATTAGTCAATGGACCTGATCCAGGTACCACTATGATCGAAGGCTGTCTAAATCCTAAAGCTTCACCGCTAAAACGTGGCACAGAGGAGGGCCTGGCGACCCCCCTGAGATTCGGCTAAGATTATAGTTGGATATCCAACTCCCCCCCGCCCTAAAACTTCACACACAATACAGCAAGATCAGGCCCTGGTCTAGAATGCAACAATGATACATCCAGCCAGGCCAGCCAACAACAATTGGGGTTGTTAAAGGGCGTAGGGAATTACCGGTAACACATAACATATCACCGTTTGATGACAGGAGGGATGCAAGCGGGCACGGGGACCCATACTAAAGGGAGAACCCAGGAAGACAGTTTAGAACTGAACTGGAGATAGAGAGTACATCACTACTCACTACTAACTGGCGCAACATTGGAAACCCAAATATAATAACCCTTACTCACCAGGGAATACCCAACCAGTCTACCAAATAATGCCTTTCTAACTAGCTTGTTGCGTGACTGCCCAATACTAAGATTACATAGCAAGGGCAACCAAACAAACGCAACAACGACACATCAGGTGCAACCCCAAAGAAAAGCTCCGAAGGAGTCTTGTCTCCCTAGATGAACACTCGATTGCAAAGATAACACACTAGCACCATGCTGAGCAGTGTCATCATCAACAACTCATGCATGCCCCAACTAATCGAGATCAACCATGCCTCTATACCACTTAACTAAAAATTCCTAAGCCCTATCAGAACTCAAACACTTGAACCCAAACTCACGCAGCTAAGGCATACACCTAAGGGAGGAACCAGGGGCACGGGAAGACAAAGTAGTAACCTCTGTCGAACCACGGAACGCACCTAGGGGTCACAAGGAGCCTAAGAGAGAAAAATATCCACCAAGATATCATGCCAAAGATCCTCCACGGCCGCTGGACTAGGGCCAGGACGGCGTCCACTGCGGCCTGTAGCATGGGCGAAGTCCGGCGCTGCGAGACCTGGGATCACAGAAGGTGGGGAAGCGTTAGGTCGAAGTCGAGATTTGAGGTATGGGAAAAAGGAGACGAGAATGACAGTGCAGCAAGTCGCACCTGGTGCAGAAAATCGCACCAATGGCAGAAAATCGCAAATCGCAAGGGCAGAATTCGAACATTTATCGCTAGGATGCGAAGAGCAGAGCCGAGGCATGCAAAGGTCCTAATATCCCGCCGTCGATGATCAGTCAATCCCAAGTCCCCCCCTCTATCGCTCGACTCACCCGGTTGGGGGGTAGAGGGAGCAGCACCCGTAGTGGTGCTGACCATACCCCCCTGCTTCCTACCACCTCCAGAATCTCCAGGTCCAGACGCGTAGGTCGTCCTCCTCTGGCGAACCCTACGGCAGTGCCGGCGATCCGCCAGCTTGATCGAAAAAATTCTCCAGAAGGTAGCACAGAGCCACTAGAGCGCAAGCTCATGCCAGTAGCCGACCGTCGGCTGGGCAGAGCAAAGGGGGCAAAGACGACGTAGACATCAGCAGGGAGCTTGGTCGGCTTGGCAACCTCCGGTATGCAGGCAGAGCCTCAAACACCGGAGAAAGGTTAGCGACGTCAAGGACGCGAGCAGACGAAGACGGGGTATCTCCACCGATGTCCAGGCTAGTCGCCGACTTGAGTCTGCACGTCACAGTCATCTACGACAGACGGGAGGAGGCGACAGACGGCAGGGGAGGAAAAGGAAGAGAAGATGGAGGAATGACCGGGGGGGGTTACTTCCACGATGGCGGAAGGACTCTCATGACCGCTAGCAGAGGCAGCTGGTGCACAAACGTCTAGCCAATCATCAAGAGGAGCCGTTCCTCCGTTGGAAGGATTGGTCGCAGCCATCGCTGAGAATGATACTGCGCATCCCGCGCGTCCAGGAAAGACCATCCATGTCATGGAGTTTCTCAAAATGGCGGGAGGTCCTCGCGGAAGTTGCATCGCAAAGCAGTGGTAGTAAATGAAGGGCCGCATAACCTATCAGCTTGGATAACACTCCGGAGAGTGGACTTTGTGTGTGCAGCACGCCAATCTATAAATGCGGAGACGAGAATAAGTTACAAGCACAGGAGACCCATTAAGGGGCACCAGTGGAGGAAAGGGGGCGGTAGCCTGGAACCTGATCAGGGTACAGGCTAGACAGCGCGTGTCAGAAGAACCGATGACGCAGTCAACAGGAAGCTGACATAGTACTGTCAGGACCGATAGTTCTAAGGGAGTACACAAGGAGTCACCAAGACATAAAACAAGCGAGAGCACCGCTATTCATGCTGATAACATGGTCCACTCCTATCCCACTATATCTACAGCTGACAGGCCCACCCTCCAATGGGCCATCTGCCTGCAAGCAGCCATGGTCCAAGGCACATGCAAGAGTCCTAGCTACCTGGCCCAAAATGCTCATGCATCCCATCAGCTGTGCATACCCTGGAGGAAGGGTAATCTCTGTTAACAACCTGAGCATGCACTGGAACCCCATGGACTTCTGGGTCATCAACATGCTAGACACCCCCAAGATGTCTGAGAGGTCATTCTCCACCCTCTTAGCAAAGATCCACCTGCATCTGGAGCTGGATGGATACCCAGCATCTGACGCCTAGATATTGACCTTGCACCTTTTATTTTGCTTTAGCCATGAACACTCTAAACTTAGAATTTGTACTGCCTTATGTACTGATATCTTGTTCTACCCTATATACAGATGTTCCCATTTTTAGTTTTTAGATCCCCTCATGGTCACTGCAAGATGCCTGCAATCTCTAATTTAGGATGCTCCAAAATTATGGGGGGACTAGCACAGACATCTTGCCTATATTCTCCCATCTCGAATCATGCACTCTTCTCGTAACCAAGAAAGCTTGCAACCCTGCAGCTTCCTTCTGCCTTCCTAGCAGCCTCTCTGCAACCTAGCCTGCAGCCTACCTGCAGTTACCTCCCAGCTTCCTAGCAGCCTCTCTGCAACCTAGCCTGTAGCCTATCTGCAGTTTTCCTTCCCTGCAGCTTAGCGAGCAGCCTCTCTGCAAGTTTGTTTACTTCACATAAGTAGCTTACCCTTAGATCTGCTAGCATAGTAAATTAACTCTCAGACTCTACAAGAGGACTACCTTCCCCTCTGCATCGACTTGAATAAATTTCTTCTCTGAGTCCCTGCTCCCTATACTGACTCCTCTACCTTTCTTTAATCCATGGTGGTCACTACTTAATTTTCTTATGCCCCTCAGTTAATTCCAGGAATTCTTTAGTTAAAGAATACCTTGAATTGGGGGAGATGTTATTGACTGATTTATATATCAGTCTCTGAGTTAGCATAGTGCACACCCGTACCTGTTCCCTCCAGGTCCTGTGTTGCCTGCAGCCAGGACACAGGCTAGCTGTGGCCTGCACGTGACTGCAGTACCATGCAGTACTCATCTCTACTCTATATGATTGCGCCTGTCGCGCTTAATAGCATCTTCTCCGCTATTGAGTATATGCCTTTGTAAAGAACTTACATTAAAACTAAATGGTTCTCTCCGGAACCAACTTGATATGGACGAGTATATTTTGAGAACAACGCAGTAACGCACAAGACCACAGGGATTCACACCCCCCTTTTTTCTCCTAAATAAATGCGAGGACCGCATCTCTTCTTGGTGGTGGTGGTGGTGGTGGTGGTGGTGGTGGGGGTGGTGGTGGGGGTGGTGGTGGTGGGGGGGGGGGGGGTAACGGTATAGATCCCTTCGCAGGGATTCTGGGCTGTTATCAAGGGCATATGGAAACTCGGTACCCGTAAGTCTAGTAACGTACGCACGTTGGTAAGCCTAGTAACGTACGCACGTGGGTAAGTAACTTCTCATGTACTGCCTCTACGCCATCAGCCCGCAGGCTGCCCTGAATACATAGAACGAAGTAGCTCCAGACCGATCCCTCCTTACCTCCACGAAGATAACAGACGGGCTACTTCACTTCCCCATTATAGGTAAACTCTTGTCCTTGCTTGTGCTATGCTTAGTTAATAACATAACCGAACACGCATCACGAATCACGCGTTAACCACAAAAAGACAGAGCAAATTCAGTGCAAGCCATGTACAGGGGACACCACCCAAGAGAAGACTACCGATTGGGATGTGGTCGATTTCTACTCCGGAGGCCACCCTTACCACCCCTTTGCAAGTGCCCTCTCGCCAAATGTATCATGATTGACGTCAATTCCATGATGGACAGCAAGCCGCAGTCAATGATTGACGAAGTGATCGAACTTATGCGCAATAAGTACCTGTCATGCATTCATCGGTGCATGAGGGTAGACATAGCGCCTCCCCCTAAGATAGACAGCTATTGTGAGGTCAGAACACGTCATGTGGATGGCCAGGCACGATCAGTCTCAACACTAAGCACTTACTACGGTAGAAGTTATTATGGTTAGGGATGTAGAACTATGTGGATTAATAGCAAGGTATATAGCGAATGCCATGCATGGGCCAAGAGTGCTCGTATATTGCTGAGATGAATCAGACGTAACTAGATCGGAAGTACTACGGGGAACAACTGTCCATCATTAATGGTCTCAGGAGACTAGGTACTAGGTTAAGATAACATAACAAACCCATAACTCACCGGTCTGTCCGAGACATGTGGGGATGGCACCGATACTTGGTTACAGTCAGGCGGAGAACGAACCTAGAGCGTGAATTCTCTCAGCTACGCCCGATCCCCCGCGTTAGCGGGGTATGGATTGCCCTACAAAACCGCCATCGCCCGACAGCGGTACTTCAAGAGTCGCTTCGGAAGGCAGCAACGGTGGTTCTAGCCCCGATATATGTACTTACCTAGCCAGAGCTGGCAGGCCGAGTCATATAGAGACAGGCTGCTGACCCCCCCAGTAGTGGGTCGTGGCCCCGACCCGGCTCGAGGGTATAGTTTTCCAAACCCCCGCCCCCCGGGGTTCCGGCACCACCCCGGGGCATCGCCCTGACTCGCCTCGTAGAGATCACCCAGTATTGGGGCAACGCACCAAGTTAGTCCCCAAAATTCCTCCGGTGTGACGGATAATGATCCTCACACCGCGTCCCCTCGAGGGGGCGACGACTTCCCGGAAGTAGGTGAAGAGTCGTAGTTGGACGACTCCTACTGACGGGAAGTCGAACGAAGCGACCTGAACCCTGAAGTTCAGGCGACGCGCGAGATGATGTGACGAGCATATAAGCACGGCTAATATGCACCAAGGCAGACAATATTAGGGATCATTCCCCTATCATCTCGTTGAACACTTTTGTGTTTGTTAAGACGTATTCATACGTCACAGTTGGTTTCTGGAGCCTGATCTCCTTTTTCACGCTAACCCCCTCCCTACTCGCAGCTCAACGCCCTCTCCGCGGGACCTTCCTTTCCGCTGGGCCCTAAGCCCACCCACCCCGCTCGCCCAGCTCGAGGCTGCTGCTAAAACGGTAAGAGTTCACAAGGCCCCTGCCTACGTTAGAACACCTGAAATTGATGCTTGATTCCGTTCGTGACGCCCCTGCCTGCCCTCGAACGTCCCCCATTGTGACGGGTAATGATAATAGGCCTTCGATGCCTGTTGCGCTATGCTTGTCCCTTGTTCCGTTGCAGCAGCGAAGTGCTCGTTCCTTGTTCTGTCTCCTGTTCCCATACACGACCCGAATTTCACCTCCCATGATTTCGCCTCTGGTTACGGGCCACCCCATGGGTCCCCAGGACGGGCCTGACGAAGAGCCCACCCAGCTCACTCACAGTTGGGTCGAAATGAGTTCTTCGACATCGCTGAACACAACACATACGGGCTAATGTCCACCCGACAATTCACCAGCAGTGTGAACGCAGCTCGAGCTGGAAGTTTTCAATCTGGAGTCATCTCCCCACCCGATTCCGATTTGGTCCTTCGGCAGGATACCAAGGTCGTGTGCCCGATCACTGACGGGGTATCCCCCAACCGGGTCCTCGGACCTAGCGAGTTATCAAATATGATTTCTTGCTCGGCCTTCACAACAATCATGAGCACGATGCTCCACGACATGACGGGCAAATTTGTTGTCATCTACTTTGATGACATCATAATCTTCGTTTTTTCCATGATGAGGTCGAACACCTGGAGCATGTGCTCTCAGGCGTCCTGTCTCAACGAAACGGAGATAACGGGGATTGACTATTGCTATTTCAACCACGATGTGCCGAAAACCGCATTCATCACTCCCATGGAGTTGTTTGAATTTAAAGTCCTGCCCTTCGGACTCGCAAACTCCCCATCGGCCTTTACCGAAGTCATGAACACTGTGTTCCGTAACTTCATCGGCAAATTTGTCGTCATTTACCTCGATGATGTCATCATTTTCAGCAAGGATGACGAAGAACACGAAAAACATATTCGCATGGTACTACAACGATTGGAGGACAACCATCTCTTCCTCTCGCGGGAAAAATGCAGATTTTTCCAACCCGAAGTGAAGTACCTCGGCCACGTGCTCTCGGGGGACGGTATCCGAGTCAACGCTACGAAAGTCAAGGCAGTCAATGACTGGCCTACTCCGAAAACATCGAAGGAAGTACAGCAGTTCCTTGGACTTTCAAACTTTTTCAGGAAGTTCCTCCAAGGTTACTCTTCGGTCGCGGCCCCTCTGATCGCAATTGCCAATCAACATGACACACGCCCTGGGAAATGTAAGCCGGCAGGCAAACCCCTCGGAAAACGGCAACAGGGCCTGCAAGGACTAGGATTTAAATCTGGTCCCCAAAATGCCAACAGGCTTTCGATGAGATCAAACGAAGCCTTACCAACGCGCCATTGCTGGCTCACCCCGACCCTTCGAAGGACTATCGTGCAGTTGCCGATGCTTCTGTCGTAGGTACAGGGGGTGTCTTGCTGCAGGATTGGCGACCTATCGCTTTCCACTCGCACAAATTTTCGAAAGCCGAACGCAACTACTCGACAGGCGAACAGGAATTACTCGCTGTCTACCTCGCGTTAAAAGAGTGGCGATGCTATCTTGAAGGATGCACGGGACAATTCGAACTCGACACTGATTACGAACCATCGGTCTACTTGGCTAATCAGCCCATGCTATCTCGTAAGCAGGCTCGCTACATGGAGTTCTTCTCCAGATTCTCGAACATGAAGTGGAATCACATCGCTGGACGTTCAAATGTCGCAGATCCGCTGATTCGTAACCCAGACTTCTCAGACACGGCAGCCATGCTGCTCCAACGTCTCGACCCCGAAGATCCCCTCCACTCATGCACGTGATCTGATGACAGATATCCTTGCCGCTTACGAATCAGACGACTGGTTTGATGATCCCCGGAATGTACAGTACCTCACTCATCGTCCTGATGGGTTCTGGATTGGTACTTCTCATTCAAAACGCTCCGCCTCGTCTGCACAGATTGTGGTGCCTAATGGAAATGCCCTCACGGAACGTATCTTGTTTGCTTTCCACGACACACAACGCAGTGGACACCCGGGATTTGAACGCACATTTCAGTCCATCGCCCGCTTTTTATTGGTGGCCCGCCATGCGCATTGACGCAAACGACTATGTCCGATCGTGCGACTCCTGTCAACGGGTGAAGGCTTCACACCAAAAATCTCACGGGCTTTTGCAACCTCTGCCGATCCCCATATCTCCATTTGACTCGCTGTCCATGGACTTTATTATGGGATTGCCCACGTCACAGGGATGCGACATGTTCTACGAGATTGTAGACAGACTTACGAAAATGGCCAAACTCGCGCCTTGTACAATTACAGATGGCGCGGAGCAGATCGCGAAAATCTTCCACCGAATTATCCTTTGTGAGCATAGAAGAACAAGGACTCCGACTTTATCAAAACTATACCTGGCCAGGTTACGAAAATGGGTGAGAGTCTCTTCAAGACTTCAACCCACCCTATCGCATGTTCGTTATTTTTTTCCCTCTCTTACATACCGATCTGTACATCTACCATCAGATACGGACGGCCACCTCGCAGGGACTGATCACCCCTAACGAGTTTCCCTTCCGACCGCCTCCGTAAATGCAAGCCTTCGGGAGAAGTCTCAGGCTAGAGAAGGGGGAATTGTGGGTATGATGACACTTACTCACACCACGCCCACTCTTGGGAACTCGAATCCGACCTTGCTTTACCCTGCACCTCACAGATTGTATTATACTGGCGCCTCAACCCGGGTAAAACACGACCGTTGACCAAAGTTGGTCAAATACCGACATCGACAGACGACCTACTCACAGGGAAACCGCCACGGTTACACCTGACGAATTCGCCCTTCGTAAAAGTGCACGACTTCGGGAGAAGTCTCAGGCCAGAGAGGGGGGAATTGTGACGGATAATGATCCTCACACCGCGTCCCCTTGAGGGGGCGACGACTTCCCGGAAGTAGGTGAAGAGTCGTAGTTGGACGACTCCTACTGACGGGAAGTCGAACGAAGCGACCTGAACCCTGAAGTTCAGGCGACGCGCGAGATGATGTGACGAGCATATAAGCACGGCTAATATGCTCCAAGGCAGACAATATTAGGGATCATTCCCCTATCAACTCGTTGAACACTTTTGTGTTTGTTAAGACGTATTCATACGTCACATCCGGCATCTGGGTGACGCCCCAACTCGGACTCAAGGCGACCCCCAGCGCGGTTTCGCGGATCGCGGATCAAAGTCTTAAAGATGAGGAGGAGGAAAAGAAAAGAAAAGAAAAGCGGTACGCCAATTCGGCGTGATTAAGGAAGCTGTCCAAAGGGGGTCCTCGGACAACACCATCAAACCGGGGGGGTGGCTAGGGGGGGCGGTACCCCCCACGATAGCCGGTGGCGGAAGAAGGAGTGTGGGACGAGTGTGTAGCAGATTCCATGCGCCGGCGGGTACACACAATGGTATGTGCGCATCGGACGGCATGCAGGTGGAGGGAGTGGAGGAGGCGGGTGGTGTCAGTAGGATGGATACCGAGAGAAGAAAAAATGGGAATAAGGGAGGCGAAGAGGGTACCGAAGGAGCCGAGGATGATGGGGTCCGGGGAGATGACCCGCCAACCAGCAGCGAGAAGAGCCGAACGGAGGGTGGATGTGGTGGATAACGATCCTCCCACTGAGTTGCCACGCGGTGGTGACGACTTTCCGACAGATGACGAACGACTTCTGTAGGCAGTTGAAACCGAGCGAATTGACCTACTGATCAGTGTCTGATCAGCTACTCGGGAATACCTAAAACGAGGGTTCCATTAGGGTCTAGACGCGCTGGAAGCGGGAAGGGAGTCTTAAGCCGTGCTTCTGACTCTTAGGGCCGTCTAAACTCCTGAGATCATTTCTTAGGCTTCCAGTTACAAGACACTCCGTGTTACAAGGTATTCATATACCACAATTGGTTTCTTGAGCCTGGTCGCGCTTTCAAACCGCGCCACTCGCTTTACTCCCCACCCCCGACGTCCCCTCGAGCCCACCATCACCGAGTATGGCCTCTTCTTCAGCCCAAGCTGCTGCGGCTCCACCTTCTGAGGTCCCGGATGTTGACGACATGGACCACGAGGAGCTCGTCCAGCAAGTCAAGGCTTGGGAGCTGCACGAGCTCTCCAAGGAGAAAAGAAAAGGCGCTGGAGGGTCGGCACCTTCGCCTCCCGACCTTTCAGCTACCGAGAAGGAGCTGAAGGAAGCGCGGATGGCTGTCAAAGTCAATGGCAAGAAGGTCGCCACAAGGCCTGACTCCACGCCGCTTGGCAAGGCTGCCGCGCACGTTGCCCTCGTGGAGAAGGACAGGGTTATCGCTAGCCTCGAACTTCTTCACCATCACGAGGCCGAGGCCACCGCATCCAAGCACCTTGAGGAGATGGCTCGGCTCCAAATGCGAATGAGGGATGCCGAACAGGAGACACTTCGAGTTTCCGCTCTCCTGAAGGCCCAGCAAACGCCCCCCGCTGGACCACCTGAGGGCCCCGCTGCTGGATCGCCTGCAACGCCCCCCGCCCCCGCTGGACCACCGGATGGCCCCGCTGCTGGATCGCCTGCAACGCCCCCCGCCCCCGCTGGACAACCCGCGGCCCCCACAGCTGGACTGCCTGCGGGCCCCCCTACTGATGGATCGCCTGCTGCTGGCCAGCCCGCTGCTGAAGCGCCCGCTGCAGGACCGCCCGCTGCTGGCCCTCCCGCTGGACCTCATTCGGACGCTTTAATGGCTCTACGTGCCCAGATTGAGCTGCTGGAGGCCAAGGCCAAAGTGGCTGAGCTACAAGCTGCGGCAGCTAAGGTAGAGTCACATGTTTTGCCCTTGGTCCCGAGGCTCTTAGTTGGCAAGTATGAACGTCCATCCCTTTGGACTGGGGTAGAAGATAAGAAGCTCCCGAGGGGTAGGATTTGGTGGAAGTTGCTAGAGTCATATTGCACGTTGCACCATATGTTAGTACCATCCAACATACCAAACTTCTTTGGTGGGGTAGCTGCCGAGTGGCTAGACCACCTCATGACCGCGTCACCGGCCATTACGTGGGCTGAGATAAAAACTCAGTTCCTAAAATTCTATGACCCCTACCATGCTAACGACGACATCAATGCACGCCAACGGCTGCATGCCAACTCGATTCGGCAGACCTCGACGGTTAGGCATTACGCTATGGCTTTCCAAAACGAAGTGCGCATTGCCGGGGGTATGCAATTGGATGATCAGCTAGTTCTGTTTCGGTTTGGTCTGATTCCAACCATCGAGGCACGATGCCGCAGACGTACTGCTGCACAAGGAGGCCGATTTTCCTCTTTAGACGAGCTTGTCGAACATGCTGCTGCCATTGAAACTGAACTTGCTGCCACCAAAACACCAACCCCTACCTCGGCCATGTACGTCCAGGCAAAAGGCAAACGGCCTGGTGGACCTCACGAGGGTCCACCCAGCACAAGCACAAGAAGGGCACGGCCCAGACTCCAGCTGCAACGGGCCCGCCGCCCTTTTCCAGCCCTGCGGGACAGCTACAATTTGCTGAAAAGCATAAGTGGAAGCAGGCTGACGGTCAGCCCTGGACACCGGATGCTATTAAACTAGCTAAGGAGGGTAACTTATGTTACAAGTGTGGTACGAAGCGCACGGCCGCTACAGCCACTGCCCCCTCCAAGTGCCCTAGCTGCCCTACCGTTAGGAAGTAGGATGTAGGTCTGCTTGTAGACATAGATAGGGATGTTCTTTTTCAGTTTCCGTCCCCTACTATCTGTGTAACACCATCTACAGCACAGACCACATCCCCTCCTTGCCTTCCGACCCTGCCCCCGCCTCCTGCCATTCCATGCATATCTGCTTGCACAACAGCTTGTGTCCACGCGGACCAAGCTACCGCACACTTTGAGGCCACCCTATCGGGGGTATCTGGCAAAGTTCTCATTGACAGTGGAGCAGACTCTGTCTTCGTAGACGCAGAATTCTGTGCTAGGGCAGGTTTAGCCACCTTTACGGGCTCACCAGTCATGGTGCGGGTAGCTGATGGATCCCAAGTCCTCACTACTACGAGAACGAGTTTTGTCCTGAACTTTGGCAAACATAGGTCAGAAATTAAATCTGCTTATGTCCTCCCTACGCTAGGGCCCGGCACCACAGCACTTCTCGGAAGAAGTTGGATGATGCAGTCGGGGTGCTGCATTGGTTTTGAAGAGACACGTCTCAGAGCCAGTTTCAAAATAGCTAAAAAGCATAAACGTAGAGTAGCAGTCGAACTGTACTCCACCCGACTCGAGTCGGAACCTCTCTCCATCAAGGAATTGGTTGCTTATACTTTGGCACGTATCGAATTTTTTGACACAGCACAGCGAAAAACGCCAGGAGTCCTGTCTAACAGAGCACTTAAAAAGTTTATCCGCAAATCAAAACAAAAACTCAATTGTTTCGAAGTCCTAGTCACATCAGTGGACCAAGACGACGATGCCTTTACAATTCGAGTAACGGCCGCACAAGCAAACACGGTGCAACAAACGAAACACGAACGGATAATCTCGGGTTGCGAAACGGACTTTAAAAAGGTCTTCGCCCCGGCAGACAAGATTTCTGACCTTAGGGCTGACACCCCATTCGTATGCCCCCTCACGGAGGCGGCATCCCCACAATTCTCTCGAGGACACAGGTTGTCCCCCGCAGAACTGCTAGAGGTCCAAAACCAAGTTAAAGACTTGATGGCCAAAGGCTACATCAGCCTTAGCTCGAGCCCGTGGGGCGCACCAGTCCTTTTCATCGCCAAACCCGATGGCTCTTGGAGGATGGCTATCGACTATCGTAAATTGAACAAGGTCACGGTACCAAATCGCTATCCCCTCCCACGAATTGACGATCTGTTTGACTCAGTTCGAGGAGCTAGTGTGTTCTCAAATCTGGATTTACGTAATGCGTACCACAACATACGGTTACATGATTCAGACGTCCCGAAAACTGCGTTCATAACCCCGATGGGACTCTATGAATTCAAGGTTCTCCCTTTGGGGCTAGCAAATGCACCCTCAGCCTTTACAAAAGTCATGAACACCGTGTTCAGAGATTTAATTGGCAAATTCGTCGTCATTTACTTGGATGATATTCTCATCTACAGTAGTAATGATGAAGAACACGAAAAACACATTCGAATTGTGTTACAACGTCTTGAAAATAACCACCTCTTTCTTAAACGAGAAAAGTGTTTCTTCTATAGACCGGAAGTCAAATACCTAGGGCATGTGCTTTCCGGTGAAGGCGTCCGAGTCAACGAAACGAAGGTGAAAGCAGTTGCAGATTGGCCCACACCTACCTCCTCGAAGGAAGTTCAGCAGTTCCTGGGACTCTCTAACTTTTTCAGAAAGTTTATCCAAGGTTACTCGACGCTCGCAGCCCCTCTAATCCAGATTTCGAATCTAACAGACAGGCCAGCACCGATTTCACCGAAATTGAAACCGCCAGGACTGACAAAATCACCGACGGTGACACCAAGTCCGAAACCACTCGGAAAACGACAGGCAGGGCTCAAGGGACCTGCATTTCAAAATGTCTGGACCCAAGCCTGCCAGGAGGCATTCCTCGGCATCAAAGAAAGTCTTACGAAGGCTCCTTTGCTTGCACACCCTGACCCAGCGAAGGACTATCGGGCGGTAACCGATGCTTCTGTCGTTGGTACAGGGGGCGTTCTCATGCAAGATGGGCGACCCATCGCGTACCACTCTCACAAATTCTCAAGCGCTGAACGAAACTACTCCACGGGCGAGCAAGAATTACTCGCAGTGTACTTGGCCTTGAAAGAATGGCGATGCTACCTCGAAGGTTGCACTGGCAAGTTCGAACTTGACACCGACCACGAACCCCTCGTCTACCTTGCAAATCAGCCCATGCTGAGCAGAAAGCAGGCACGATATCTTGAGTTTTTCTCGCGCTTCACGAACATGAAGTGGGCTCATATCGCGGGCCGTACTAACGTAGCTGACCCTCTGAGTAGGAATCCAGCCTTCTCAGAGGCTACGGCTTTGTTCATTCAGAGGCTGTCCGCAAATGACCCACTCCACATGCGCGAAATAGCCCCAGATATTCTGCATGGTTACACGGAAGACTTGTGGTTCGATAATCCGCACAATACCAAGTACCTCTCCAAACGGGCAGATGGTTTCTGGGTTGGCACCGGCAAATCCATACGAGCAGCATCTGAGTCGCAGATCGTTGTACCAAATGGTAATTCGCTCAAAGCTCGGATTTTGTTTGCTTTCCACGATACCCAACGAAGTGGACATGGAGGCATCGACCGAACTTTTCGATCTGTTGCACGCTACTATTGGTGGCCTGCCATGCGACTCGATGTCGTTGATTACGTACGCCACTGTGATTCTTGCCAACGGGTAAAAATTTCACATCAGAACCCGCAGGGTAACCTTCAACCCCTTTCGATTCCGACCGCCCCCTTCGATTCACTGTCCATGGACTTCATCGTTGGGCTACCGAAATCGAATGGTTTTGATCAGATCTACGTGATCGTTGATCGCCTTACGAAGATGGTCAAACTTATCCCATGCAAAACGACAGACGATGCTGAAAAGATTGCTACCCTGTTCCACGAGCGCGTGCTCAGCGAACAAGGCCATCCGCTTTCCATCATCTCTGATCGCGATGTTAAGTTCACGAGTAGGTTTTGGCAAACACTATTAACTCTGTGCGCTATCCGCCCTGGAATGTCGACTGCATTTCACCCACAAACAGATGGTCAAACAGAACGTATGAACAATGTTCTCGAAGACACTCTTCGCCATTTTTCCTCTGCGAATCAGAAAAATTGGGCCAGTCTTTTGCCGAATGCACAATTCGCCATCAACAACTCGTACAACAGAAGCATTCGAGATTTTCCGTTTCGGTTGCTGTACGGTAGATACCCTCGAGTGGCACTACAACCATCAGATGATGTCATCGCTACGGCACATCAACCAGCCCTGTCCTGGGTCGAGCATATGAATAACGCATATGACACGGCCAAGGCAGCGCTTAAATCTGCGAAGGATCGTCAAAAAACGTATGCAGACTTGCACCGTCGACCGGTGAAGTATACTCACGGTCAGGAAGTTGAACTGTTGAACTCGAAGAACATCAAATACTGGCCTGGTATGACTCGGAAGCTCATGCCCAGATTCGTTGGTCCCTACAAAATCTCTCACACTATCCAAAAGAGGGGGGAGACCATTGCAGTGACTCTATCCCTCCCCGAAGGATGGAAGATTCATCCAACGTTTCACGTATCTCTTGTCAAAGAATACCTATCCGACGGGACTGGGTTTATTAGACCAAATCCGGAATTGTTACGCACATGCGGTGAACCTATCTACGAGATTAGCAACGTTGTTGATCACAAGATACAGTCTGGTACGGTGTATTACTATGTACAATGGTTACACTCAGACTATGTTCACTCTTGGGAACTCGAAGAAGAGTTGTTACCTATGTGCTCTGAACAAATCGATTTGTATTGGAGACAACACCCTTCTCGGGTACGACCCGTGATAGGTGCCAACGACCCGAAACCTAAAAAGGTTAAAAAACCTACTCACAGGGACTATGCGACTGTAACCCCTGATGAGTTTCTCATTCGAAAGAGTACTAGACTTCAGGAGAAGGCTAGGGCTAGAGAAGGGGGAATTGTGGTGGATAACGTTCCTCCCACTGAGTTGCCACGCGGTGGTGACGACTTTCCGACAGATGACGAACGACTTCTGTAGGCAGTTGAAACCGAGCGAATTGACCTACTGATCAGTGTCTGATCAGCTACTCGGGAATACCTAAAACGAGGGTTCCATTAGGGTCTAGACGCGCTGGAAGCGGGAAGGGAGTCTTAAGCCGTGCTTCTGACTCTTAGGGCCGTCTAAACTCCTGAGATCATTTCTTAGGCCTCCAGTTACAAGACACTCCGTGTTAAAAGGTATTCATATACCACAGTGGAATGCTGAGCGCATTTAATGGCAAGGGTGGTATGATAGCGGGCGTCCTAAGTGTATGTGAGTTCACAGAGATAGACAGTGTGGGCGGCCTGGAGGGTGGAAAGTTCTGACAGGGTGAGGGTGGCGTCGTTGGAGGGGGCGTCAAAAGGGGAGAGACCGGAAAGGAAGAGGATATCGGGGCGCAATTTGGCGACAGGGGTACAAGAGCAAGGGTGGAGGCATGCACAAGTGGGTGGGAGGTGTGGGAGGAGCCAAGGGGGTAGGCGGGTGTTGGAGACACCGAGTGGGAGGGCGTTTCTCGAAGATGCGTCAACATAGAATGTGGAGCGGCCGAGGGAGCCAGCACATATGGCGTCATAGATGTGGAGGACAGCGGCGTTGTGTCGGGCAATATAGAGGGCAGCGAACTTCGGGTGGGAGCATGAGGCAAGAAGGTGGGCCGATGTGTCATGGGAGTGGCAAAAATGGCAAGATCCATCGAGGATGGGTGGGTTGCATTGAGTATAGGGTTCGGGGGGTATGCGTTCGTGAGGGACAGAGGCCGTCCAAAACATGTTGAAACGGAATTTGAGGATTGTGCGGATGTGGGGGAAGGAGCAGGAGCGCCACATATGAGAGGAGTGTTCGGGAAGGATCATGGCTGGTGGGGGTGGGATAGGCTGTTGGGTCGGAGGAGTTGTAGGTGTGGGGGGGTGGGAGGGGGGGCAGGGGGGTGGGAGAGTGGTGGGTGAAGGGGGTACAGCGGAGAAGACACGAGCGACTGAGGGGCTCGGGGAATTTGGTAAGGTCATGTGTGTGCTATAGGTATTGAGAAAGGTTGTTAGGGAGTCCGTGATGTCGGAGAGAAGGCGGTAGGGCGGGTGTGGGTTGGAGGGCGTAGGTAGAGGTTGGAAGCATGGCCAGGCTGGGAGGCTGTGGAGGTGGCTCGGGTGAAAAATAGAGAAGTCGAAGGTACAAGAGGAGGGGTTATCGAGGGCATAGCGGGCACCCTCGTCAGCAATGTCGTTGCCTAGGATGCCGGTGTGGGATCGCACTTTGTAGAAAATCGTGGGGGTGGAGGAGTGAAGGCGGTCAAAGAGGAGTTGGCGGATGGAAATGAGGATGGGAAGATGTTTATGAAAGGGGATGGAGTTGGGAAGATAGACGATGCGGCGGATAAGGTGTAGACTGGAGAGGGAGTCTGTGTAGATGCGAACTGGGTCCAGAGGGTGGTGTGTGCCGGCGTGCTGGAGGGCGGCAAGAATGCCTGAGAGTTCTGCGCGTAGGATGGTGTTGATCTCGGCAGTACCACCAGGATGGATATGGTGGACTGAGGAAGAAGGTGAGTGGAGGAAAGCGGCACCAGTGTGTGTAGAGCCGTTATGATCGGGGACGGCAGAACCGTCCGTGTAGTAGGAGATGTGAGACGGTAGGTGAGAAGGGAGGTTGTTGGAGGGGAAAAGGTGAAGGCAAGAGGGAATCGCAGGGCAGAGGGTGGGGGAGTAAAGGGGTGGGGGGTGAGGACGAGGGTCCGGGAGGGAGCGGAATTTTGTAGGGGGGCCCCAGGTTGGGCATTTGGAGGAAGGGTGGGGAGGGGTAGAAGGTGGGAGGAAAGGTGGGGGTAAGGGAAGGATGTGTCGGTTGGAAGGGAGGAGGGATAGAGCAGAGAGGCCCGAATGGTTACCGATGCAAACAAGGTGAATGCGTGAGCGATTTAGGAGGGAAAGGGAGTTATAAGGGAGGGCAGGGTGCATGGAGCAGGGGGGTTGAAAGTGGAAGGAATTACGTGGGAAGGTGCTGAGGATACGGACGGAGGGGTGAGAGAGCCAATATGAGAGAGGAAAGGTAGGCCAAGAAGGGAGTAGGAGGAAGGTACAAGTAGGGATGTTGTCTGTGAGGGCAGAAGAGAGGGCCCACCGGATGGAGCGGAGGAGAGTTGTTGAGTCGTGTGGGGGGTGGGCATACGAAAAGCCGGTCCACTGCGTGGAAAAACTGTCGTAGAGAGCACCGAAGAGACTATCGATAATTACACTTTTTCTGGTGCCCTACTGGGCTTTAAAGGTGCAAGCAGCTTGACGGAGCCAGGTAGGGTTGTGTAGTACGGAAAGTACGCACCTAAAATCCGTACTGTACTCGTTTTCCTAAAATCCGGTCCGTACTCACGACACATACTTGCCTAGGCTGTTCCATGATACAAAGTGGCATAACTTTTTGCTGACTTTGAATTTTGACATAATCAGCATACCACTGAAAAGCCCTGTAAGCCCTCTACATGTTTATTAATAGAACCGAGGTCAAATTTGGGAAAACAAAAAGGTTTTCTGGTCAGGGAATGTTATGATACAAAAAATCGTACCGTACTCAAACAGTACTCACTTCTTAAATCCGTACCGTATACGTACTACACAACCCTGGAGCCAGGGGGCACTTATGAACATCATGCACGCAAAGGAGTCATGTAACCAAGTTAAAGTTCAAGTAGGGTCTCTCTTAGCACGTATGCATACCAGTGTTTTAATTTTCAGCTACGAGCAGCAGCTTCTAGGTAGCTCTCTCTGAGCCAGCCATTGGACAAAGCCAAAACATTTCAGGAATGATAGAAAAGCAATTATGCTGACTTGCACCAGGGTACTACAAAGTGCGCGCGGCAGTGAGATTTCGCGCACGCTTTTTGAGCCCCACAGCGTGTTTCGAGCAGTTTTTTCAACCCCCTGTGGGCGCAGCGCACAGTTTTTGCGCCTTTTACACTGCATAGCGCTGACCAATTTGACATTTGTGCGCTTCAAGCGCTGGCCAATTTGACAGATTTGAAATGTAGTACCCTGACTTGCACAGCCTTTGCCCAGCTGTTGCCTAGCTGAGTCATGCGCTGCCATCTGCTTGCCTTCTCGTACACACCCTGCCATATGAACATATCAACCCCCCCCCCCCCCCCCCCCACCACCACCACCACCACCATCCATGTGAGGGTATGTTTGTGCTGAGTTAGCCGTCCACCAGTGCATCCAACCACCAATCACATACCACCTACCACATACGCCTTCTCGTACACACCCAGCCATATGAACAATCTTGAGTTGCACACCATCCTTGGTGCACGGTTGCTCTAAGCTTTCAAGCTTTGTTCTTTTCCCGTGTGGCGAATGGCTCAGTGGCAGAGCTCCTAGAACGAAGTAGGTGCCGAGTTTGAATCCCTACGGGTGCGCTTTAGTGTTCGTGGTCGCTGTCAACCGCCATGGTAGCTTTGCCCAGGTAAAGTAGCAGCGAGTTCCCTACCGCCGGAAGACGAGGTTCCCTCAATCCCACGCCCCACCAGGCGTTATCATTACACCAATGGTTGTCCAAGTTGTGTCATCTGCTGATCCCCACCCAGGCAGCTTCTGACGCCACCCAAGTGACAGCCACACTGAAGACCACATGTACGTGCATGTAGGGCAAATCATATGATGTTGACCAAAGACGAGTATGATGTCATATGATATCATACAAAAATCATATGATTTAATATCATATGATATGATGCCCCAGGCCAAAGTTACCTAGACAGACAGCCGTCATCATATGATATCATATGATGACATGACATAATATGATATCCTATTGCCGATCCTTACAAGTGAGTGCAGCTAGGGCCAGCGCGGCCAACGCCCAAGCCATAGCTGCCAAGGCACGAGGTACTGCTAAGGAGAGCAATGCTCTGGTTGTTGCGGCAATGCCAGCGGTTGCCTAAGCGGTGTCATCTGCTGATGGGTACTTACGAGCTTGGGTAAAAACGCGCATAGGAGGGAGTGTGTCCAACCACCTTGCTTGTGTTGCCATTGACACACACAGCATTGAGGCAGCTTGTAAAGTGTGATGCAATGCACATACACAACGACCTTTGGCCAGCGGTCGCCTATGCGGTGTCATCTGCTGATGGGTATTTGCGAGCTTGGGTAATAACTCGCCTACAAGGAAGGAAATTGAAAATTGAAAATTAGTACACCATGCCAGAGGCGGAACCCCCCCGTTTGCATGCTCGTGCACATACTGGAGAATAGCTACCATGTTGGGTTTATTTGGTTATGCAGACCTTCTGCGCCTGAGGTTGCGTAACAACTCGCAGGCAAGCAAAGCAATGTGAGATTAGATAAAGTTGTTTTTGATAGGTATGATTAATGTTTGTATCGTTCAGAAGAAGATGGGGAAAGTTGTTTTTGATAGGTATGATTAATTTTATTACTGTTTGTATCGCCTGAGCTTGCGTGATTCCTTTCCTACAAGCAAAGAAATCCATACATGTTTGGTGAGATTGGATTAAGTCTTTTTTGATAGGAATGATTAGTTTTTTTACTGTTTTTTATCGTTCTGAAGAAGAGGAGACAAAATGGTTTTTTTACAAATGAAAGAAGAAAAAAGTGATTTGTTCGCGTTTACACTTTCTTGGTAATAAGTGTTTGTACTGCCGAAGAAGGTGAGCAGCCAAGTTGCTGGCTGACAGGGTAATTCAAAGCGCGCACTTCTGCGCTTTTGAGCGCTGATTTTTGACTCCCTCTGCGCTATAAGAGCAGTTTTTTGCAACCCCTTGTGGGCGCTGCAAGCCAATTTTGCGCTTTTTGCACTACAAAGCGCAGTTTTTTTGTTTTCAAGTGCGCAAAAGTGCTGGCCAATTTGGCCATTTGAAGTACCCTGCTGGCTGAAGCTACGTAACAGGTTCAATTTCTACAAGCAAGGAAGCAATACAAGTTCAATTTCAAAAAGCAAAGAAGTAATACAAGTTCAATTTCAAATTGAAGTTCAAATTCAAGTTCTATAAGCAAGGGAGCAATACAGGTTAGTAGAGTGGTCGTAGAGTAAGTGGTGTTTTTTTAGACCCTATCTCCATAGGTGCCTAAGCCTTGGTCAGCTTCTTGGCCTCTTCCAAGGCAGCAGAACGGAAACTTCTATGGCAGATAGATGATGCAGATAGAATGGTGAACTACAGGCACACGGATGCTATATCTGCATCTAGATCAAGATATCGATATAGCATCCGTGTGCCTGTAGTTCACCATTCTGACAATAGACAGCAGGACAGTTCAATGCATTTAAAAGTAGAAATCGGCAAATCATATGATTTCTTCCCTGGACCAATATGATATAATCTGATATAATATGGTATAATATCATATAGTAGTGTGATATCATATATTTGTTTGGAAGAATATAATCTGATATACGGTAATATCATATGATAGTATGATATCATATATTTGTTTGGAAGAATATAATCTGATATACGGTAATATCATATGATAGTATGATATCATATATTTGTTTGGAAGAATATAATCTGATATAATATCATATGATAGTATAATATCATATATTTGTTTGGAAGATAAAAAAAGCAGGATAGTTCAATGCGGTAATACGCTATCATATTTTTGTTTGAAAGATACATAAACAGCAGGATAATTCAATGCGGTTATACGTTATCATATTTTGCAGGAGGCTTGGAGGAAGTAGAACGAGGGTCTGGCCTCCCGCCTTGTGAAAGAGGCAGAGGTATGGATCAGAACGCATGCAGGAGGCTTGGAGGAAGTATAACAAGGGTCTGGCCTCCCGCCTTGTGAAAGAGGCGAAGGCATGGATCAGAACGCATGCAGGAGGCTTCGAGGGAGTTGTTTTTAGACCCTACGCTCGGGCCTACGCTCAGCTTATTGCTACCTCCATAGGTGCCTAAGCCTTGGTCAGCTTCTTGGCCTCTTTCAAGACAGCATAATTATATTGTAGAATTAAATGATCAATGTAGCACGAATTCAGGGCCTCCGTCGGTAAAACAATTCTTTGGGGTTCAGTTCATCACTGCTTTTTCTTTTGAAGCCCAAACTACAACGGTTGGGCAAGTCCCTTTAGCCTATTTGGCCTACCCCTGGACTGTAACATGCATACATACAGAACGAAAATTCTATGGCAGATAGACAGCCGGGCAGGGGTTAGGGTTTAGGGTCTAGGGTTTAGGACAGCAGGACAGTTCAATGCAGTTTCTCAGAATTGTGATTTGATTTTGTAGACCATCTTCTTCCAAAGCGAAGATAAATAATGCCGTGAAACAGCTAGAAATAATAATACAGATGCAATAAATAAACAATGCCTTACAACACCTACAAATAAACAAACGCATAAATAAATCATGCCTTGAAACAGCTAGGATAAAAAATGCCTTGACAAAAATAGAATTTGCGTTTTAATAAACAAATAATGCCTTAAAATAGCTAGGAATGAATAAATGCATAAATTAACATTTCTTTGAAATGGCTAAACAATATAAATACATCCTGCATCCGAATACATAAAAAAAAATGCCTAGGGTTGGGAAGGAAACGTATATTTTTATTTGTATAAGCCGTATAAACATATAAACGTATACATATAAACGTATAAAAACGTATAGGAAAATTAGGCACTTCTTGAGAAAATACTTTTACATGGTTTTAAAGGTATTGCTGCGTAGCTAATTTCATTGGCATCACATATTAACTGTCAGAAAAATAAGTTTAGGTTGTCCAAATCTCAGATAAGAAATAACGATCAGAAAGCGCGGTACCAATCTAAGGGAGCCATTAAATGCCAGTTGGTCTATTATAACTGTATGAGTGTATAATAATATAAGTACATAACGGTATTGCAATTTTGTCCATGTTCACATTGCACTAGGCTTGCACCATAAATCCTTCAAGCCCACGTAGGAGCACAGCTTGTGGAATGGACGGCTAGGTGGCGCTCAGATATGGGTGCAATCCTGGCTATCTAGATCAACCATTAGGCCAAATGTTTATAAATGTTTATGCGTGTGAATGATGATTTTATTGCATATTGTGGTAGAGGAGGTCAAAAGCTTTCCAATGAGCTATCTAAATCAAAAATATAATGAAAACCAAGAAAGTTAAGTGCCGGGACGTGTACTGTACTTCTTGAAGTACAGACTATACGTTTTGTATACGACGTATATAAGGTCGATTCGAGGGGGGGGGGGAAAAGGAATAAAAAAATAAAAAAACGCATAAACGTATAGTATACCTTTACATGTCGGCCCAACCCTAAAAATGCCTTAAAACAGCAGGATTTATATAAATACACACATAATAATGCATTAAAACAGCTGGAAATAAATCAATAAATACATTAAAAATGCCTTGAAACAGCTAGAAATAAATAGATGCATTTTTTAAATGCCTTGAAACAGCTAGAAATAAATAGATACATATCGTCAGATCGTGCATCCATGCCTACGACTAGTTGCATGTACGTTGACTGTATACAATGAGTCAAATCTAAGTACCACAGAGATGTACCCACAAGTTGCATGTGATTTGACTGTATACATTGAGCCAAATCTAAGTGGCATAGAGACGTTCTCACACCTGACTAGGACAGGTTGCATGATAGTTGATTGCATACAAACTTCAGTCGAGTCCATGAGTAAAATCTAAGAACCATGGAGACGTACTCCCTTGTTATACTCATCATTCGAACGTGCCTATATCGTATCGTGCGACGCTGCCTAGGACTTCTTGCATGTATGTTGAGTGTATACAATGAGTCAAATCGAAGTACCACAGAGAAGTACTCCCTGGTTGCATGCACATTGGTCGTATACAATGAGTCAAATCTAAGTACCAAAGAGACGTACTTACACCTGCCTAGGACTTGTTGCATCATAGTTTATTGTACACAAAAATGCAGTCGAGTCCGTGAGTCAAATCTAAGAACCATACAGACGTACTTACACCTGCCTAGGACTTGTTCCATCATAGTTTATTGTACACAAAAATGCAGTCGAGTCCGTGAGTCAAATCTAAGAACCATACAGACGTACTCACACCTGCCTAGGACTTGTTGCATCATAGTTTATTGTACACAAAAATGCAGTCGAGTCCGTGAGTCAAATCTAAGAACCATACAGACGTACTCACACCTGCCTAGGACTTGTTGCATCATAGTTTATTGTACACAATACGCAGTCGAGTCCATGAGTCAAATCTAAGAACCATACAGACGTACTCACACCTGCCTAGGACTTGTTGCATCATAGTTTATTGTACACAATACGCAGTCGAGTCCATGAGTCAAATCTAAGAACCATACAGACGTACTCACACCTGCCTAGGACTTGTTGCATCATAGTTTATTGTACACAATACGCAGTCGAGTCCATGAGTAAAATGTAAGAACCACAGAGACGTACTCCCTTGTTATACTCAGCATTCGAGCATCACTATATCGTATAGTGCGACGCTGCCTAGGACTTGTTGCATGTTCATTGACTGTATACAATGAGTTAAATCGAAGTACGACAGAGACGAACTCACTTGTTATACTGTGCAGGCTTATTTTTCATGATGGTGTAGGCCGTGTCCTGCAAGGGAGTTTGCAATTGTGTTGGGTTTGCAATTGTGTTGGGTTTGCAATTGTGTTTGGGTTTGCAATTGTATTTGGGTTTGCAATTGTGTAGGGTTTGCAATTGTGTTTGGGTTTGTTTGCAATTGTAATTGTGTTTGGTTTCCAATTGTGTTTGGGTTTGCAATTGTGTTTGGGTTTGTTTGCAATGGTGTTTGGGTTTGCAATTGTATTTGGGTTTGTTTGCAATTGTGTTTGGGTTTGTTTGCAATTGTGTTTGGGTTTGCAATTGTGTAGGGCTTGCAATTGTGTAGGGTTTGCAATTGTGTTGGGTTTGCAATTGTGTTGGGTTTGCAATTGTGTTGGTTTTGCAATTGTGTTGGTTTTGCAATTGTGTTTCGGTTTGCAATTGTGATGAGTTTGCAATTGTGTTTGGTTTTGCAATTGTGTTGGTTTTTGAAATTATGTTGGTTGTGCAATTTTGTTTGGGTTTGCAATTGTGTAGGGCTTGCAATTGTGAAGGGTTTGCAATTGTGTAGGGTTTGCAATTGTGTTTGGTTTTGCAATTGTGTTGGGTTTGGAATTGTGTTGGGTTTGCAATTGTGTTTCGGTTTGCAATTGTGATGAGTTTGCAATTGTGTTTGGTTTTGAAATTGTGTTGGTTTTGCAATTATGTCGGTTGTGCAATTGTGTTGGTTTTGCAATTGTGTTTCAGTTTGCAATTGTGATGGTTTTGCAATTGTGTTGGTTTTGCAATTGTGGGTCTTGGATTGTAAATAATGGGTTTGCAAATGATGGGTTTGCAAATGATGGGTTTGCAAATGATGGGTTTGCAAATGATGGGTTTGCAAATGATGGGTTTGCAAATGATGGGTTTGCAAATGATGAGTTTGTAAATGATGGGTTTGCAAATGATGGGTTTGCAAATGATGGGTTTGCAAATGATGGGTTTGCAAATGATGGGTTTGCAAATGATGGGTTTGCAAATGGTGTGTCATGGTTTTTGAATGGTGGGTGTGCAAATGATGGGTTTGCAAATGGTGTGTCATGGTTATTGAATGGTGGGTGTGCAAATGATGGGTTTGCAAATGGTGTGTCATGGTTTTTGAATGGTTGGTGTGCAAATGATGGGTTTGCAAATGGTGTGTCATGGTTTTTGAATGGTGGGTGTGCAAATGATGGGTTTGCAAATGGTGTGTCATGGTTATTGAATGGTGGGTGTGCAAATGATGGGTTTGCAAATGGTGTGTCTTGGTTTTTAAATGGTGGTTTCGCAAATGTTAGGTTTGCAAATGATGTGTCTTGGTTTGTAAATGGTGTGATCTTGGTTGGCAAATGGTGTGTCTGGTTTGCCAAAATGGTGGGTTTCCGCAAATGTTAGGTTTGCAAATGATGTGTCTGGTTTGTAAATGGTGTGTCTGGTTTTGCAAATGGTGTGTCTTGGTTTTTAAATGGTGGTTTCGCAAATGTTAGGTTTGCAAATGATGTGTCTTGGTTTGTAAATGGTGTATCTTGGTTTGCAAATGGTGTGTCTTGGTTTGCAAAATGGTGGTTTCGCAAATGTTAGGTTTGCAAATGATGTGTCTTGGTTTGTAAATGGTGTGTCTTGGTTTGCAAATGGTGTGTCTTGGTTTTTAAATGGTGGTTTCGCAAATGTTAGGTTTGCAAATGATGTGTCTTGGTTTGTAAATGGTGTGTCTTGGTTTGCAAATGGTGTGTCTTGGTTGGCAAAATGGTGGTTTCGCAAATGTTAGGTTTGCAAATGATGTGTCTTGGTTTGTAAATGGTGTGTCTTGGTTTGCAAATGGTGTGTCTTGGTTGACAAAATGGTGGTTTCGCAAATGTTAGGTTTGCAAATGATGTGTCTTGGTTTGTAAATGGTGTGTCTTGGTTTGCAAATGGTGTGTCTTGGTTGGCAAAATGGTGGTTTCGCAAATGTTACGTTTGCAAATGATGTGTCTTGGTTTGTAAATGGTGTGTCTTGGTTTGCAAATGGTGTGTCTTGGTTGGCAAAATGGTGGTTTCGCAAATGTTAGGTTTGCAAATGATGTGTCTTGGTTTGTAATAATGGTTTTGCAATTGGTGGGTCTTGTTTTTTAAATGGAGCGCTTGCAAATGATGGGTTTTCAAATGTTGTGTCTTGGTTCGCAAATGGTGGGTTTGCAATTGGTGGGTTTTGG
Source organism: Chlamydomonas sp. ICE-L (assembly GCA_013435795.1). NCBI lineage: Eukaryota > Viridiplantae > Chlorophyta > Chlorophyceae > Chlamydomonadales > Chlamydomonadaceae > Chlamydomonas > Chlamydomonas sp. ICE-L. The sequence continues at coordinate 75,473,987 of JACBWV010000610.1, forward strand.
TTTGTAAATAGTGGGTTTGCAAATGGTGTGCCTTGTGGGTGTGCAAATGGTGGGTTTGCAATTGGTGTGTCTTGGTTTTTTTTGTATTGATTTGCAAATGGTGGGTTTGACAATGGTTTGTATTGGTTTTTAAATAGTGGGTTTTCAAAATGTTTGTATTGATTTGCAAATGGTGGGTTTGCAATTGGTGGATCTTGGTTTTTTAATAGTGGGTTTGCAAATAGTGTGTCTTGTGGGTTTGCAAATGGTGGGTTTGCAAATGGTGTGTCTTGTTTTTCAAATAGTGTAGTTTGGTTTGTTAATTCTCTTTCTTGGTTTGTTAATGCCGCGCATTGGTCTGCAAATGATGGGCTTGCAAATGTTGTGTCTTGGGTCGCAAATGGTGGGTTTGCAATTGGTGGGTCTTGGATTGCAAATGATGTGCCTTGGTTGACTTCTCAGTCGATGTCAGACAACTAAGATGCACAATGGCAGCAGTGTATTCAACACTTTTTGGTTTCCAAATTTCGGGCTTGCAATTGGTGGGTCTTGATTTACTTCTCAGCCAATGTCAGACAACTAAGATGCACAATGGCAGCAGTGTACTCAACATATTTTGGTTTCCAATTTTCGAGTTTGCAAATGGTATGTCAGTTTGTAAAAGGAAGGTTTGCAAATGGTGGGTCTTGGTTTACTTCTCAGCCGATTCAGCAACTAAGATGCACAATGGCAGCTGCGTATGCATCACACTTGCTGGCAAGTGGTGGGTTTGCAAATGGTGGGTTAGCAAGTGGTGCATTGGCAAATGGTGGGTTAGCAAGTGGTGCATTGGCAAATGGTGGGTTGCAACAGTGTATTCAACACCTTTATAAGCCAAATTCAGGGGGTCTGTTGCACCCTTGTCTGCACCCTTATAAGCCCCCAAACAGGCCTCACAAAATGGGCTTGGGAGTCTGCTTTAGGGGTGCAGAAATGGTGTCCACAGGCCCCCTAAATTGGGCTTGGAAGGCTGCATCATGGGTGCAGAAATGGTGCCACAGGCCCCCCAAATTGGGCTTGGAAGGATGCATTATGGGTGCAGAAATGGTGCCACAGGCCCCCCAAATTGGGCTTGGAAGGCTGCATCATGGGTGCAGAAATGGTGCCACAGGCCCCCCAAATTGGGCTTGGAAGGCTGGATTATGGGTGCAGAAATGGTGCCACAGGCCCCCCAAATTGGGCTTGGAAGGCTGCATTATGGGTGCACAAATGGTGCCACAGGCCCCCCACATTTTCAGTGACAGCCGGTGAAAGTCGGTTAAAATAACAATTGGGAAGAGAATTCAGTTTTCATTCAGAGTGGATCATGAGGGGTCATACGTAGGGGATGTATGCAAAATGCACCACAGCACATTTACATACTTTTTAACAGATGCATACAAAATGCACTGTAGAGTACTGTGGTGATCTCTAGCTGGTGATTCATCACTCTCAGACAGGGTACTTCAAATGGCCAAATTGGCCAGCGCTTTAGCGCACTTGAAAACACTAAAACTGCGCTTTGTGGTGCAAAAAGCGCAAAAATTGCTTGCAGAGCCCACAAGGGGTTGCAAAAAACTGCGCTTAAAGCGCAGAGGGGGTCAAAAAGTCAGCGCTCAAAAGCTCGCGCTTTGAATTACCATGCTCTCAGATAGGGAACAGCAATATGATATCATATGATGTCATGTCAGGATATGATATCATATCATATGATGCCGGCAGTCTGACTAGGCTAAAGTTATAATTTACATACAATATCATATGATGCACTTTGTATGATATGATATGATATGATATCATGTCATCATATGATATCATATGATGCCGGCAGTCTGACTAGGCTTAAGTTACGATTAATATACAATATCAGATGAAGCAATTTGTATGATATAATAAGATATTATATGATATCATGTCATCATATGATATCATGTCATCATATGATATGTCATCATATGATGCCGGCAGTCTGACTAGGCTAAAGTTACGATTAATATACAATATCATATGCACAATTTAGATGATATCATATGATATCATGTCATCATATGATGCCGGATGTCTGACTAGGTTAAAGGTACGATTAATACACAATAACATATGAAATTATGATGCAATTTGTATGATACCATATGATATCATGTCATCATATGATGCCGGATGTCTGGCTAGATTAAAGTTACGATTAATATACAATATCATATGAAGCAATTTGTATGATATCATATGATACCATGCTTTCCTTTGACTAGCACCATATGATATGCCGGTCTCTAGTCGTACGGATGCTGATCACTCTTTTGCAACGTGGAGTATTGTGTGTATACATAACTAGGGATCCGCAATATGATATCAAATGATGCCGGCGGTCTGACTAGGTAACTTCGGCCTGGGGCATCATACCATATGATATTAAATCATATTATTTGTGGATGACATCATATGAGATCATACTCGTCTTTGGTCAACATCATATGATTTGCCGTTCCCTATACATATCACATTTAGCCGGCATCGTTTGATAGGGCGGTCTCTAGTCTTACGGATGCTGATCACTCGTTTGCAACGTGGAGTATTGTATGTATGCATAACACATTTGGCCAGCATCGTTTGATATGGCGGTCTCTAGTCTTGCAGATGCTGATCACTCGTTTGCAACGTGGAGTATTGTGTGTATGCATTACATTACATTACATTACATTACATGTTAAAGTCTACTTGACACCGCGAGGGTGTATGAGACTCTGTGCTTTAAACAAAAAGAAAAAGCACCCACAAAGCAAAAAACCCCATTACATCAGGGGTGTGTCGAGGACAAACAAACCAAACTCCCAACCACCGTTTTGGTGGCGTAGGTATTAAACCCCTTAGAGCCGGACCCAGATCTCAACCACTTACAATGGCGGAGGTAAGAAGCTAACAAATGAGAAGTCACAAGAAGAAGAAAAAAAGGGATGATAAATTACGGTGCCACTAAGCAGTCCAGGGCTTCCTGTCTTGCTCTTCTACAAGTAGAAAGATAGTCGGCTAGGTTGCTCCAAAAAGACTTAGTGCCATTTCCATTCATAAAGGTTCTGAATGTGGAATCGCAGAATTCCACATTCCATACGGTTAAGTTGGTATCCTCATGGACATGCCTATAAATATCTGTAAACAGCTTCTGGTAGCGGAGGCGAATATCATTATAAAAAGGGCACTCAAACATATGCATTTCATCCTCAGGTTTTTGGAACCCACACATTTGACAGTGTCTCATTGAGCGAGGGATGTGTGCTCTATCCACCACCCTCATTCTTTCTGTGTTCAGCCAATGGGAACCCATTCTAAACTGAGCTATAGAACGAATCTGATCCTGCTTATGTAAGGCGGATGTAAAGGGAATCAAGCCATTCTCATCATTGCTGTTGGCTGCGAACCATTTTTGGTATCGGAGGCGTTTAAAGCCAACCCTTCTCTCATCAGGGATGTCTCTAACTGCATTGGTGTCACTTGGGTACTTAAACCTCCATAACAAATTTGGCCAGCATCATTTGATATGCCGGTCTCTAGTCTTACGGATGCTGATCAATCGTTTGCAACGTGGAGTATTGTGTGTATGCATAACACATTTAGCCAGCATCATTTGATATGGCGGACTTTAGTCATACGGATGCTGATCACTCTTTTGCAACGTGGAGTCTTTGGTAAACATCATATGATTTGCGGTTCCCTATACATAACACATTTAGCCAGCATCATTTGATATGGCGGTCTCTAGTCATACGGATGCTGATCACTCTTTTGCAACGTGGTTATTGTGTGTATACATAACACGATTTGGCCAGCATCATTTGATATGGCGGTCTCTAGTCATACCTGTGCCGGGGAGTTCAGGTTGGGATGCTCACCAGTCTAATAGTAACTAACATTCATTAACATTATTCATTTTCTAATATTAACTAACTTAGCCTTTCCTTCCGCCAGCAATTTGGCTGCTCGCCGTCTTCGGCAGTAAATAGATTGTGCTACCAGGAAAATGTAAACGCGAACAAATCACTGTTTCTTCCTTTTTGTTTTGAGCGCCAAACGATGATACCTAGGGAGAGGCATCGATCTATATAGAGATAGATCTATATAGATCTACATTGGCGAAGCTGGATTTTTGAAAATCAACATAGGGCGCCTTACAAAAATCAAAATCTGGTTTAACAATTATGGCATAGGGCACCATATCATATTGCAGGCGCTTCGACTGGATTTTCCAGTGTCTATCTGATGTAACTGCATATGTTGTAGATATACCAAATATATCTATTTGCTATATTTAGATCTACATAGATCTATATTTGGGGCAATATAGATATTTTTTCCGCCCCCTAATAATACCATATAATAAATAAAACCACCTAATAATAACATATAATACAGTATAATACGCTGGTCCCTCGTCATACCTGTGCCGGGGAGTTCAGGTTAGGATCATTGAGCAACTCCTGGATCCCTAGCAATATCTGTGTGCGGGTGTGCGTAAGGGGCGGGGGGGGGGGGGGGGGGGGGGGGGGGTCAGTTATTGGTGGTGGTGGTGGGTGTGGGGAGTTCAGTTGGTAGTGGTAGTGGGGAGTTCAGTTGGTGGTGGGTGCCGGGGAGTTCAGGTTAGGATCATCGAGCAGCTCCTGGATCCCTAGCAATATCTGTGGTGGTGGTGGTGGTGGTGGTGGTGGTGGTGGTCGGGGGGGAGGGGGAGAGGGGGGGGGGGGGAGTTCAGTTGTTGTTGTTGGTGGTGGTGGTGGTGGGGGGGGGGGGGAGGGGGAGAGGGGGGGGGGGGGGGGGGGGGGAGTTCAGTTGGTGTGGTGGTTGTAGTGGTGGTGGTGGTGTGGTGGTGGGTGTGGGGAGTTCAGTTCAGTAAGAATATATGGGGGGGGGGCATTTTTGTGTGTTGTGTGTGTTATGTTTTTATGTTTGTGTATGTGTTGTGTGTGTTGTGTTCGTTTGTGTTGTGCATTTGTGAATTTGTGTGTTTGTGTGCTTGTGTGTGCTGTGTATGTGTGTTTGTGTGTGTTGAGTATTTGTGCGTTTGTGATTTGTGTGGATGACTAACAATATCGGGGGGCAGGACAAGTAACCCGTGGGGGGTAAGTCTGTGTATAGAAAACGAAATTGTACCTTGAAAAATGATTGAACATCAAAAGAAATTGTACTTGTCGGAATGAATGAATGGATGAAGCATCACAATAAAAATACAAAAATTAACATAAACGATCTTTAGAATAAGCACTCTAAACGCTGCATACCAGAGTAATTCAAAGCGCGCGCTTTTGAGCTTTTGAGCGCTGACTTTTTGACCCCCTCTGCGCTCTAAGCCCAGTTTTTTGCAACCCCTTATGGGCGCTGCAAGCAATTTTTGAGCTTTTTGCACTGCAAAGCGCAGTTTGTTTTGTTTTCAAGCGCGCTAAAGCGCTAGCCAATTTTGCCGTTTGAAGTACCCTGCTGCATACAATATAAATACAAATAGGATACATGTTAACATAAACAACACAAATATTTGTGTACTATGATTTATACAAACAATTAAATTATAAATACTATACATGTTAACATAAACAACACAAATATGTGTATACTATGATTTATACAAACAATTAAATTATAAATACTATACAATGTAAACATAAACAATACAAATATGTGTATACTATGATTTATACAAACAATTGAAATATAAATACTTTACATGTAAACATAAACAATACAAATATGTGTATACTATGATTTATACAAACAATTAAATTATAAATACTATACAATGTAAACATAAACAATAAAAATATGTGTATACTATGATTTATACAAACAATTAAATTATAAATACTATACAATGTAAACATAAACAATACAAATATGTGTATACTATGATTTATACAAACAATTGAAATATAAATACTTACATGTAAACATAAACAATAAAAATATGTGTATACTATGATTTATACAAACAATTAAATTATAAATACTATACATGTAAACATAAACAATACAAATATGTGTATACTATGACTTATACAAAAAATTGAAATATAAATACTATTCATGTAAACATAAACAATACAAATATGTGTATACTATGATTTATACAAACAATTAAATTATAAATACTATACATGTAAACATAAACAATACAAATATGTGTATACTATGATTTATACAAACAATTGAAATATAAATACTTTACATGTAAACATAAACAATACAAATATGTGTATACAATGATTTATACAAACAATTAAAATATATAAACTTTACATGTTAACATAAACAACACAAATATGTGTATACTATGATTTATACAAACAATTAAATTATAAATACTATACAATGTAAACATAAACAATACAAATATGTGTATACTATGATTTATACAAACAATTGAAATATAAATACTTTACATGTAAACATAAACAATACAAATATGTGTATACTATGATTTATACAAACAATTAAATTATAAATACTATACAATGTAAACATAAACAATAAAAATATGTGTATACTATGATTTATACAAACAATTAAATTTTAAATACTTTACAATGTAAACATAAACAATACAAATATGTGTATACTATGATTTATACAAACAATTGAAATATAAATACTTTACATGTAAACATAAACAATAAAAATATGTGTATACTATGATTTATACAAACAATTAAATTATAAATACTATACATGTAAACATAAACAATACAAATATGTGTATACTATGACTTATACAAAAAATTGAAATATAAATACTATTCATGTAAACATAAACAATACAAATATGTGTATACTATGATTTATACAAACAATTAAATTATAAATACTATACATGTAAACATAAACAATACAAATATGTGTATACTATGATTTATACAAACAATTGAAATATAAATACTTTACATGTAAACATAAACAATACAAATATGTGTATACAATGATTTATACAAACAATTAAAATATATAAACTTTACATGTAAACATAAACAATACAAATATTTGTGTACTATGATTTATACAAACAATTAAATTATAAATACTATACATGTAAACATAAACAATACAAATATGTGTATACTATGATTTATACAAACAATTAAATTATAAATACTATACATGTAAACATAAACAATACAAATAGAATAGGAAACAATATAAATATAAATACTATACATGTAAACATAAACAATACAAATATGATAGTAGGGAGAGGCATTGATCTATATAGAGATACATCTATACATATATATATATATATATATACATCTATTTAGGCGAAGCTGGATTTTTGCATTGGCATAGGGCGCCTTACAAACATCAAAATCTGGTTTTACAATTATGGCATAGGGCACCAAATATATCTATTTGCTATACCGTACTGCTCTCAAAATTTAACGGTTGCAAAATTTGACGGCTTTTGGGGGGGGGGGGTTATAATAAATTGACGGTTTACATTTGATGTTTTCTCTTTAGGAAGATAAATTGACGTCACACATTTGACAGTTACCATTTTAATAAAATCCATTTATACAACTTAACGTTTGTACTTAATCATGATACACTGATTCATGGTTCATGGTACAATATTAGGGGACACTGTTCTAGGACCTGCAAGGAGTGTGCATATAATACTGCAATGATCCCAACATCTTGTTCAGCATAACACTACCGGTACTCGTTTAAATAACTAGATTGAGACATTCAATCGTTTCCATTAACTCCTGAAATCATCTCTTGCTCAGGTAATGCCATAAGCATAAGCATAAGCATAATATATGTTCATGTGTTGCTTAGCGACCTAGAAGGGCCAAGGGCACCTCATCCTCATCACCAGTGTGCCCTAATTCAAACAATTGGAGCAAGGAAGAGTGGTTACAGATGGCCACAGGGTCTGTGCTCCCAAACTCGTTCTTTTTGTCAGATGAGGCATCTGAATATGCAGACAGATGCAGGAGGTCCCAGGGATCTCGTATCACTACAAATTGTAGTGTTTGGCCCACTGAGCAGTGAGATATGTGCATTCTAGTGATGCACCTAATATCGGCAAAAAACCCGACGGTTTTTTCGTTTCGTAATATACCGTACGCCACGATTCGACGGTTGCTCTCGTCAATTTAAACCGTTAAATTTTGAGAGCAGTACGGTATATAGATCTATATATATCTATATTTTGGGGCAACATATATCTATTTCCGCCCCCTATATAATAGGAAACAATATAAATTAAAACATGCACACTATAAATACATAAATAAAAACATAATATATGAACACTAAATATATACATTTAAACATAAACAATATAAATGTACACAATATGTATTATTGCATGTTTCTTGGTGCCCTGCAGGACTCAAAATTTGCCCTTGGCTTGACGGAGTCAAAGGGGACTTGTATAAACGGGGGGTATATATATAAACATATGTATACCTACATATATATGTAGGTATACAGCAAGGATAGTGCTCCTAGCAGGACAATGTGCTACAAGGGTGCATACAAAATACTGACGATATATTTGTATACAGCAAGAACAATTGCACCTAGCAAAACAAATAATACGTTGGCAATATAAACAATATAAAAATGTTTCAAAACAAATTGTTCGTTGGAAATTTAAACTGTATAAACTGTATAAACATTATAGATATAAAGCAATGTTAACAATATAAACACTACCAATATAGATATCAACACTACACACGCTATGTACAATATCAACAATATAAATAATATAAGTATAAACAACATAAATCATATAAACACAAACAATTTAAATATAAACACTACACACGCTATATACAATATCAACATTATAAATAATATAAGTACAAACAACATAATAAATGCAAACACAAGCAATACAATATAAACAACATAAAATACTATAAATGTACACACTATACACGCAATATACAATATAAACAATATAAGCAATATAAATATGAACAACATAAGCAATACAAACACAAACAATAGAAATATACACACTATACACGCTATATACAGTATCAACAATATAAGCAATACAAATATAAACAATACAAGCAATACAAACACAAACAATAGAAATATACACACTATACACGCTATATACAGTATCAACAATATAAGCAATATAAATATAAACAATACAAGCAATACAAACACAAACAATATAAATATACACACTATACACCTATATACAATAAGAAACATATAGAAATATAATATAAACAACATACATACAACACAAACAGAATAAATATACACCGATACACTATATACAGTATCAACAATATAAGCAATATAAATATGAACAACATAAGCAATACAAACACAAACAATACAATATACACACTATACACGCAATATACAGCACCACCATAAACATACAATATGAACAACCTAACAAACAAAAAACAAACAATATAATATACACACTATACACGCAATATACAGCATCAACAATATGAGCAATACAAATATGAACAACATAAGCAATACAAACACAAACAATATAAATATACACACTATACACGCTATATACAGTATCAACAATATAAGCAATACAAATATGAACAACATAAGCAATACAAACACAAACAATATAAATATACACACTATACACGCTATATACAGTATCAACAATATAAGCAATACAAATATGAACAACATAAGCAATACAAACACAAACAATATAAATATACACACTATACACGCTATATACAGTATCAACAATATAAGCAATACAAATATAAACAATACAAGAAATAAAAAATAATAATAATAGAAATAAATAATAATAGAAATAAATAATAATAGAAATAAATATAAACAATACAAGAAATGTGTTCAAGGCATCACAGTACCACATGTTGGCTCTTTGAATTAAAGGAAGTTTAGTCATTGGACAGTCAGGATCAGGGTACTACTAAGTGCGCGCGGCAGCGCGGTGCCGCGCTGTCTTTTTGAGCACCTCTGCGCGTTTCGCGCAGTTTTTCAACCCCCTGTGGGCGCAGCGCGCAGTTTTTGAGCTTGTTGCACAAAAAAGCGCTGACCAATTTGACATTTGTGCGCTTTAAGCACTGACCAATTTGACAAGAAGTAGTACCCTGGTCAGGACCATCATATTGAATTCAGGATGCAATTGCAACTCTGTATATATATTACCTGGCTGATGGACAAAGAAGGGGCCCATGCACCATCGAAGTCAGGATAATCATATTGAAGTCAAGATACTCGTATTGAAGCCAGGATAATCATATTGAAGTCAGCATATACTTGCAACTATGTATATAGATGTTACCTGGCTGATGGACAATGAAGGGGCCCATGCACCATCGAAGTCAGGATAATCAAATTGAAGTAAGGATACTCATATTGAAGCCAGGATAATCATATTTAAGTCAGCATATAATTGCAACTCTGTATATAGATGTTACCTGGCTGATGGACAAAGAAGGGGCCCATGGCCCCATGCACCATCGAAGTCAGCATCATCATTAAAGTCAGGATCATCATATTGAATTCAGGATAATCATATTGAAGTCAGCATAATTGTACTGAAGTCTGGATACAAGTTCAACTATGCATATAAATCTTACCTGGCTGATGGACAAAGAAGGGGCCCATGCACCATCAAAGTCAGAATAATCATATTGTAGTCAGGATAATCATATTGAAGACAGGATGCAATTGCAACGGTGTACATATATCTTACCTGGCTGATGGACAAAGAAGGGGCCCATGCACCATCGAAGTCAGGGTCATCATTCAAGATGGAAATACAAACCTGCACAAGATAAGGAAGGCATTTATGTGCGGAGACATACAAAATGCATATTTTAATCTATATATATGTAGGCATACATGGATATCGCTATTGACCAGCATATTCTTCACGGTGACGCCCTGACCGGCATATTCTTCGCGCTTACGCCACATGCACAAGCCACACGCACACGCGCACACCTACCTGGAGTTCACGGGGGCAAATTACGCTATGCCCCCCCACCTAAAAAAAACGAACCGAATTAACCCTCCAGGGCCAGGGTCGCGTATCGCTTCAATTTTTGCAGCAGTTTGTCGCAGCAATGTTTTCTTTTGCTGCAGCAATGTTTTCAAACTCTGCAGCAATGTTTTCCATTTCTGCAGCAATGTTTTCAAACTCGTGCCCATTTCTGAAGCAATGTTTTCGAACTCGTGCCCATTTCCTTCTCTTTCTTTCTTCCTTCCTTCCATCCGCATCATACTTCAAAGAAAATACCTACAAATAGTTTATTAATAGTTTAATTTAATTTAGTTTGGTTTAATTTAGTTTAATTTAATTTAGTTTATTAATAGTTTAAATCCTTCGTCGACTTTGTTTGCTCCTACACGAACTTTAGCACTCATGTTGCTCAGGTTGATTGTGTACAATTTGTTGCTTCTTGAAGCCACCATGGCTCATGCTGGTAATGCTGCAAGGCACCCTTCTCTTGCTACTTTCATGGTGATTCCGCTGCGACCTCTAACCCTTGCACCGATCATCGCATCTCATCAGGACGTTTCCCTTGCATCGAGAACCCTGTCCCGCAAGGTGCTACAGCCAGTTCGCAACAGAGGAGGAGGAGGGATGGCCGGTTCTCCGGTCAACGGCTTGCTTTAGTCAAGAAAGCAAGTCTTTGCACGCCCAACAAAGTACCTGTTATCTGATATCTGTTATCTGTTTGCACGCCCAACAAATCTTGGGAGCAAGTGATTATAAAAGAATACGCGACGGGTGGGTGGATATTGAAAAGTGAGCCCGATAGTTGGCGCGGGCTCGTTGGGGGTGTATTGCTGGCCCATTCAGAAGTACAGGTTTCCATTTGAATCGACAGACACCATCACAACGAGATGTGCGATCAATTGAATTTATCGAGCCTCAAGTCTTCCGGTACGCCCAACAAAGTATCTGTGCGCGAAGATCCGTTCAATCGCTGCATGAAAGTGGCTGACCCTGCGCGCGAGTCTGATGAGATTCAGAGGGGCAGGGCTTCCCAACCTGTTCTTTGCCACTATCGTTTTTCGATACGAGCACTTGCAACAGCTTGAGTGGCGCGGAATAGAAGGGAAGGGAAGCAGGGGGTATGGCAGGGGACATTTCGAGGGGGGCATGTGAATGTGGGTGGGTGGAGAGAAAGTTGAGGGAGGGTGAAGATGGCTGGGTGGTGTGGTGTGCAAGGGGAAGAAACAGAGTGTGTGTCAAGGGGATGGGCGATTGGAAGCAGGGTTTTTCCCGCCCTGGCCCTGCCCCCTTGCCAAGCCCTGCCCCTATTGGCTGGGTGGTGTGGTGTGCAAGGGGAATAAATAGAGTGTGTGTCAAGGGGATGGGGGATTGGAAGCAGGGTTTTTCCCGCCCTGGCCCTACCCCCTTGCCAAGCCCTGCCCCTATTGGCTGGTTGGTGTGGTGTGCAAGGGGAAGAAACAGAGTGTGTGTCAAGGGGATGGGGGGCAGGAATATTTAGGGAACAGTAGGGTATCATGTAGGTCATGTAGGTGGGCAGGGGTGTGTGTGGGGGGGGGGGGGGCATACAAGGGCGTTATCCGTTCTGTAACCCAGACCAGGGTCAATGACCTGGGTGGGAGGAGGGTGGCCTCCAGCCACACAGGCACTGTACTAGTATATATATATATATGATAAGATAATAATATAATATATATTATAAATATTGAGAAGTCAGTAAGGGATTCGTCACCC
>JACBWV010000610.1:75487204-75541391 GCA_013435795.1 Chlamydomonas sp. ICE-L
GGTGTGGTTGGTGTGGTTGTGGAGTGGTGTAGACTTGGCGTGGTGTGTTGTGGCCGGTGGGGGCGTGGTGTTTAGTGGTTGGTTGTTTAGAGGTGTGTGTTAGTGGTGTGGTGTGGTGTGGTGTGGTGTGGTGTGGTGTGGGTGGGGTGGTGAGGCTGCGTGTGGTGTTGTATGGTATTTTGGAGTTTGGTGTGGTGTGCGTGTGGTGTGGTGTGATGTGTTGTGGTGTGGTGTGTGTTGGTGGTGTGTGGTGGTGTTGTGTGGTGTAGTGTGGTTTGGTGTGGTGTGGTGTTGTGTGGTGGGAGTGGATTGGTGTGGGTGTGGTGTAGTGTAGTGTAGTGTGGTGAGGTGTGGGGTGTGGTGCGGTGTGGTGTGGTGTGGAGTGGATTGGTGTGGTGTGGGTGGTGTGGTGTTGGAGTGGTGTGGAGTGGTGTGGTGTTGGTGTGGAGTTGGAGTGGTGTGGTGTGGTGTGGTTGGAGTGGTGTGGTTGTGGTGTGGAGCGGTGTGTGTGGAGTGGTGTGGTGCAGGTGTGTGTGGTGTGGAGTGAAGTGGTGTGGTTGTGGAGTGGTGGTGGTGTAGTGTGGTGTGGTGGATGGTTGTGGTGTAGGGTGGTTTGGGTGGTGTAGGTGTGGTGTTGTGTGGTGTGGTGTGGTGTGGTTAGGTGTGGTGTGGTCTGGGTGGTGTGGTGTGTTTGGTATGCTGTGTGTCGGTGTGGTGTGGTAGTCGAGTTGTGGTTTTGGTTTGGTGTTGGCTGTGAATCCTGCCAAGCTTTGCCTGATCAGCAGATATATAAGTCAGTCCCCGCGCCGTCTCCAGGATGCGATACAAAAAACAGGGGCACACTGGCTGGGGGGAAGATTGTCGCGCGGCCCTGGAGGAAACAAAAAACACACTGGCCAATGACAAAAAGGAGAAAATAAGACAGAGAAAGTATAAGAAAAGACATAATGAATCTGAGAAACCGAACAATGAAGACAGATAAATCAGGACAAGAACGAAAGAATGAAATTACAGACCAAATAAAAGAAAGACAGAGCAAGGTGCAATGAAGAAGGAAAAAGCGCTCGCTGGGCCTCCGCCGTGTGGTGGGGGAGAGAGGGGACGAAGTTCGGGCCACAGTTAGATGGACGGGATTGAGGGGAGCGGTGTAGATGTATTTATGATGGTACGGGAGGGAGAGGAGTAGTGAGTGGTGTGCTCATATGCATGGAGGGTTTCTTTAGGTAGATGAGGATGTGAAGGTGGCGTGCAGTGGGGGTGGGGTGACGCCAGGAAGAGAGGACCGCTTAAACAAAGTCAAGTGGTGCACATTGTGGTGGGGACAGGCAGGGGAGGAGGCGTCGGGGGACCGGAGCTGGAGGCGTGAGGGAAGGCCAACGTGGGCAGGGCAAGCCCACACCAAACCAAACCCGACAACGCGACCGACCACTACCACACACACCACAGGCAGACCAAACCACACCACACCTACACACACCACTATCTCCACCCCCGCACCACACGCACCCACACACACCACACCCCACCACACCACCGCCACACCACACGACATCCACACCACAACCACACCACACGACACCACACCACCGCCACACCACCCCACGGTCACGCCACACCACATCAAGCCCGCACCACACCACGCCCATCACCACACCGCGCCACACCACACCCACACCTACGCGCCACACCACGACCACACCATCAACCCACGCCACGCCACACCACACACCATACCATCGCCACACCACGCCACACCCTACACTCACACCCACCCACTCACACACCACGCCACGCCACACCACACAACACCCACCACACCCACACCGCACCCACCCACGACACGACTATCGACACCACAACCACAGCCATAGCCACCGCCCACACCACCCCATCATCCCACACCACACCAAACCTACACGACCCCACACACACAACCACCCACACCACCCACCTCACCCACCCCACACCACACACCGCACACCCACACCACCCCACACTCACACCAGACCAGACCACACCACACCAGCCCGCCACCACACCACACCACACCCACACCCCACATCCACACCACACCACACCACACCAGGAACACACCACACCGCGGAAACACCACACCACGTAAATCACCACACCACACACACCACGCCACCACACAACACCACGCCACACCACACCACACCCCACCACCACACCCACGCCACGCCACCGCCACCACCACATCCCACACCAATCAGCGCGCACCACCCACACCACACCACCACCACACTTCACACCACCCCAAACCACACCACACCACACTCACACCACACCACAACCCCACCACCCCACACACTCACATCCACATCCACTCCACACACACCACACCAGATAACAACCAACCACACCACACCACACCAAACCACTACCAGGACCACACCAAATCCACGCCTCCCCACACACCACACCACACCACCCCTCACACCATCACCAGACACCACGCAGCACCACACACACCACACCACACCACATCTCAACGCCCACCGCCCATCCGCGGCTAACCAACCACCCACACCACACCACGCCACACCACACCAAACACACCCACACCAGCACCACACCCAACACCACACCACACCCCCCACCTACGCGAGCACCCACACCACACCCACCCCACCACACCACACATGGCACCACACCACACCACACAACAACCGCGCCACTACCACACAAACCCACACCCACTCACCCACACACACCCACAACCACACCACCCCACCCACGCGCCACACCCACAAACCAACAGAAAACCACCGCCACGCACACCACGCGACGCCACACCACACACACCACACACACCCACACCACACCACACCCACCACGGCAACACTCCCACCACGTCCACACCCACCACTCCACAAACAACACCACACCACGCCTCCCCACACACCCACCACCAACAAGCCGCACCACACACCAAACCACACACTCCACACGCATTCACCACACCACACCACACCACTCCACCCCAACCGCACCAGCCTCACCACGCCGCACCCCACCCACACCACACCACACCACCACGCCGCCCCACACCACACCACCACACCCCCCCACCACACCCACTCCACCCCCCACGCCACACCACACCACCCCCCAACCACGCCCCACCAAACCTTACATCACACCACACCACGCCACGCCCACCACACCACACCACACCACCACCACACACCACACAGCACCACGCCACACCACACCACACCACACCTCCTACTCACACCACACCACGGCACACCTCCACCACCCCCCACGCACACCACACCACCACCACGCCACACCACACCACACCCACGCACACCAGTCCACCACCCACACCACACCAACACACGCACCACCACACACATACCACAGCCACACCCACACCCCACCCCACCTGCGGGTTCCAACACCCAGCACGCCACACCCACACGCCCCAGCACAATCCAACCCACACCGGCCCCACCGACACCCACACGCCCGACGACACTACCACACAGCCACGGCCTACGCCAACCACGACACCCACCATCGCCACACCACGCCAGCACACCACACCATCCGCACAAGCCACACCACACCACGCCACACCACACTCAACCCCCAACCGCACCACCACCCCATCTGCGCACCACACACACTACCACACACCACCCCACCAAGCCACGCCACACTCCCCACAAGGTGCCACAACCACACCAACACCCCAGACAAACCACACGACACACATTCTACTCCACCCACCCACACCACACACCCACACAGCCACACCCAACACACACACCACTACCACACCAGTACCAGATCCACACCCACCAGCTGCACTCACACCAACCACACCACACCCCACCCAACACCACACACACCCACCACCGAGACCCCACGCGAAACCACCACACCACGAAACCACACCTCAACACTCACGACACGCGACACCCACTACCACACCACACTACGCCCACACACCAACCCTACACACTCAAAACACACGCCTCCACACCAGCCACACACACCACACAGCGCCTCGCACCACACCCACCCACACCCCACCCACACCACACCAACACACCACACCACCCCACACCACACCACACACACCACACCACAACCCCGCCACACACACCCACGCCTAACCCCACACCAGTCACACCACACCACACCAGATACCCACACCAACACCACACCCACCACACCCAAACCACCACCCACCCCACCACCCACACCACACCACACCTAACCACACCACACCACACCAAACCCCACCACACCACACCCCCACCACACCGCCCACCAAAACACCCACCCACACCCCACCACACACCACACCACACACTCACTACTTACACCACAGCACACACCACACCACACCACACCACACACACCACACACCACACCACACCACACACACCACCCCACACCCCACCTCACCACACACACCAACCACACCACCACACACGACCACCACCACCATCCCTCACCACCACCACCACACCACACAATCCATCCACACCACATCCACACAACGCAGACCAAACACCTACACCACACCCATCCACACCACACCACTATCCGCACACACCACCACACCACACAACCACACCACGCCACATCCACACCACCCACACCCACGCCAACACCACACCACACCACACCACACCATCCAACCACACCACACCGAACATCCACACCACCACACCACCACACGACCCACCACACACCCACACCACACCACGCACACCAGCCACACCACACCCACATCCAACCACGCCACCCCACAACCACCCCACACCACACCACACCCACGCCACGCACACCATCACCAGACCACACCGCCACCCACCGCACCACGCCACACCTGACACCACATCCGACCACGCACACCACACCTACACCAGCCCACCACCACACCACACCAGCACAACACGACGACCACACCACCCACACCACACCCATCACGCCAAGCCACCACACCCACCCACAGCCCAACACACTGCCACTGCACACCGCCCACCACACTCAGCACCACGCTGACACCGACACCATCACACACCGGCACACCACGCCACACCACCACACCGCCACACCGCACCACCACAGCCACACCCAGCCACGACCTACACTCCCCCGACACCACCCATCGGCACACACGCCACATCACTACACCAGCGCCCACCACCACGCCACACCCACACCATCAACCTACCCGCACGCACACACACACCGCACCACAGCAGCGACCCACACACCCACCAGCCACCCCACACCACACTCAAACCACACCACAACCACGACACCCTACCACCCACCACACACCCACACACGACACCACTACAAGCACACACACCACGACCCAACTACCCAGCCACCCACACCACACCATAACCCCACCACGGCACGACCAACTACCACACACACCACGAAACCACGCAACACCCACCACGAACCACTACACGCCGCGACACCACGACCACACCACACCCACTACCACACTCACACCACGCCACCAACCCACCACTACAGCCCGCCCCACATCCACACCACACCCACCCACCAACCCGCAACCACACGCACACACGACTATCACACCTCATACCCAAACACACCACCCGCCACTACCACCACCACGCACCACCAGCACTCAGCAACACACCCAGCCACACGCCACACCACCAAACACACCGCACCATCGACGCGAGCACCACACCACAGCCCCATCCACACACACGCACCACACCACACCCACCACACCACGCACACACCACACACACGACCATCACCAACACGCGCACCACACCACAGCCACACGACCCCAGCACTCCACACACACCCACCACACCACACACAGCACACCCACTCACCACACCACACACACCCTCACACACCACACTCACACGTAACTCACCAGCACCCATCCCACACCTACATCACAACCACCACCCAAACCAGCGACGCAAACAACCCACCAGCCGCACCACTACCACACCAGCACCACCCCACACACACACACCTATCACGCCACAACCACACCACACCACAACCACGGCCGAAACACACCCAACCAGCCACATACGATCCACACCACCGGCAACAACTACCACCATACGCACCCCAGCCACACCACACCACGCATAAAATAACCACCCCATCCACGCGCACACCCACCCCTACACCACACCACCACCATTCCACCACCGCCACTGGCACGCTCACTACCACATCCACCACACTCACACAGTCCGCACCAGGCGACCACACCACACCACACCACACCACACCAACCACACCACCCGAATCACGACACCACTACCATAGACACACACGGCACCACACACCCTACCAGCCACACCACACCACGCAACACCACACCACCCACACCAAGAACACCCACCCCACACGCGACACCACACCTAACACCTCACACCAGACCAACCAGCACCCAGCCAGCTAACCGCACCACCACACCTCACACCCCACCACACCCGCACCACACACACACACATACATCCAGCCACACCCCACCACTGCACACCACATCACATCCACCGCACACTAGACACACCCAAGCCCAGCCAACTACCCCACCCACACCATCACCACACCCACCACCACCACTACTACTCATCGCAACCGTCCCACACGTCCCCACCACCACCACCACCCACCTCACGCACGCACCACACCACACCAAACACACACACCACACCACACCACCACACACACTCACCACACCACACCACACCACCCCACACCACACCCACACACACCACACCACACCACACCAAACACTCACACACCACACACCCACACACCCACACCACACACGCACCATCCCACTACACACCCCACCACCCCACACCACACCCACACCACCACCACCACACCACACCACACCACCACCCCACCACACCACACCACACCAGCCCACCACCATCCAACACCCACCCACCCACCCACCACACCCACACCACACCACACCACCACCACACCACACCACACCACACCACACCATCGCATACACCACACCACACCACCCTAAACCCACACCACCCACCTCCCACTACAACCACACCACACCACACAACATCCAACCCACTCACACCACACCACACCCACACCACACCGCACACCACACCACAACCCACACCCCACGACACGACACCCACCACACCACAGCCACGCCACTGACCCACACACACAACCACACCACACCACCCACCACACCACACCACACCACACAACCCACACCAGTCACCCCCACACCACCAAACACGAGCACCAACCATCCACACACCCACACCACACCATACCAACCCACAACACCAGCCCGCACCATCACCACACCACACCACACCAGCACCACATACCCACCACACCACACCACACTCCACAGCGAATATACCACCCAGCCATCCGCATATAACACCACACCACGAACACCACACCACACCACACACCCACACCACGCGACAACCACACCACACACCCACCACACCCACACCACACCACCCCACCCACCCCACACCACACCACACAGCGCCGCACCCACACACACACCACACCTCCCAACCTCACCACACCACACACCCACACCAACCACACCCACAGCCACACCACACCCAACTCTACACCACACCGACCACGCCACGCCATCACCACACCACCCACACCACACCCACACACACACGAACCACACCACACTACACCACACCACACACACCAGACCACTCACACCCACCACGCACACCATCACCACACCACACCACTACCAACACCACACCACACCGCACCACACTCACCTGCACATCCACACCACACCACACCACACCACGCCCCGACACACACACACCACCACCAACTCACACCACACACACCACACCACACCCCACACCTCACACCAACCAACCACCACATCACCCCACCCACACACCCCCACATCCACACCACACCCCACGCACCACACCACACCACACCACACCACACCCACACCACACCACACCACCCCCCCCACACGACACAGACCAAACCCAACCACCCCGACCACACCACACCACCACCGACACCACCCACGCACACACACACCACACCACCGCCACATCCACACCAAACCACACCACATCCCACACCCCACACCACACCACCACCACACCACACCACACCCCCACATCACACCCCAACCCACACCACACACCACACACACCACACCCACGCACACCACCACATCCACACCACACACACACCACCCACCACCACGCACACCCACACCACACCACACCACACAGCCACCACGCCACGCACAAAACCACCACACCACAGCACCACACCACACCACACCAACACCCACCCACCACCCACACACACACCCACACCCCACACACACCACACCACACCCACCACCCACCCACCACACCACCCACACACCACACACACCACCCCACACCACATCCACACCACACCACACCATCACCCACCACCCACACCACACCCCACCACACACCACCACCACACCCACACCCCACCCACGCGACACCACCACCAGACCACACCACACCACCCACACCACGCACCCACCACACCCCCACCACACCACACCACACCCAACACCACACCACACCACACCACCACCCACCACACCACACCACCCAACACCACACCACCACCACGCACACCACCAACCACATCCACACCACACCCACACCCACGCCCACCACACACCACACCACACCAAGCGCATCACACACCACCACCCAACCACACCACACCACACCACACCACACCACACCACACGCACACCACACCACACCCACCACCCACACCACACCCCACACGCCCACACCCCACACACCACACCACACCACACCACACCACCCCACCACACCACACCACACCACACCACACCACTATCCACACCACCCCACACCACGCTCCACCCCCACCACCCACACCACCACACCACCACCCACCACACCACACCCACACCACACCACCCACACCACCACCACCCACCACACCACTCAACCCCACACCATCCCCACACCACACCAGCCTCACCACACCACACACCACACCACACCACAACCACACCACACCCACACCACACCACCCACACCTCACCGCACCACACCACACCACCCCACCACCAACACCACACCACACCACACCACGCCTACCTTAACCACACCATGCACCACACCCACCACTCCACACCACCACCACCCACACCACTCCACACCAACACCACACCACACCACACCCAACTTTTCACACGCCTTACACCCACCCACACCACACCACACCACACCCACCACCCACACCACACCGCAACCACCCCCCACCACCCAACACACGCCCATCACCACACCACACCACACCACACCACCTCACACCACCCAACACCACCCCACACCACACCACACCACACCACACCACACCACACCACACCCACACCACACACCATACCACACCACGCCTTACCACACCACACCACACCACCCCACACCACACCAATACACCACACCACACCCACACCACCACCACACCACACCACACCCACACCACTCCACCACCACACCACACCAGACAAACACCACACCACACCACACCACACCACACCACAAACCACGCCTCACACACCACACACCACACCACACCACACCACACCACCACCACACCCACACAACCACGCCTCACCACACCACACCACACCACACCACACCCACACGCCCGACCCCCCACCCACCACCACACCACACCACAACCACACCACCACCACACCCACACCACCACCACACCCCACCACACAACACCACCACACCCACCACCACCCACACCACACCACCCCACCTACACCACAACCCACCACCACACCACACCACTCCACACCACCCACACCACACCACACCACATCACCACACAACACACCCTCCACACCACACCCACTCCCACCACACCACACCACTGCCACCACACACCACACCCCACCAAGCTCCACCGCACACCACACCACACCACACCAACCACCACCACACCAACCACACCACACCACACCACACCCACCACGCCTCACCACACCACCCACCACCACCACACCACACCACACACCGCCCGACGCCTCACCACCCCACACCTCACCACACCACTCCACACCACACCACACCACGCCCACCCACGCCTCACCACAACCACACACACCACACCACCACCCCACCACACCACACCACCCACACCGCACCACACCACACCACACCACTCCACACCCACACCACACCAGATAACACCACACCACACCCACACCACACCCCACCACACCACACCCACCACACCCACCACCACACCACTCAACACCCACCACCACACCATACCACACCACGCCCCTTACCACCACCACACCCACACCACACCACACCACACCACACCACACCCCACACCCACCCCACCACACCTCACCACACCACACCACACCACACCACACCACCCCACACCACACCACACCCCACCATCCACACCACACCACACCCACCCCACCACGCAACGCCACGCCTCACCACACCACACCACCCACACCCCCACACCACTCCACACCACACCACACCACATCACACCACCACACGCCTCACCACACTACACCACACCACCCACGCCACGCCACGCCTCACCACACCACACCACACAACACAAAACCACACCCCCACACCACTCCACTCCCCCCCATTCCACACCACTCCACACCACACCACACCACACCACACCACTCCACACCACACCACACCACCCTGCACCAAACCAAACCGCACCAACTGAACTCAACCCATTTCCTTGCCATTACAGACTGTCATTTCTGATGACGAAGCAAAGCTTGGCAAGTTTCGAGACCCTGCACCACTCTGGGTCGGTAACATCATCGCTTGGTTGCTTGACCTGGTGAGTAACATTAGTTTTCCAAATTTATTCGAAATTCAAATTAATTTGAAATCTATTGGCTGCTGGACCTGGTGAGTAATATTAGTTTTCAAAATAAATTCGACATTCAAATTATTTCTAAATCTATTGGCTGCTGGACCTGGTGAGTAACATTAGTTTTCCGAATAAATTCGAACTTCAAATAAATGAGAACTTCAAATAAATTAGAAATCTATTGGCTGCTGGACCTGGTGCGTAGCATTAGTTTTCCAAATAAATTCGAACTTCAAATAAATTCGAAATCTATTGGCTGCTGAACCTGGTAAGCAATATTAGTTTTTCAAATAAATTCAAAATCTATTGGCTGCTGAAGCTGGTGAATAATATTAGTTTTCCAAATAAATTCGAAATTCAAATTAATTCGAAATCTATTGGTTGCTTGACCCGGTGAGTAACATTAATTTTCCAAATCAATTCGAACTTCAAATAGATTTGAAATTCAAATTAATTCGAAATCCATTGGCTACTGGGCCTGGTGAGTAACATTAGTTTTCCAAATCAATTCGAAATTCAAATAAATTCGAAATTCAAGTTAATTCGAAATATATTGGCTGCTGGACCTGGTGAGTAACATGTAGATAAATAAATAAATAAATTAACATAAAAATTAGCAAAAAGTTGAAACGTTTCTAGATCCTGCACCACCATGGGTCGGTTATATCATCGCTTGTCTACCTGACCTGGTGCTACATGGCATAGAATTTCAAAACGAATCCGAATATGCAGCAACGAGACGATTTGGAGAACTTAATTTTTTTACTAAACCGATTTTTACTAGGACAACAATCCCAGAGGTTAAAAACAGATTTAACATGACAAGTATGCCCTGTTTTTGTATTGACAGGATTTTGCTGAAAATAAGCAGTAATAATAAAAATGTAAATGAGAAATAAAAATGTAAATGAGCAAAAGTAAAAACGTTTCAATGTCCTGCGACCCTCTGTCGGTAACATCATCGCCTGACCTCGTGAGTAAAATGTATATACAAAAAATGAGCAAAAATAAATGAATATATAAAAAATGAGCAAAAATAAATGAATATGTAAAAAATGAGCAAAAATAAATGAATATATAAAAAATGAGCAAAAATAAATGAATATATAAAAATGAGCAAAATAAATGAATATATAAAAAATGAGCAAAAATAAATGAATATATAAAAAATGAGCAAAAATAAATGAATATATAAAAAATGAGCAAAAATAAATGAATATATAAAAAATGAGCAAAAATAAATGAATATATAAAAAATGAGCAAAAATAAATGAATATATAAAAAATGAGCAAAAATAAATGAATATATAAAAAATGAGCAAAAATAAATGAATATATAAAAAATGAGCAAAAATAAAAAATGTTTCTAGATCCTGCACCACACTGGGTCGGTAACATCATCGCATGGCTGCCAAATCTTGCAAGTAATATGAAAATAAGCAAAAATAACAAACAAAAAAGATGAGCATCAATAAAAAAATCAAGACCCTCCACCACCCTGGGTTGGTAACAACATCACTTTGCGTGCTAACATCACTGTCATCAATATAATTCCCACTGCTCTACCCCCTAACCACACCACAACAAACACATCCATTCATCCATCCATTCAATCACGCATTAATGGCGCTTTCTCAACAGGTCGGACCAAGAGCCTTGAATTCGATAAGTACTCCATCCACTACCACTACATGCGCAACTAACACTGAACCCTAAACCCTAAACCCTAAACAGGTCAGACCCAAGGGTCTTGAATTCGCAAAGTACTCCATTGATTACCATACATACGCAACTACAACCACTGCCACTGCCACTGCCACTGCCACTGCCACCACTACCACTACCACTACCACTACCACTACCACTACCACTACCACTACAACTGCCATCGATTCCCACTACCACTGCCACTACCCCTGCCATTACCACCACTACCACTACCACTGCCATCGACTACCACTACCACTACCGCAGCCCCCACAGGTCGAACACAAGGGTCTCGAATTTCCTAAGTACTCAATCGACTACCACTGCCACTACCACTACCACTACCACTGCCACTACCACTACCACTACCACTACCACTACCACTGCCATCGACTACCACTACCACTACCACTGCACCTAAAGGTCGAACACAAGGGTCTCGAATTTCCTAAGTACTCAATCAACTGCCACTACCACTACCACTACCACTGCCACTACCACTACCACTACCACTGCCACTACCACTACCACTGCCACTACCACTACCACTGCCACTACCACTACCACTACCACTACCACTGCCACTACCACTACCACTGCCACTACCACTGCACCTAAAGGTCGAACACAAGGGTCTCGAATATCCTAAGTACTCAATCGACTACCACTGCCACTACCACTACCACTGCCACTACCACTACCACTACCACTACCACTACCACTACCACTGCCACTACCACTACCACTACCACTACCACTGCCATCGACTACCACTGCCACTACCACTGCACCTAAAGGTCGAACACAAGGGTCTCGAATTTCCTAAGTACTCAATCAACTGCCACTACCACTACCACTACCATTGCCACTACCACTACCACTGCCACTACCACTACCACTGCCACTACCACTGCCACTACCACTACCACTACCACTGCCACTACCACTACCACTGCCACTACCACTGCACCTAAAGGTCGAACACAAGGGTCTCGAATATCCTAAGTACTCAATCGACTACCACTGCCACTACCACTACCACTACCACTGCCACTACCACTACCACTACCACTACCACTGCCACTACCACTACCACTGCCACTACCACTACCACTACCACTGCCACTGCCATCGACTACCACTGCCACTACCACTGCACCTAAAGGTCGAACACAAGGGTCTCGAATTTCCTAAGAACTCAATCGACTACCACTGCCACTACCACTACCACTACCACTACCACTACCACTGCCACTACCACTACCACTGCCACTACCACTACCACTGCCACTACCACTACCACTACCACTACCACTGCCATCGACTACCACTGCCACTACCACTGCACCTAAAGGTCGAACACAAGGGTCTCGAATTTCCTAAGTACTCAATCAACTGCCACTACCACTACCACTACCACTGCCACTACCACTACCACTACCACTACCACTGCCATCGACTACCACTGCCACTACCACTGCACCTAAAGGTCGAACACAAGGGTCTCGAATTTCCTAAGTTCTCAATCGACTACCACTGCCACTACCACTACCACTACCACTACCACTACCACTACCACTGCCACTACCACTGCCACTGCCACTACCACTACCACTACCATTACCACTGCCATCGACTACCACTGCCACTACCACTGCACCTAAAGGTCGAACACAAGGGTCTCGAATTTCCTAAGTACTCAATCGACTACCACTGCCACTACCACTGCCATTACCACCACTGCCTCTACCACTACCACTGCCATCGACTACCACTACCGCTGCTCTCACAGGTCAAACCCAAGGGTCTCGAATTTCCTAAGTACTCAATCGACTACCACTGCCACTACCACTGCCATTACCACCACTGCCACTACCACTACCACTGCCATCGACTACCACTACCACAGCCCCCACAGGTTGGACCCAAGGGTCTCGAATTTCCTAAGTACTCCATCAACTAACACTGCCACTTTCCCTGCCATTACCACCACTGCCACTACCACTACCACCGGCATCGACTACCACTACCGCTGCCCCCACAGGTCGGACCCAAGGACCTTGAATTCGCAAAGTACTCCATCGACTACCACTACATACGCAACTACCACTGCCACTTCCACTACCACTACCACCACTGCCACTACCACTTACACTACCATCGACTACCACTGCATACGCAACTACCACTGCCACTACCACTACCACCACTGCCACTACCACTTACACTACCATCGACTACCACTGCATACGCAACTACCACTGCCACTATCACTACCACCACTGCCACTACCACTTACACAACCATTGACTACCACTGCATACGCAACTACCACTGCCACTACCACTACCACCACTGCCACTACCTCTACCACCACTGCCACCACCACTTACACTACCATAAACTACCACTGCATACGCAACTACCACTGCCACTACCACTACCACCACTGCCACTACCACTACCACTACTGCCACTACCACTACCACCACTGCCACTACCACTTACACTGCCATCGACTACCACTACATATGCAACTAACCTTAAACCTTAAACCCTAAACCTTAAACAGGTCGGACCCAAGGGTCTTGAATTTGCTTCTGAATACTCCATCCACTACCACTACAAACGCAACTAACCCTAAACCCTTAACCCTAAACTCCATCCATCCATCCATCCACCCACCCACCCACACATCCATCCATCCACACACACACACACACACACATCCATCCATCCATCCATCCATCCATCCATCCATCCATCCATCCATCCATCCATCCATCCATCCATCCATCCACCCACCCACCCACACATCCATCCATGCATCCATCCACCCACCCACCCACCCACCCACCCACCCATCCATCCATCCGTCCACCCATCCATCCACCCATGCATCCACCCACCCATCCATCCACCCACCCACCCACCCACCCATCCATCCACCCATCCATCCACAGGTTTACCAAGGGTCTTGAATTCAATCACACATCCAATCACACATTTATGGTGCTGCCTCCACAGGTTGGACCCAAGGGCCTTGAATTCGCTAAGGACTCCATCGACTACCACTACAAACGCAACTTACCCTAAACCATAACCCTAAACCCTAAACAGGTTGGACCCAAGGGTCTTGAATTCGCCAAGTACTCCATCGACTACCACTACATACGCAACTACTTGTATGTGATGCGCAACATGGGGGAGACAAAGGGCGACCGCCATATCCCTGAGTACGCCAAGCGTATCGTGGCCTCATACGACAAGCAGTCCAAGGGAGCTGTTCAGGGGAGACTGGCCTTGCCTAAGCCTCCAGGCCCCTCCATTGCTCTGAAGCCATAGAGCAAGGTAGCACAAGTATTGGCAGACGGATTTCCAGGGGCAACTTTGCTAATTTGGGGGGTCTACGGCTAACTGTATGGCTGACTGTATGGCTGAGCCTAAGCCCTGTTGGCCCCCATCCAGGCCCATTCATTGCTCTGAAGCCATTAAGTAAGGTAGCACAAGTATTGGCGGTGAGGCAGTCGTACATTCAGGGCCAAAAGAGCACCCGCCATATCCCTGAGCATGCCAAGCGTATTGTGGCCTCATACGACAAGCTGTCCAAGGGAGCTGTGAAGGGGAGACTGGCCTTGCCCAAGCCCCCAGGCCCCTCCATTTCTCTGAAGCCATAGAGCAAGGTGGCACAAGATTTGGTTGGCAATGTGGGTTTGAATTTGAATTTGGATTTGAATTTGAATTGGTGCATGGTCCATGGCTGCTCACCGCCTACCAATCATAAGTCCCCTGTGTGATACCCACGGGAATCAGGGAGCACCCACGGGAATCAGGGAGCACAGTAAGCGGATTAGGCAGTTTAAAGACTTGTCCATGTGACGGAAAAGCACTGATGAACTGACCCCCAAAATATCGTTTTACTGACGGGGGCCCTGAGTTCGTACTACCGTGATACATAGTTTTGAAGCCATGTGAATGTGTGATCATGTATGCATGTATGTACGTATGTATGCATGTATGTATGTATGTATGTATGTATGTATGTATGTATGTATGTATGTATGTATTTATGTATGTTACAGTCCATGGGTAGGCCAAATAGGCTAAAGGCCTGCCAACGACCATGTATGTATGTTACAGTCCAGGGGTAGGCCAAATAGGCTAAAGGGACTTGCCCAACCGTAGGGGCTTAAAAAGGAAGGGCTTAATAGTGATAATTTAATTATATAATATGTTGATTAAGACCATGTAACAAATGCAGTGATTTCTATACCTCTATCTACATTATGTTGATTAAGAGAGGATGGATGGGATGGAGGACTCCCACACCACACCACACCACCAGGGTACTCCAGGGAACTTCAGGAGGACCCCAGCTCTGCTGCCTGAGACGCAAGCAATAGTATAGTCTGTGTCCTGCAATGCAACGGACCCTTATGTCTGGTCAACGGACCCTCACCACGTTGCGTCCTCCGACGCAACAGACCCTTCGACGTTGCATCTGCCTGAAGAATCTGATACGGAGGACGCAGAATCCTGAACAGCCCTGGTCATGATGACAGTGTCATCCTGACGCTTTTGAGCTTTTGAGCGCTGACTTTCTGACCCCCTCTGCGCTTTCAGCGCAGTTTTTTGCAACCCCTTGTGGGCGCTGCAGGCAATTTTTGTGCTTTTTGCACTACAAAGCGCAGATTTTTTGTTTCCAAGTGTGCTAAAGCGCTGGCCAATTTGGCCATTTGAAGTACCCTGGCCTGGTCAACGAAACCTCACCACGTTGCGTCCCCTGACGCAACAGACCCTTCGACGTTTCATCTGAAGAATCTGATACGGAGGAAGCAGAATCCTGAACAGCCCTGGTCATGATTGCAGTGTCATCCCCCTAATGAGCGAAGATACATGTCTCATAACTAGGGACCGGCAGACAATATCCTCCCCCCACCCCCCCTCCCCCCCGAAATGAACTAGAGACTCGCATGGGAATGCGCTATGAGCACCTCAGTACATTTTATAGAGGATTCGTTACATAAACTCAGCAAATCACTGCCGAGACAAGACAGCAGCACAGCCTGCCAACCATCAAATTTTGTAACAGGAAGGAAGTTCGTAAATGAGAGAGAGAGGATATTGTTACATACTCAGCAAAAATCAATGCTGAGACTGAGCAGCGCCGGGGCAGCTGGACAGTTTTGTAACAGTGAGGGTTTGGGCAACATACCCCTCAGTACCTGGTCCAGGAGGTAACCTCCAAAAAGCGTACGAAAGAGCAAAATAAAAGGCTTGAACACAAGCAAAGCGAACGACCAAGGCATAGTGAAACTAGCGAATTAAATGTACATTGTAGAAGGGCTGAGAGTTGCAGAGGCGAGTACATTGTTTTCTGTGAGGATATTGTTACATACTCAGCAAAAATCAATGCCGAGACTGAACAGCGCCAGGGCAGCTGGACAGTTTTATAACAGTGAGGGTTTGGGCAACATACCCCTCAGAACCTGGTCCAGGGGATAACCTAAAAAAAAAAAAAACCAAAAAGAAGTTTGGATGATCGTGATTCATAGATGCTGTGGATCGCAATATTGCCACGTAGGAGATCTTCTTGCTTGATAGCGAGCCACCATGCCCGAGAGGTCTAAGGGGTGCGACTCAAGATCATGATAGTTCGCATAGCGCAAGCTGCGTGGGTTCGAACCCCACTGGTGGCACCTTTTTAACGAACAATGGTGAAAACATTCGCGAGTTCGTAATAATCAAGTGTGACTCAAATCCTGTGCTCTTGATGCTCTGATCAGCTCTGGTATTAAATCAACCGAGGGGTGGGCAGAAGGAGAAAAAATGTAGGGAGCGGCAATATGATATCCTACTTATATGTATCGGGTTTGATAGTCTCTGATTAGCAGCTGAAGATTTATAAGTCAGCTTAGTTTAGCTAATGTTTTCATAGAATGTAATAAGTCACTAAGACTAAGAAGCCTTAAAAAAGGAAAATTAGAAAACGCTGAATTCGAGGATTCGAGTAAGAGAGCATGTCCATATCCTAAGATATAAGATATATTAGAGAAAGAGAGAGATAAATATATATTATTATAAAGAAGTAAATATTATGAAGGAGAGAGGAGGAGAGGAGAGAGAGAGAGAGGAGAAGAATAGAGAGAATAAGAGAGAGAGGAAGGAGAGAGAGGAGAGAAGAGGATAGGATAGGAGGAGAGATGAGGAGAATCGGAGAGGAGAGAGGAGGATAGATAGAGATGAAAGAAGAGAGAGAGAGGAAGAAGA
Source organism: Chlamydomonas sp. ICE-L (assembly GCA_013435795.1). Classification (NCBI taxonomy): domain Eukaryota; kingdom Viridiplantae; phylum Chlorophyta; class Chlorophyceae; order Chlamydomonadales; family Chlamydomonadaceae; genus Chlamydomonas; species Chlamydomonas sp. ICE-L. The sequence goes on from JACBWV010000610.1 coordinate 75,506,147, forward strand.
AGAGAGAAGATAGAAGAGAGAAGAGAGAAGAGGAAGGATAAGAGGAGAAGGAGAGAGAAGAGGAAGGGGAGAAGAGAAAAGGAAGAGAGGAGAGGAGAGGAGAGGAGAAAGAGGAGAGATGAGAGAGAGAGGAGGAAAGGAAGGAAGGAGAGAGGAAAGAGGAGATGGAAGAGAAAGAGAGAAGAAGGGAGGAAAGGAAGGGAGGAAGAGCGAAGGAGAGGAGAAGAGGAAGAAGAGAGAAGAGAAGAAGAGAGAAGGAGGAAGAGAGAAGAGTGAGAAGAGAGGAAGAGAGAAAGAGAAGAGAGAAGAGAGTGAAGAGAGAAGAGAGAGAGAGAAGAGAGAAGAGAGAAAGGAGAGAAGAGAGGAGAGAGAGAGAGCGGAGAGCGGAGAGGAGAAGAGAGAAGAGAGAAGAGTAGAAGAGAGGAGGAAGGCAGAGAAAGGAGAATGAGAGAAGAGGAAGAGAGAAGAGAAGAGAGAAGGAAGGAAGAGAAAGAGAGGAGGAGAAGAGGAGGAGATAGAGGAGGAGAGAGGAGGAAGAAGAGAGAAGAAGCAGGAGAAGAAGGAGGAAGGAGGAGCAGAGAGGAGAGAGGAGAGAGGGAAGAGGAGGAGAGAGGAGGAGAGAGGAGGAGAGAGGAGGAGAGAGGAGGAGAGAGGAGGAGAGATGAGGAGTATATATTATTATAATATTATTATATATTAATAATATCTATGATGATTATTATAATATATTATATATTATGTGATATAAGATTATAGTATATTATATATATATATTATATATATTATTATTAGATTATTAGTAGATTATTAGATTAGATCATATGATTATATTATTATATTATTAGAAAACGCTGAATTCGAGGATTCGAGTAAGAGAGCATGTCCATATCCTAATATATAAATTAAATATATATATGATAATATATAATTATATAATATATATATATATATATATATTATATATTACGCATATCATGGCGGTCGCGATCGCGGCGGTCGTAATCGTGGTCGTGGTGTCATCGCGTACCCACGTGCCATGGGCGTGCGAAGTGTAACCGACTGCCAACCGACTTTCTGTACACTCAACTCGCAACACCCCGCCCAGCGAAATTTTCAAACGCCGAAACTGCAGATGCGCAAAGCTAAGCGCGCGCGGCCGCGCGCTCATTTCATCCCCACTATGACTGCAAGCAATTTAGATCCAGAAGATCCTCTCCTGGGAGGTCATCTGCTGACCCTCGCTTTGCATGGCGCTCAGAATAATCGTTTCAGTTCATTGCTACTTCACGAATCATGCGACAATGATGCATGCCAACGGTCCTAATGGACAGGAGGGCCCGCAACACCGCCAGCCAGCGCTCAAAGCGAGCTTGCATGAGCAAGGAAGAACTGGACAGAGCCGGGCAGAGCCAACAAGAATCGACGTGTGGCCCACGCTGCCCTACCCGAGGAGTTCCGCCAGGCTCATAATCAAGCCGGACGTGAACAACGCGATCCCATGCCTCAGGATGAACGCGAGGCTGCTCTTAACCAAGCCAGGCGTGAAGACTTTGCTTTCCAACCTCAGGAGTTACGCCATACTCATAATTAAGCCAGACCTTCAGATCGTCATGCTTTTCTTCTCTGCCCGCGAGCGTTGCCACCGTTCATCTCACGCATGCGCACCTTCGCCATGCCATCGCATCGCCTTCGTCATGGTTGGCTGGTTGTTGCGATTAATTCGACTTTGTTCAGATCGCCACGGCCATTCCGCCCCTCTGCACACTCTCGCACTTGCACCTCTCATCCCATATCTGAAAGCTCTTTTCCTTGTATCGAATATCGTGAAATATGATTTGTGCTGTTCCAAGAGTTGACCAAGTATCAACTGGGGCACTGCACGAGAAGATGAAACTGCAAGTTTGTAGCTTTGGAATTGCACTGGTCCGGTGTTCTCGGGTGATCGGGATCTGAGCGTTCCCAAGTTGATGGTCTGCAATTTCCCCTCTTTCTGCAAGATAAAATCCCACAGCCGGAGTGAAGGGTATAGGTAGGTAGGAGGAGAGTGTGTGTGCGTGTTGGTGGTTGGGGGAAGGGAGGCTTTTGGGGGCGAATGTGAGAGAAAGAGAGTGTTTGTGGATTGGGTAAGAAGAGACCAGGGGAAATAGAGGATAATGTGGGTCTGTTTGTGTGTGTGTGTGAGAGGAGGAGGGGCGGGGGGGGGGGGGGGGGGGGGGATGGAATACGTGTATGACAGGGGGGGAGGCAACAGCTGAAGCAGAAGGGGAAAAAGTAGAGGTAAGAGGTGTGCGTCTGAGAGTGCGGGGGGAGAGGGAGTGTTGGTGTGGCCACCGGCCACACGGGCTACTGTACTAGTATATATTACATTACATTACATTACATTACATGTTAAAGTCTACTTGACACCGCGAGGGTGTATGAGACTCTGTGCTTTAAACAAAAAGAAAAAGCACCCACAAAGCAAAAAACTCCATTACATCAGGGGTGTGTCGAGGACAAACAAACCAAACTCCCAACCACCGTTTTGGTGGCGTAGGTATTAAACCCCTTAGAGCCGGACCCAGATCTCAACCACTTACAGTGGCGGAGGTAAGAAGCTAACAACTGAGAAGTCACAAGAAGAAAAAAAGGGATGATAAATTACGGTGCCACTAAGCAGTCCAGGGCTTCCTGTCTTGCTCTTCTACAAGTAGAAAGATAGTCGGCTAGGTTGCTCCAAAAAGACTTAGTGCCATTTCCATTCATAAAGGTTCTGAATGTGGAATCGCAGAATTCCACATTCCATACGGTTAAGTCGGTATCCTCCTGGACATGCCTATAAATATCTGTAAACAGCTTCTGGTAGCGGAGGCGAATATCATTATAAAAAGGGCACTCAAATATATGCATTTCATCCTCAGGTTTTTGGAACCCACACATTTGACAGTGTCTCATTGAGCGAGGGATGTGTGCTCTATCCACCACCCTCATTCTTTCTATGTTCAGCCAATGGGAACCCATTCTAAACTGTGCTATGGAACGAATCTGATCCTGCTTATGTAAGGCGGATGTAAAGGGAATCAAGCCATTCTCATCATTACTGTTGGCTGCGAACCATTTTTGGTATCGGAGGCGTTTAAAGCCAACCCTTCTCTCATCAGGGATGTCTCTAACTGCATTGGTGTCACTTGGGTACTTAAACCTCCATGACTCAAAAACTTCAGACATAATACCTTCGACATCGACAGCCTCCAAAATGTTGATGTTTTTACTGGATCCTAGCTTGTGGAGAGCACAACGCAAGTCATGAACCCAGCCAGTGTTGGAGTCAAAAGATTCCTCAAGAGCCATTCTAATGAGATCCTCAGGTTCTTTATGAATGGTCTTGTTCCAGAAGCGCAAAGCTTGTTTAAGCCAAGCAAAAAACAACGGGGTTCTACCCAGCTCTTCCATGATAATATTAGATGTAGTAGATTGGCAAACACCCAACATTTGTTTAAGTATACCTCTATGCCATTTCTCACAAGCATGGTCATTTGAGATAAGCGTGTTGTTCAGAATAGAAGGAGCCCACACCTCACAGCCAAAATTCAGGATAGGTTGTACAAGAGAATCAAACAGGTGGGTGAGAATATCAATATTGTATATCTCCATAGTATGGCATCGCCTACGGAGCATGTGGTGTGCCTTTTGGGCCTTAGTGAGCATCCTAGAAAAAGCAGCTTTTGCACGATTGCTTGAGTCACCATCCACAAAGAGGGATCCCAAGTAGATAAAAGATAACTTTGTAGAAAGTTGTGCTCCATCATAGACAAATTTGTAATCAGGATCCATGCGGGCCTCATCACAGAATTGCTTGTTGAAAACGACAATCTCAGTTTTCTTTATATTCACAGCCATCTTAGTAGCCTCGCAGAAATCTCTCAGGCAGTCAAGCATCGCTTGCATATCTGCCGGGGATTCTGCCATTATAGCTAGGTCATCAGCATAAAGTAACAGTTGCAGAATCTTTCCCCTAAGCTCAGCCCCTACATTTGGGAGCTTGGATTGGAGGAACGATTCAATTCTATCAATGAACAGACCGAATAGGAGTGGGGATAGGGGGTCTCCTTGTTTAACTCCTACAAGGGATGGAAAGGAGGATCCAATGTCCCCATGTAGGCGAACTTGGAAAACAACATGATAATACATGGACTTCAGAATACTGAGATAGGGGTCCTTGACTCCTAGCCTTGCTAAGCAATCCCATAGCAAGTCTCTGTTGACCCAATCATAAGCCTTCTTGAAATCAACAAAAGCCACAAAGAGTGTTTTTTTCTTTTCTCTATATTTATCTACAATATGGTTAAGAATGAATGATGCATCTGCAGTCCCCCTACCACTTCTAAATCCATATTGGCCAGCGGCTCTAAGGTTGAATTCTTCTGACCAATCATCTAGTCTACGTAGCATGCAAAGGGAGAAGATCTTTCCTATGGAGTTGCTCACCGCAAGACCTCGATAGTTGTCCTTGTCATACACACTGCCTTTGGATTTGGGTACGGGTACCAAGGCAGCTGCAGCCCATTGGCTAGGGTAAGAAGTCTTCCAGATGAGATTAAACAGGTTAGTCATAGCTTGTACAAATCGGGAGTTGGCCTCATGGGAAGCAAATCTGTACCATTCTGCAGGGATACCATCTACCCCGGGGGAGGAGTTTTTCCGTAGGGATTGGAGAACAGAAAACACCTCCTGGGTGGTAAAGTCTTGACATAACCATGTTGGTGCGGCCTCTATCTGAGGTCCATCAGCTTGAGGGACAAAGTCCCTAGCATCCAGACTTGGATCAATACCTACTTGCACATCAAAGAGGTCTGCAAAATAATCAGTCCAATCATGAATTGTGATGTCTGCCGTAGTGGCCTTGTTAGGCTCACGCACGTCTTTCCAAAAACTTTTCGGATTATGCCGAAGATTCGTATGAAGGTTCTCCATGCGTGTTTCTAGCCACTTCCTCTTCTTTCTTCTGAGAATCCTCTTGTACTCCTTGTGCATAGAACCAGCCAAGTCAGAGCTAGAGCCATGTTGATGTTCTGCTTGGCTTGCTGCCTGTCTAGCACGATTGCATTCATCATCATACCATGCGTTCACGGGCCCGTGCTTACGCTTAGCTACAGGTTTGTGACATGGTGTGCATTTGCTTATGGCTAGTTCAATAGCACTAGCAATCCCCTTCTCTGAATCTTCCATAGATGAGCTATGGAGTGCATTGTCAAGTAATCGGTTAACGTCTGGGTCACGCTTAATTGTGTGTGCATACATCTGGACATAGTTGTCTTTCCATTTCAGTTTGGGCGAAGGTTTACCACCAGCAGGTGTACTAATAGTACCTTGAGAAGGCCTAAGGGCAGCATCTGGTATGTGGAGTGTGATAGGCATGTGGTCAAACTTTCCACCCCCGGGCTTGAGAGGGCAGTCATGCTTGGGAGTCATGCTATATATATATATATATATATATATATATATATATATATAGGATATGGATATGCCAGCCATCAAATTATATAACAGGAAGCACGCAAGTAAAATTAGAGAGAGGATTCGTTACATGAACTCAGCAGATACAAGCACTAGGTCAAGTACCCGAATGAAAAAAATATCCAGATTAGTTGAAGAGGGATTAGCCCCATTAAAATGTCCGTTCGTTACCGCCCCTCCATGGGTAGGGACTTCGGTACAACAGCCGTACTGCCGGATGCGCCAAACGGATGCGCCAAACGGGTGCACCAAACGGGTGCGCTAAGGAACCTAAGGGTTCGCCCTACAAATTCCATTTGGACCGCACCAACTGACGTTTGCAAACGACAGGCAGCTCGAGAAACTCGCAGAAACTCGCGAAGACTGTCACCTCTACTCCGACTCGAAGCAAATTTCAGACAAGTTGTATCCGAGTCACGTCACCTCATCTTCTAGGTACATTTAAGTGAAACTGCGCCCCAAACCACTTGACGTTAGGATTCGGCAGTCAAGTCACCTCGAAGGAAAATGCCGAGTCACAGCAGGAGGTTTTAATGTAAGTTCTTTACAACGGCATAGGCTCGATAGCGGAGAAGATACTATTAAGCGCAACAGGCACAATCTTATAGAATAGGGATGTGTACTGCAAGGTACTGCAGTCACGTGCAGGCCACAGCTAGCCTGTGGCCTGGCGGCAGGCAACACGGGTCCTGGAGGAAGTAGGTACCTGTGTGCACTATGCCAACTCAGAGACTGATATATACATCAGTAACTAACAGGAGGGCGCACAGCCCCAGTTTATGTGGTAATGCGCAACTGTATACCAAAGCGCGGTAAACGAGACATACGTTCCGCAAGAACAGCCACGAGGGCAGCAACAAGGCTACGCACACCGCACACCAAACAACCCTAGCTTCCCATCCCCAGCGGATCCCCATACCTAACACGAGGGCAGCAACAAGGTTACACACACCGCAAACCGCACACAAAACAACCCTAGTTACCGCCCCTCCATGTATCAGCATGAATTGCGGTGCTCTCACGCGTTTTATGACTTGGTGACTACTTATGTACTCCCTTAGAACTATCGGTACATACAGTGTTACTGTCTGTACTGTGTCAGATGCGCATAGACACGGTGACAGCTTCCTGTTAGCTGCGTCACCGTGTTCCTCTGACACACGCCGTCTAGTTTGTACCTTGATTAGGGTTCAGGCTTGCTCCCGTTCCTCCACTGGGGTCCTTTGTGGTTCTCCTGTCATTGTAAAGTTATTCTCGTCTCCATGTATAGATTGGCGCGTCTGTTCCGCTGCAAGCATCTCTGTCCACTCTACGGAGTGTATTAAAGCTGATAGGTTACGGGCTCCTCATTTACTACCACTGCTTTTCAAATGCAACTTCCGCGAGGGCCTCCCGCCGGCTTAGTTTGTCAAACTCACTGATCAAAATGGTGTTTCTTGGTCGCGCGGGATTCGCAGTGTCATCGTTAGCAATGGCTTCGACCATGTCCTTCCTCCGGAGGTCAAGGTTCCTTCTGATTGGCTTGATGTTTGCGCGCCAGCGGCCTCTGCTGCCGGAGAGGAGGATCCTTCCGCCATCGTGAAAGTATCCCCCCCCAATCAATCCTCCAACTTTGCGGTTCCTTCTCCTACTGTTCAACGCCTCTCTCCTGAGGTTGAGGACATTCTGATGACTCTGTGTTGTGTCTTGACTCAGATTATTCAATTTCTTCGGGTATCGTGCCTCTGACGGCCCAGTTCTGGGGTGGATGCCAGACTGATGATAACCTGACTGAGGATGAGGAGGATTTCCGACGTTCTGATTCTGATGATTTGAAGAGTGCTACGAGTGCAGACTACGGTGGAGTGACTCCGTCTGCCAATGCTACTCGAGTATTTGAGACTTCTACAGTTTCGCCTGTTTATGAACATGCGCCTCCGTCGGCGCCTCTGCCTGCGCCTCTGCCTGCGCCTCTGCTTGCGCCTCTTCCACCGGTCCACCCGGATGTGGCCAAGCCGTCTTTGCTGAGGAATTCTGTGTCTTTTACCACTGGTTCCAACCCTATGGAGCGAGGCCTCCCTGGCTACAATACTCGTGCTCGAGAGGCTGCTGCTACTGCTGTCCGCACTTCTGCTGCTGGCGCTTCGCAGGAGCCCCCTCCGCCTCCGCCGGTGGAGCTGCCTCCTGCCCCTGCCCCTCCCCCTCCAGTGCTGACTTCGCTATCTTGCGAGTCCTGGGAGCATCTGCTCACTGGAGGAGATCCTCCAGCCCTGCAGTTGCGGGACTTCCGTCTTGTCCGCCGAGCTCAATCGGATGCTGGATCTTTGGATGGCATCCTGTACGGTAGGCTGGATATGACAGCCACTCAGGAAAATGTTGATAGCAAGGGTCGCCCTCGGCGTGTGATGGCATTCACTGAGCTAGGTCTCAAGTGCCGGTCGTTTCTAGGGCCTGTTCCGGTTGGGATTAGCTATCCTCCTGCTCATGGGGTTTCCTTTGGTGGTATGAGGCGTAGGGATGCTGAAAGGCGAGGTTACCAGTGGGTGAAAGTTCCCCGCCCTCTCTGTCTTGTTAGGCCTGATTTCGAGCTGTTAGTGAGTTTTGCGCGGTCCCTGCCTGATGTTAGGAACATAGATGACCAGCGCGCGTATGACGCTGGTCTTGCGGCTGAGTACTTTCTGGAGATTCGTAATTCTTTGGCACCCCTGACCCCTGCTCCTGCTGCTGGAACTTCGGCTTCTCATGGTGAGTCTCGTGTAGATCCTGCACTGTTGGGTTTCAGTGCACTGTCCCTGGACCGTCAGGAGTTCATGTGCTTGACCATGATGCTCGCCAACATGACGGATGCTATGGTCAAGGTATACCAGGAATTTGCTAAACCTCGGGATATCTTGTTAGATATCCGGAGGAGGCAGTCTGATGCCCTTGCCTCTAGTGTCCCTCTCATGCTAAACGAGCTTCTTGGTTCAGCCATGAGCCCTTCTGACCGCGTTGACGATTTCTTTCGCAAGATTCGCGGTCTCTGCTCTGACCTCCGCAGTGCTGGGTCTCCACAGACTCAGCGCCACGCCATGAGTATTATCGTTAATGGTATTCGTCTGGCACGCTTCGACTCTGCGGATCAAGTTACGATGCTGTACAACTCGCAGCCTGTTGATTACTGGTCTTGTTTGGCAGAATATAGGTCTTCAGATATCTTGAATGTAGCACTCCCCAAGGCATCCTGGGTGGTCCCGGGACACTCCCCAAATTCCTGCCAATGCTGCATTCCAACGTGGGCAGGGGTCTGGTTCTCAGGGTTCCGGTTCCGCCAAGCGACGCCTGGATTGCGCTTGGGGACCATGTCCCCACAAGACGAGCCACTCGGAGGACCGCTGCTGGACAAAGCACCCGCACCTGCGAAGGGGCAAGGATGGTGCACCGGGTACTGCCCCAGTGCCCATCGCTTTGGCTCTTCCAGGTACGCTTACTCCAAGGCAGCTGTCCTCCTTGCAGGCCCAGATTGATGGGTTCGCTATGCCCAAGAAATAGGAGGTGCGCTCTGTCCTATTCTCTTGCACCTCGAAGTTTTCCAACGTATGTAGCCCGAGCCTGTTTGAGGGTGTCTGGCATGTTGATTTTGGAGCTGGAATGTCTATCACAGGTGATCTGTCTTTGTTCACTGTGTATCATGCTTCTGAGGATGGGCCAGCGGTTCGATTTGGTGATGGGGTGGTTCAACGGTCAGTGGGTGAGGGATCCGTTGTGTTATGTAGTGATTGGTTACCAACATCAATCACTCTAACTAATGTGCTCTACATACCCCCCTGTCCAGTGAACCTCCTGCCCTGTCGGTAAATGCTGTGGCTCATGCTCATCACTGCAAGATTTCTTTTGATAGTTTTAGTTGTACTGCCACTCAGGGCTCTTCTGTACTCTGGTCTTTCCCTGATGCCTCAAGTGATGGTGTATACAAGTTTACCTGTAGGCCTTGTAACAACCCTCGTGGCCGTTTGTTTAGTGCTGAACATTACCCAGTTTTTGCACTTGATGTTGATGAGGATGGTGGAGTTGTTATCCCTACCACTCCTGAATGGCTGTGGCATAGGCGGCTGGGTCACCCTGGCTATGACGCCATGCACAAGCTTGTCAGGGATGGTCTGGTTAACAACTTACCCCTCACTCTCAATCAAGTGAAGAAACTGGCTAAGATCCCATGTGATGCTTGTCAAAAGGCAAAGGCAAAACGTATCCCTTTTCCTAAAGAAAACAAAACTAAGATCCGTGCACCTCTACAACGCCTTCACTTGGACATCATGGGACCAGTTCATGTTAGGGGCTTGCGTGGGGAGTTTTATATTCTGTGTCTCACAGACCAATACTCTGGCTATGCTGAGGTATTGTGCTTGAGGTCCAGGGATGAAGCTCCCTTAGCAGTTCAAACTACCATCCTCAGATGGATGACTCAGCTACATGGGTTTGTCTTCAAATGTCTGAGATCTGACAGGGCTAATAAGGAATTCATAGTGAAGTGGTTCGAGGATTGGTTGAAATCGGTTGGTGCTGTGCATGAATTATCGATGGCATACACTGCTCAGCAGAATGCAACTGTGGAGAGGTACAATGGGGTCTTGCAGAACATAGCTAGGAGTATCCACTTGGAGTCTAAGCTAGCTAAGTCTTTCTGGCCCTATGCCTTCCTAGCTGCTTGTTACCTACGTAATCGGCTGCCCAATCAGGGTGACAAGACTCCATACGAGTTGTTCTTTGGGGTTCTACCTGATGTGTCGTTGTTGCGTGTGTTTGGTTGCCCTTGCTATGTCACCTTAGTCAATGGGAAGAAACGCAACAAGCTAGACGAAAGGGCGTTATCTGGTAGACTGGTTGGGTATTCCCTGGTGAGTAAGGGTTATTTTGTTTGGGTTTCTAAGTTGCGCCAGGTAGTAGAGAGTCGTGATGTACTCTTCTATGAGCAGTTCAGCTATAACTGCATACCTGGGCTGTCCCCTTATGACGGGTCCCCGTATGTTTCCCGCATCCCTGCTGCCATCAACGGACACATGCCTGATTCTGCGGGTAATGCCTTAGACCCTTTAATTACCAACCCCAATTGTCGACCGCTGCCCTGGTCATGGGATGACTTTGCGTCCCAGGTCAGGGGCTGATGGTGCTGCATTGCGTGTGAAGATACTGGGCGGGTGGGATTCTGATGTTCTTTCAGGCAACGATTTACCCGAATCTCAGGGGGTCGCCAGGCCCTCCTCTGCGCCACGTTCTGTCGGTGAAGCTCTAGGATTTGGACTGCCTCAGGTCATAGTGGAGCCTGTCATAGGTCCGCTGTCTAATAGTCGCCACCCACCGTCCACCTGTTCGGATGACTCGCGGGCGTTGTTGATCCCTTCGCCTCCTGTCGTCCCTGGTGGTTTACACCGAACAAGGCATTGCGACGATGTAGCCGTCACCGAGAGTGTGAGTGATGACCTTGGACACTGGTCTGGCTCTGATACTGCGTATGGCTGGGGTGTACCGGTCGACCCAGGATTCATTGATTCAGAGGCAAAGAAAGCCGACCCATTTCAACCGGGCAGTAGTTCTGCACTGGGGGCTGTACTACCTGATACTGCTGATATTGCTAATACACATGCTGCTCATGTACAAGTAAACTGCTTGTACGTGGGGGCATACATTTCTACCTCATCTGAACTAACCTATAAAGCTGCCATGCTTCCTTCCAACCCTGACAGGGATCAGTGGCTGCTTGCTATGAAGGATGAGATGGCGTCCTTGCATGCCCATGGTACTTGGGCACTCACTCCACAGCCTCCTAAGCAGAGGATCCTGTCTGGCAGGTGGTTATTTGTGAAGAAGTTTGGGGTTGATGGTTCTGTGCGCTTTAAGGCACGTTTTGTGGTATGAGGTTTTCTGCAGCGTCCTGGGCTGTGAGTTTCCGGAGTATGTGCAGAGCACAGAGACGAGGGGAAGACGGTAAGGATCAGATCTTTACAGTTAGATAAGCATTGGATCAATGCGCTAGGAGGAAGTACTGAGATGGCGCGGCACCTCAGGGTACCGGCATCAGAGTCCGTGCCATAGCTGGCAACGGCATCGCAGTACAGTGCAACAGGGAGGTAGTCCTGTGCACTCTAAGTCACTCTAGGTGAGCCGGTGAAATCCGGTGAACAACATCCCCCCCAATTCCTGGTATTCTTCATTCTGGAGAGTTCCGGGAATTAGAGGAGTTAAAAGAAAACTAGAGGGACTTTAAATATTTATAAGCAAATTATGCTTTGAAAGATTAACTTGGGCTGACCGGCAGGCTGGCTTAACAGGTGCAAGGAGAGGAGGCACAGGAATATCCTGTGGGACAGGATGCCTGCTCAGGTCAAATCTAAAATAGAAGACAGCAGACAATCAAGGTGCAATCAATCAATATCTAGGAAAATTCTGTTCCTTGGTGTCATGGAGTCTAGGATTGAGGTGATAGAGGTGACTGGTGGAAAGTCAAATCTGAAAGACTACAAGGGATACCATGTAAACTTATCATCTATCAACTGCTGGCTAGCTACTGGATCAGGAGATCAGGTGTCATCAACTGGGTATGGGATCTGGTAGAACCCATCTCTCTTAAGCCTAGTTCGTTGTGATGGCCTGGTGCAGGTCATCCCACAGGTCAGCTGTAGGGTTAGAGTGGAAGGCAGGAGGGCAGAAGTTGAGGATGAAACAGTCTTGCTGATTCCAGGGCATGATGGCATCATCAACGTAGATCAGGATAGGACTGGGCTCTCCATCTGTCCTGATCTGATGGGACTGCATGAGGAGTCCTGGCTGCCTGTGGGCTGCATTGCAGTAGGCACTGACCATGGCTGCCTGCAGGCAGATGGTCCACTTCAATCTATCCTTCATGCTGGCTGAGCAGGTGTCATACTTATATATGAGAGTGGCTAGAAGCTTAGAGTGCAAGTGGATAGGGGTAATAACTGGTGCAGGATTGGTGGGCATATCCTGTTCTCTCCAGACTTGGTTTGGGAGGGACCTCATGTAACAGCTCAGGATGCTCCTAGCAGCTTGAGGGGTTATCTAGGGAACGTGATGCGTGATGTGTGTTTACGGGTATGTCGATATGAGTGAACTAGCAGAACAGGGGAAGGTTTACCTAGGTAGGGATGTCGAGTGGCTTGGAAGGAACGTCTTCGTGGAAGGAGTAGAAGGGTTCATTCCGAGTAGCTCGTGTCTATGTACGCAACGTGTGCGTTGTGAGAGATGAGGCAGTACATGGGTATGGTACTGTATCATGTGCGTTCGTCATGTGGCTTACGGGTACGGTGTACCCGTATGCCTTGCTGGACGGCCAGAGTACCCGTGAAGGGTTCTGTACCGTTACACTCCCCCCCCTCCAGAAGAGATGCGGACCCCGCATCTGATCGTAATAAAGGGGGGATGTGAATACCAGTCGTAGTCGTATGTGCCGTGCTCAAAATATACTTGATGAATCAAGTTGGTTTCGGAGAGAACCATTTAACATCCCTTTTGAGTACTCCGGGAAAGATAGCTTTATGAATAAAGCAATCTGACCGCCGTGTCGTATGCGTCGAGTGCGATGGGTTGGTGATGGGCCCGTCTTTTCGACGTACGTCGGGACATAACGGGCGTAACACGTGATTGCCATGCATCGACGATGTGAGGGGAACTTTTCTTGACCGCCTTGGCGAATTCCCAAGTGTCTTGCTCAATACCGAAGTCTTGCCATCGGACCAAGTATTCGAGACGTCGTTTGTTGGAAGTGCCTATGACACGCGACTTCTCGCGCATGATGCATTGGATATTCCAAATAGGAGCGCCGTCGGAGTCGAACTCAAGCGGTTGTCCAACATGGACAACGCCATCGGAGCGCCAATGCTTGATCAAACCCACGTGAAACACGGGGTGGATGCGCATCATCTTGGGCAAAGCCAAGCGGCACGCCGTGACTTGCCGGACGACTCCGGTGACATCGTCGCGTGGACCAATGCATTCCGTAATTGTATAGGGGCCAACAAAACGAGGCGTAAATTTTGGTTTACCCGTTGCCTTGAACTTCATATTGCGGGTGGACAAGAGAACTTGATCACCAAGGTTGAAGAAAACCTCCGTTCGTCGTTTATCGTAATGGGCTTTCTGCCGATCCTGAGCGGCTTGCATGCATGCCTTGCATTGATCTTGTCGTTCAATGTGATCGGCCCACCAATTGTTGGCAGCCGGACATTTCGATTCGACTTCTGCCTTGAGCGGCGTCGTAGGGTCGTAACCAAGGTACACCCGAAAGGGGGTGTTTTGAATGGACTCTTGGTAGGAATTGTTGATTGCAAATTCCACAAGCGCCAAGGACTTATCCCAATCGTCGTGGTACGGCCCCACGTAGTGGCGAATCATGTCCTCGATGACTCGGTTCATGCGTTCCGTCTGACCGTCAGTTTGAGGATGAAACGCAGTCGAAAACGCTTGTCGCGTGCCCATCAATCTATGGAGAGCCACGCCGAAGTGGCCGGTGAATCGCGCATCGCGATCACTGAGGAGTTTCTTTGGGATACCATGATATCGGATGACACGATTCAGATATAGGGAAGCGAATTCCTCTGCGTTTATCGTAGTATGACAAGGTTCGACATGAACCATCTTCGACAGTTTGTCGACGAACACTGCGATAGCATCATGGCAAGAAGAAGTTGGCGGAAGCGCCGTAATAAGGTCCGTGGAGACGCACTCCCAGAATTTCTCAGGAATTTCCACGGGAACCATGGTACCGTTAGGCTTTGCGTTTCCGGGCTTGTTTGTTTGGCACTTATGGCATTGTTGGACGAAGGCAGTAACAGTGCCGTGACTTTGGCCCAAGTAAAAGTGCGGGTGACCAGCTCCAATGTCTTGGTGCGACCGCAATGGCCCATGTAAATTGGGTCGTGAGCTTCGCGGATAATATCTAGGCGAAGTGCCGCGTCGAGGGGGACACATAAAAATTCGCGCCCGTACTTGTTCTTCTTGAACCAGTAACCGTTTCTGGGAAACTTATCGCGGAGGCGCTTGCAGCCCGGCGTGAAGTTTGAGTCGTTTTTGTATCCAGCCAAAATTCGATCCATGATGGACGAAGAGGAGGGAGTCGACGCAGCGGGCATATGCCGACTGCGTCGTCGCGTTTCCTTGACCGGAACCGAAGGTTCGGGGAGGACCGTCGGTGGGCGGGGTAGGATATCAGCGACTGCGGGACCGACTGCAATAGGACGTTGCATTTTCGATCGAGGCCGGCATTCGCTGACCAAGAGAGAGAAGACCAACAGCTGGTGCGCAACCGCGACGTTGGCGGGGGCAGAGAGGTTGGGATTGCGGCTGACCGGGTCTGCCATATGATTGTGACCCGCGCGATACTCCCAAGTATAGCTAAAGGGCGCAAGGTCCTCCTGCCATCGGCCCATGCGTCGTGTAAGGACCGCCTTGGTGTCAAAATACGTGAGCGGATTGTGGTCTGTGACCAGTGTCATGTGGGAACCTTCGAGGTAGCATCGCCACTCGGTCAACGCGTGGACGATTGCTAGCATTTCTTGTTCCGTCGTTGTATAATTCAGCTCCGCTGGGATATACTTCTTGCTGGCGAAGGCGATGGGGTGTTTATCTTGTAAGAGCACCGCGCCCGTACCAAGCAAAGATGCGTCGGTAATGACTTCGAAAGGTTTGCTGAAATCTGGTAGTGCGAGGACTGGAGCGGATAGCAAAGCTTCTTTGAGGCCTTCGAATGAGACGAGATGTTCTTGTTTGAACAAGGTGCCTAGTTCACCCTTGATGTTAGACAAGGTTTGAAGAGGGGCAGCGAGAGACGAATAGCCTTGGATAAATTTGCGAAAATAATTGCACAACCCGAGGAATGAGCCGATCTCTTTCGCTGTTTTCGGAGTAGGCCAGTCACGGACTGTGCTAACCTTTTTCGGATCAACTTTAATTCCGTCTCTTCCAATGTAATGACCAAGGAATTTAACTTCTGTTTTGTTGAAGGAACATTTGGAGAGTTTCGCGTAGAATTCGTTGTCCTGGAGGACCTGGAGGACCGAGGCCAAGTTGGCCAAGTGCTCCGCCGGAGTGCGTCCGTAAACCAAGATATCGTCTAAGTAGACCACGACGAACTTGTGCAAGTAGGGCGCGAATATTTGGTTCATGACCGCCTGGAAAGTGGCTGGCGCGTTCGCCAAACCCATCCCAAGGACTTTAAATTCATACTGACCCATCGGGGTAGTAAACGCAGTCTTCGGCGCGTCCTCGTCCGAAATTCGTATTTGGTAATAACCAGACGTGAGGTCTAGGGAACTGAACAAAGTAGCTCCACCTAGACGATCAATGGTCTCGTCAATACGGGGAAGGGGATACCTATTTTTAATCGTGATGTTGTTGAGTGCTCGCCAATCGCAAACAACACGGTATCCCGTTCCACCCGGTTTTGCTATGATCATAATCGGCGCACCGTACGGGGACGAGCTCGGGGCGATGAATCCTGGCTGCAAAAGGTCGGAGACGTATTCCTCACATAGCAGGGTCTCGGCTGGACTCATGCGACGATTTCTGCGATAAGGCGCGTAAGCATTGTCTTGCGTTTTGATGACGTGAGGTATAACTCGATGGTTAGGAGTCCCCATAGGCAAATTATTGAAGACTTTGCGATACTTCCAAAGGAGAGCGCGCAGGTCGCTGGCCGAGATGAGCGTTTTGTCGTTGTGATCAAGGATGTTGTCGCGGATCCAATTTTCGAAATCCATGCTTGCCACCGGCGGACCAGGCAACGGCCCGTCGGACGGCAATAATTTTGTCAGCAATTTTGCCCGTTCATCGGCAGTGACGTTAGACGCCGGCAAATCCGCTCGTGTTTCGCGGACATTGACCATGACATGGTTAGCGCCAGCCTTCAAAAGCTTTGCTGCCTTGCGACCCGTAATGACTGGGTCATCTGTTGACTTGCCCGAAAGTGCCATTGTGAAGAAGGAATGAGCCGTTTCGTCCCGCTGCCTGTTTATAGGGGTGATACAGCAGCCGTACCGTTTGAGCGACAATGTCATGCGATCGTAGTCTAGGACGGCCCTTTCGTCGCGCATCCAGTCGGATCCCAGGATTAGGTCTAATCCTCCCGGAAGTTTGTCGACGACATGGACAAACACTTTGCCAACATATCTTTGTATGTGGATAGGGAGCGTGGTCGTCCCTCGGATTTTGATTATCCCGTCGTTAGCGCAAGTGAATCCGTCGTGTTCGTTTTCCCAAGGGCGGATGTGCAAACCGAGATTATCAGCCGTTTGCTTTTCCATAAGACAACCCGTTGCGCCCGAATCTGCCAATGTGAGCAATTGCTTTGCTCCTGATCCGGCGTTGAACAGCATATCGGGGGCAGTCGCGGAGTTGACTTCGTATACCCGATTGGCTCGCGTCATGAGCACTGGGGAAGTATTCGTATTTCGTTGTGCGTGATTGCGACGGATGCACTTCGTTACATTACATTACATTACATTACATTACATGTTAAAGTCTACTTGACACCGCGAGGGTGTATGAGACTCTGTGCTTTAAACAAAAAGAAAAAGCACCCACAAAGCAAAAAACCCCATTACATCAGGGGTGTGTCGAGGACAAACAAACCAAACTCCCAACCACCGTTTTGGTGGCGTAGGTATTAAACCCCTTAGAGCAGGACCCAGATCTCAACCACTTACAGTGGCGGAGGTAAGAAGCTAACAAATGAGAAGTCTCAAGAAGAAAAAAAAGGGATAATAAATTACGGTGCCACTAAGCAGTCCAGGGCTTCCTGTCTTGCTCTTCTACAAGTAGAAAGATAGTCGGCTAGGTTGCTCCAAAAAAACTTAGTGCCATTTCCATTCATAAAGGTTCTGAATGTGGAATCGTTGACCGTCTGGCAGCGATTTGTTTAACGCGAACTTTGGGATCCAATGCCTCCGACCACCAGTGTTTTTTTCGACGGGTTTCAACCGGACTGGGGATGCCCTCCTCAGGTGCGGGGCCAAAGTATACTGCCTTGGTCACGTCGTTGATCGCGTGCCAATCCTTTTTGATTTGGACGGCCCGTTCGGAGTCGGGGGGGTCATACCATACTTGGATGTTGACCTTATTCGAAGGGGACCCCTTGGGGCGGGGTTTCATATGGTGATCGGACGATTGATACTCCTTAAATAACTCCATACCTTGGAGGAGACTGGAGACATGTTTATCGTTACTTGCATTTTTCGGGAGGATGAACATACCGGATGTGTCGAAGGGTGCATCGTTTTTGCATTCCCAATAGTGTTCTAACACCGACACGACGTCTTCCGGAATGGGGTGCGCGTATATGAACTCGTTTGCGATTGAGACTCGCATGCCAAACTCCGTAGAGAACTTCAGTGGACAAGGGGACGACAAGGCATTAGTAGAAGTTACATCAATAGTTGGGGTTAAGCCCAAGTTAGAAAACAGTTCCTCTTGAACTTGTAACAAGAGCTCAAGTGGCTCGACTACTACTACTTTATCGTCGCCCATTACACGATCCAGGCTTGTCAATACCTGACCGGCCGGTTCCTATTCCCAAATTGGGATGGGACCGTTGCCGTCAAGGGCCCAGTCGGGACATGTAGTCTCATTGAGGGCAGGCCAGTTAGGCAAGTCCCGCGTGCGGCAGCGTCCGTCAGCATTAAGCGACCGCACACATGTACATGTCTTCATGTAGCGGAAACAGAAGAAGCAGCGAGCTCCGTTCTGAAGCCAGATGGTTTGCCCGACGCTGACCGATTTGTTCACGTGCATGGCATTCTGAGGGTCTTGACCCAAAAAATCGGGGGTCCGCGGCCCGCTGGGCTGTGAGCGGCCCCGACCAGCACCCTGTCCGTATCCTCCTCGACCACCACGGCCCGCGCCGCGGCTAATAGAGCCTCTTCCGAACGTGCGATCAGCACCTTGCAAACAGAGGACCTGCGACTTTGGCGATCCACCCAGCTTGCTGATGTGCGCCGGTTGCGTCGCACTACGTCCTCCACCACCTCGGCCACCGGCCGGGTTGCGACTACTGTTGGCCGCCAGTTTGGGGCTCTTGGCTGGGCGAGAGTTCATCTCCCCGCCGTCGTCGGTGGTCCTTAGGCCCTGCGAAGAGAAAGAATCAGTGTCAGAATCGGAGGGGGGGGAGTTGGTAAATTGGACGCGATTGAATGCAAGGTCCTTACCCGGGTACTTAGTATCCGCTAGGCGCTTGAATGGATACCTCGACTTTTGATTAGCGTAACCTCCCCTCTGATGGCGATCGTGCTTGTCCGTCAAGGATTTGCCACGAGCGGCGACAACTTTCCTCGCCTTGTCCAATTGCAGATAGCGGAACAAATCCTCCATCGTCTCGAACATAGTATCAGACTCGCGCCGAGAGTGTGCACCGGCGCGTAGTTCGTCGGAGAGTCCCGAAGAGTACGAAACAAGTTTAGCTTTTCGCGATCGGTGAGATCGGGGACTTTGCGAAATTCCGACTTAATGGCGTGGTAATAATTCTGCAAGGATCGAGTATCTTGGCGGAAGCCACCTTCGTGTAGTTTGGTGAGAGCGACGTGTGATTCCGTGAATAGCTCGGGCAGGAGGAGCGATTCCGCCCATGTCACGATTCCCATGAAATCCAACCCGTCCAACTCATTGCTAGACCAAGCCTCGTCGTAAGTGATGCGGAGTTGGCCAGTGAACGCGCCCGGCAGATGTGGAACAATGCGGTCGAACGGACCAAGGTAACCGTCGGCGAACTGGAGCTCGAGGATCGTGACAACATTGAATACCCATCGGCGCAACTTAGCCCTAGAGCATTTGTCCGACAGTTTGTGTTCAATGAGACGTAATTCCTTTCACATTTCAGTAACACGCTTGGCGAACCCATTGTCGTGATCAGAGTGACGAGTGGCGCGGTTGGCGGGAGGAGGGGTGATCGGCGGGAGCGAACCGGGCTCACCTGGCGGGCCTTCTGGGGCCAGGTGTGTGTCCGCGCGAGCCTGTCGTGTCAGCGAAGGGGTGTCTGCAGGCAGCGTAGCTGCGCGCTTCGCACGAGGTCGAACAGGGGCCGGGGGACCCGCCGAAGGTACTTCGGGCGACGTTGGAGGCTCGGGCTGAGTAGCCCGAGGAGCGCGAGCCGAGGTCGGTGTGACAGGTGGAACTTGGCGGGGCGAACCTGCGGAATCGGCTAAGTCGTGGTCCGATGCCGAGTAGTTGGAGACCGAAAAGGGCCCGTCGGGTGGTATGGGAGCGACGGTCGGTGCTGTCGGCAGGGAAGGGGTAGCGCCCCCCCCGCGGGATCGAACCACGCTGCATTTTGCCAGTGAGACCACCCGAAGGGGCATAGACGTCGGGGATTCGAAATGGTTCCGGTTCAAACGCCGGGGCTATCTGAGCGATAGCTAGTGTATCAAACAACCCTGAATTCCCCGCAACCCGCACCTGCCTGTCAGGTGCACGAGGCAACGTCTCGTCCATTTTGTCGTCATTGGCCTCCGCCGCTGGGTAGTGAGCGAGCAGCTTAGAGCCTTTGAGGGCGGCGTCCTTGTCGGCGATGTCCTTGATGTTCAAAGGCATGTATTCCATCCATTTCTGCTTTCGCATCTTGGATGCCTTGTACAGACGGGTCATACTGTCGCGGAGATCATCAATCGCCTGCAGCGATTCCACGATGTTCTCGGACTCGCAGTCCAGGAGGAGCCCGTCAGCGTACTCGTTCATATGCGCCGCCAACTTTGCGCTGGCATAAGGCGCGACGGGGTGGTCCGCGGAGTGGTAGTGGAGAAGACCATCCGACTTCGCAGCCTTGGCATAGGTTGGCGACGCCTTAATCTGGCGATCGCGCAAAAACGCCTGCTTGCGCGCAGAGATGAGGTCCAGAGGGGCGGCGTCGTCCTGACGAGCGGACTGAGGAAGCGCATGCTTGCGCCCGACAGTCCTGCCGTTCCCAACCCCATGGAAGAGGGCGGCGTTGCTGGTAGAACCGCCAGGGTCCTCAGTGTCCAGCGGCACAGTCTCGTTGCGCACCGCAGCAGCATGGTGCGCCGCGATCATGGCCAGGACATCTGCTGGGGTAAGGGCGGTGGTAGAGGCAGCAGCAGGAGCAGCGACTGGGCGCTTCCCGAAGGCGACGTTCTCGCGAGTCAGCTGCGCGACGACCTCAGTCAAGCGAGCGTTCTCAGCGAGAATGGGGGCGAACTCTACGTGGGGGGAAGGACGTGACGAGTTAGGCAATGGCGTCGGTTTGGGGGGAAACAGTGTGCGATTCACGGGTAAAACATTGCAAGGGGTACCCAAGCGGGAAGGTGTGTCCTCAATATGAGCAAATAGATTGAAAACCGAGAAAGGCAGGTTGGTCCTATACCCATCAGGCGTAAGACTGCGCTCACCTGCTTGAGATCGAGTAAGGTCGGTCTGTGTAGCCTCGAGCTCGGTCTCTTTAGCCTCGAGCGCTGCGAGCAACGCATCCATAGCGGACTTGGCGGTCGCCGCGGCCAGAGTGAAAGCGGCCTGGAGGTCGCACACTTCCTGGCGACTGTTAGCCAGATCCCTGCCGAGGAAGTAGTGGCTGTTTAACAGCTCTTGCCGCTCCTTAGGATCGCCATTGGCCAATGCGGCCTCGGTAGCCGCGCTGGAGGCGGCGAGGCGCTGCACCAGGTCAGCGATGTTGGCGTCCTTAGCGGATACCGCCATCGTAAACTGGTCGGTAAGGGCCGAGTTGGCGATGGCGGCCTGATCGAGCTGCGCGCGGAGGTGCCCAATTTGCTCCGCCGCGATCAGGTCCCCAGGCATGTGCTCATGCCGCCTGCGCTCCGCGCCAGCGTGATAGCTAGCCGCGACCTCCTCGAGGCAAGGCCCGGCCAGCGGCGTCGTCGTCGTCGTCGTTGGGGCAATGCCCGCGCTCATAGGCGGGGCAGCGGTCGGCGCACCCGAGGGTGCCGCCAGACCACCGAAGCCGGCAACCAGAGGCAGCAGCGTACCCACTGAGACAGAGGGCCGCGCGTCGGCAGATGCGGACTCATCGAGCGTCGCACCGAGCTCAGTGTCGGGCTCAGTGTCAGACGACGCCATCCCTTCAGGATTGGTGTCGACCACTGAAATTGTAGGCTGTGCAGCCGCGTCGTCAGTAACCATGGTTGTTCTGTGTGATGCCATTCTGCACAGGCAACAGAACAAGTCAGTAGGCTGGACAGGGATCAGTGGTGGGCGAGAGAGGGAGAATGACTCGCAACTTCAAGGGGCCAAAACAAAATCACCTGCCACAGGGACTAGTAAATTTTGCGAGCGTAACGAGCTGATAATGCCTCAAGCGTAACTGTATATGACGCGTTCGTCCAGAATACGATGAGGGATAAAAGCACTGCAAAGGCACGAACCACAGGGCAACCAAGAAGGACAATGACGAATCGAATTGCGCGACAGGATGAGCAAACGTGCAGGTGGACAGCAACAAAAGATGATGCAGCAAGCAGGAAGAGTCGCAGGACAGGCTCGAGAAGTACGCTAATTAAAGCAAGTACGGCCTAAGTGGCAAATGGAGCCGATGCTGCACGATTGATCAAGCCCCGCTCAAGATGCTCGGGAATAGAGCGTTAGAAGCTATGACCAAAAGGACAGGACGTGAATGCAAGAGTCGAGAGCGTAGGCCATACAAGGCAGGACAGGCTAGGAAAAGATGCCCATGCAAGACAGGTCGCAGGCGGCCTAGGGCGTGTCGAGCCGAACAGGACCGTGCACTGCGAGAACCGAACAGTCGCTATGTGTATTCGAAGCCTACAGGGAAGAGCAGGAACAGTGAGCAGCAAATGCCAGAAAGCCGACAGGATGTCCTGGCGGGTGCGATTAATTCGAAGAAAATTCGTATGCGTGCGTATGTGTATGCGTGAGGTCCCTAAGGAACGAAACCAGCTCCGCTACCAGTGTAACAGCTCAGGATGCTCCTAGCAGCTTGAGGGGTTATCTAGGGAACGTGATGCGTGATGTGTGTTTACGGGTATGTCGATATGAGTGAACTAGCAGAACAGGGGAAGGTTTACCTAGGTAGGGATGTCGAGTGGCTTGGAAGGAACGTCTTCGTGGAAGGAGTAGAAGGGTTCATTCCGAGTAGCTCGTGTCTATTTACGCAACGTGTGCGTTGTGAGAGATGAGGCAGTACATGGGTATGGTACTGTATCATGTGCGTTTGTCACGTGGCTTACGGGTACGGTGTACCCGTATGCCTTACTGGACGGCCAGAGTACCCGTGAAGGGTTCTGTACCGTTACACCTCAGGTGCTTGTACCTTGCATAGAAGTCGTGGATCAAGGTGTATAAGGGGACCCTGAGCATGTTGACTATGCAGGGTGGGGTGGGCAAGAGCATCATGTGATCTAATATTTCCATCAGTTCCCCCAGGGGATAGTATCCCTCCCTGTGGTTCTCAAGGGTGTAGCTGACAGCAGGCATGTGGGCATTGTTCTGTATGTCAGCTTGGGAACCTGGTTCTGATGTGGGAGGTGTGCTACCTGGAGAGAAGTCTGTGATGCCAGTGGGGACCATGGTCTGGAGGAGTATGTCCTCTTGGAATAGGGATAGGATGGCAGTGGCCAACTGTGTAGGTTTATCTGCAGGTTGCTCTACTGCTGGCTCTACTGGTGGCTCTACTGGTGGCTCAACTGCTAGCTGTACTGGTGGCTCTACTGGTGGCTCTACTGGTGGTTCTACTGGTTGCTTTACTGGTGGCTCTACTGGTGGCTCTACTGGTGGCTTTACTGGTGGCTCTGCTGGTGGCTCTACTGTTGGCTCTACTGGTGGCTGGATAGTCTGCTGGGTGGCTACAGATGGATACCTCTTCTTATAGATTTCCAGCATTGATACTTTCATGTTGGCCAGCTGTTGGGCAACATCTATGGCATCATCATCCTGGCTACAACTAGGGGCACTATCTGGCATGACTTCTACATATCCTGCTTCTCTATGACAGTCTGACCAGTACAGGAAGTCTGGGGAAGGCTCACCATTGGATTTCTTCTGGTATTGGACAGTGGCAGGAGCTCTAGGGGGTGCTGGAGGCACTGGTACAGGAGGGCCTGTTGGCTTGGGCTTGAGAAGGGTGTCCATGGGTGGTTTATGAGCCAAGTTTGTGCCTGGTGAGGGGCACTGTGTAGAGGAATGTCCAAATCCATCACAGTGCCATGGAATCCTGGCCAGCATGTCATATCTGGCTTTCTCTTATCTCTGGTACGGCTGGGATGGGGGAAGCAGGGATAGGGCTTGTAGAGGGAGGCTCAGCAGGGTCAGCAGAGGTGGAGGGAGGGGAGGAGACAGGAGCTGGTGGAGAGGGAGGAGGAGGAGCAGAAACTGGCGGTGGCAATGGAGGAGGAGGAGGAGGAGCTGGAAATGACGATGAAGGAGGAGGAGGAGGAGATGCCAGTTCATTGAGGCGGTCTGCAGAGTCCTTGAACCGTTGAGTCCATTTAGCTCTTCCTGCTGAGCATAAATGGTGTACCATGATGTTAGGGTTCAGGTACCATGGGTCAACTGGGCTGTCTTGATCTGGGTGATCAGTAGTGGCTTGGGGTAGAATACATCTGTGGTATAGACTCCCCCTTTTGCATTGTTGTGGCAGACCAGGACAGGCAGAAGTGATGGTCCAGGCTCAGCGTCCTGTCCTATGTCCTCTTGGGAAGGGAGGCATAGGGTAGCCTGGGAGTCATCCAAAGAAGGAGTAAGGGCATCATCTTGTCTCATCATAGCTGGGATGCTTATGAGTTGCATTGGAATGCCATTGTGTGGAATGATGAGTGGCATGGGGTTACTATCAATGGGACATATATGAACATCCTTGAGGGTTAGGACCAAGCCATTGTGTGCTTGGACTACAGCTGTGCCTGTGGAGGAGCACATACGTGGATGGGGATGTCCTGGGAAGAACACTGGTACTGGAGGAGATAGAGGTATGATTCTGATGAGTGCATGCTTGTTGTAGGTAAGGTGATGAATTGAATCAGAGCTGAGTACCCAGTCATGTGCCATGGGTTGAGAGGGATAGAAACACATAATCGTATTGCCAGATGGGTGCTCAGAGGGATCCGGATCATGAGTTGCATCTTCATGGTCCCCACTACTGTGGGTGTTCTGCAGAGTGGGGGAGCTTCCTATCTCTGAGACAGTGTGAAGGACAGGGTCAGGCTCAGGAGTAGGGTCTTGGTCTTGTTGGTCCCCGCTACTGTGGGTATTCTGCAGTGTGGGGGGGTTTCCTATCTCTGAGACAGTGTGGAGGACAGGGTGATCAGCAGGATAGGGCAGGATACTAGATATCTTACTTTCAAGCATGGCGTCCCGCTCTTTTAGCATGACATGCTAAAAAAAAGGACATTGTCCTCTTTCCACTCTGGATACCATCCAGGTAGATGAGCATCTGGGTGGACAGGTGGCACCTTAGGTGCAGCAGATGCCTGGTCTTCAGGTTGATCAGATGATCCAGCAGGGTCATCCTCACCAATCCATAATTCCTTGCCCGCTGATGATGGGATACCAGTCGCAGTCGGCTGGTCTACAGGAATCGGCCTGGATGGGCCTGGAGGAGGTTGAGGTCGCTCTTTGTAGCGACCCTCTTGGATGTCCTTGAACCAGTTAGGGTCCTTCTCCAGGATCTTCTGCGCGCTCGTGCGGAGACTGGCCTTGAGTTTGGCGTCGTCCAAGGGGCAGAGGGCAAGAGGATCATTGGGACACAGAGGCATCTTCGGTGGTGGAGGGGGAACATCCACGGATGGCGGTGGGGGTGGCGCATTCCGGTCAGAGGGGGACCTGGATGCTCGGCGGGATGGAAGTGCTGCATTGCGATGGATAGAGTGGCGGGAGAAGTTAAGAGATCTGAGGGTTGTGGGAATTGGAGTTGGGATAGGAGGATCTAGCATGAAACCTGATCCATACTCGGTTCTCAGGTAGCGCAAAGCAGATGCCGCATTGTTAGTACGGTCACGAAGAGCAGCAGCGATGGATGAGTGTACTGAGTTGCAAATGTGGTCCATAGCAATAAAGTTGCAGATGGCAGTGATATTACTGTCGGGCGAGGTAAAATAGTGCATGCCGTCTTTCGGCTCTGAAAGCGGGATGAAGTCTCTGTCTCCATCAAGCACCGAATGCCTGCAGATGTTGTCCATCATTGGGCTGGTCATGTCCTTGTCCCAGATAGTAAATGTTTCAAGTGTTCCCTTACCGTCGAACTTCGGGTATTGCGACGCGTCCATGGCGATGTTCCGGGGCAAGGCAAAGCACAAGTTGATGGGGAAGGCGGGATTAGGGAGTAGGGGATCTGAGTACGATAAAACTCGGGATCTGGGGACGGGTATTTGAGGGGAAAGGGGTGAAGGGAGTTGCAAGCAACGGGTGGGGTACAAGGAGGGTTTGGGGAAAGGAAGGGTTGGTGGTGAAGGCCAACTGGGGAGAGATCTTGAGAGATGATAGGTCAGGAGGTGGTTGAGAGACGGCTGAGGTTGCGTAAGCAACGGGACGTGGGAGATGGGACGGGGGTGGTGGGGGCGCAGTGGAGGTAGAGATGGTTGTCAGGGGGGTGTGTGTGCTGGACGACAGCTTGATGCTCAATGGAGCAGAATCAATCCAGATACGCGGATGATAGATATACCGCACCAGAGTGGTGTCCCAGCCGGGAGGTTCTTGTCGGGTGGAGAGCCTTACTCGATCCTTTCAATTGATTCACTCCGCGCGACAACAATCAAAATGCCCTTCAGCTCGGAATACCGTCGAGCAAGGACAATCTAAAGCGAAGGGACCGTAACCTGTGAGTTTCCGGAGTATGTGCAGAGCACAGAGACGAGGGGAAGACGGTAAGGATAAGATCTTTACAGTTAGATAAGCATTGGATCAATGCGCTAGGAGGAAGTACTGAGATGGCGCGGCACCTCAGGGTAAGTACCGGCATCAGAGTCCGTGCCATAGCTGGCAACGGCATCGCAGTACAGTGCAACAGGGATGTAGTCCTGTGCACTCTAAGTCACTCTAGGTGAGCCGGTGAAATCCGGTGAACAACATGGGCTGGACTTTCATGATGTATATGCCCCCGTCTCCTCTAAAGCAGGTCTGAGAGTACTCCTTGCTGCCATCACTCATAGAAAAATGTTTGTTCGGCAGCTGGATATCAAGACTGCATTTCTGAATGCTAAGTTGGAACCTGGACTTGACTTGTACTGCCACCAGCCTGAGGGCTTCAAGGTACTTGGTCCTAACGGTGTTCCCCATGTGTGCAAACTGATCAAGTCCCTTTAAGGTTTGAAGCAGGCACTCAGGGCTTGGAGTATGGATGTCAAGCGGGTTTTGGTTGCACATGGGTTTACTATGTGCAAGGCAGAACCTGCTCTGTATTTTAGGAGGGATTCTTTTGGTGGATGGAGCTATGTCCTGACCTATGTTGATGATTTTATCTGTGCTTTTAGTGAGCTGGCTTTATATGCTTTGCTGATCAAGGCTATGGAGGCTGCTGGCTGGGAGGTCAAGGAGATGGGTGTACCGGTTCAGTTCCTCTCATTGGACAAGAACGTTACACTTGACTCTGATGGCAGGTGTGTTCAGATCAACCTCTCCCAGCACTCCTACATTGTTGATCTGGTGGAGCATTTTGGTCTCACTGCTGCAGCCAAGCCCAAGTTCTCTGCCCCCATGGCCAAGTGCACCGTCACTGACCCTCCTGGAGACCCCCTGCCCTCTAATAGCCAGTACCTATCTCTGGTGGGTGCTTTGCTATACCTGGCTACTTGCACCAGACCTGATATTTCTTTTGCTGTCAGCTACCTGTCCAGGTTTTCTGCTCACCCTACCGTCCCCCTCTGGGGGGCAGCCAAGCGTTTGCTCTTGTATTTGAGGTCACATTCCCACCTGGGACTCACTTACACCCACAGCCCTGATTTCTCTTTTACTGTCTTTAGTGACTCATCCTTTGCTGATGATGGGTCTGACAGGAGGTCTCAGACTGGCTATGCTGTGCTTGCTGGGGGGTGCATAGTGAACTGGATGAGCAAGAGACAGCCCACTGTTGCCATTAGCTCTAGTGAGGCTGAGTATCAGGCCCTGTCTCAGACTGCCAGGGAGGTACAATGGTTGAAGAAGTTGAGGGTGGATCTGGGTCTGCCTTGTGACCTGGTTAACATTCAGGGTGACAACTTAGGGTTTCTGAGTTGGGCCAATGACTGGCAGCTGCTCCCTCGCAGCAAGCACATTGATGTTATTCATCACTACATCAAGGAGATGGTGGAGGATGGCCAACTGGATGTTGCCTATGTTAACACTAAGGACAACTGTGCTGACCCCTTCACCAAGCCCCTTGATCCTGCTGTGTTCTGACGGTTTGTCCGAATGCTTGGAATGACCGCTTCTCCTTAGGGTCACTTTTTTTCCTCTGGTTACATCGGCTTCTTTGGTTATCATTGTTTGGCATTAGGTTCCTATTCCCGGATCGGTTTTTCTATACCGTTGTTACCCATCTTTGATATTCGGTTTTTCATCCTTTTTTCTAACTTGGCAAACTTTGGTCTTTGCCTTGTTTCATTCCTTCCTTTCACCCTTTGGGTTTCATTGGAAGTTCTCTCGACATTCGGAGTTCTTTGATTTTTTTTTTAATTCTCTTACATATAGTTCTATGTACCCAGTGCCATAGGTGGAGTAGTAGTATTGTATGTCATAGCAAGCAGAACATCAACATGGCTCTAGCTCTGACTTGGCTGGTTCTATGCACAAGGAGTACAAGAGGATTCTCAGAAGAAAGAAGAGGAAGTGGCTAGAAACACGCATGGAGAACCTTCATACGAATCTTCGGCATAATCCGAAAAGTTTTTGGAAAGACGTGCGTGAGCCTAACAAGGCCACTACGGCAGATATCACAATTCATGATTGGACTGATTATTTTGCAGACCTCTTTGATGTGCAAGTAGGTATTGATCCAAGTCTGGATGCTAGGGACTTTGTCCCTCAAGCTGATGGACCTCAGATAGAGGCCGCACCAACATGGTTATGTCAAGACTTTACCACCCAGGAGGTGTTTTCTGTTCTCCAATCCCTACGGAAAAACTCCTCCCCCGGGGTAGATGGTATCCCTGCAGAATGGTACAGATTTGCTTCCCATGAGGCCAACTCCCGATTTGTACAAGCTATGACTAACCTGTTTAATCTCATCTGGAAGACTTCTTACCCTAGCCAATGGGCTGCAGCTGCCTTGGTACCCGTACCCAAATCCAAAGGCAGTGTGTATGACAAGGACAACTATCGAGGTCTTGCGGTGAGCAACTCCATAGGAAAGATCTTCTCCCTTTGCATGCTACGTAGACTAGATGATTGGTCAGAAGAATTCAACCTCAGAGCCGCTGGCCAATATGGATTTAGAAGTGGTAGGGGTACTGCAGATGCATCATTCATTCTTAACCATATTGTAGATAAATATAGAGAAAAGAAAAAACCACTCTTTGTGGCTTTTGATTTCAAGAAGGCTTATGATTGGGTCAACAGAGACTTGCTATGGGATTGCTTAGCAAGGCTAGGAGTCAAGGACCCCTATCTCAGTATTCTGAAGTCCATGTATAATCATGTTGTTTTCCAAGTTCGCCTACATGGGGACATTGGATCCTCCTTTCCATCCCTTGTAGGAGTTAAACAAGGAGACCCCCTATCCCCACTCCTATTCGGTCTGTTCATTGATAGAATTGAATCGTTCCTCCAATCCAAGCTCCCAAATGTAGGGGCTGAGCTTAGGGGAAAGATTCTGCAACTGTTACTTTATGCTGATGACCTAGCTATAATGGCAGAATCCCCGGCAGATATGCAAGCGATGCTTGACTGCCTGAGAGATTTCTGCGAGGCTACTAAGATGGCTGTGAATATAAAGAAAACTGAGATTGTCGTTTTCAACAAACAATTCTGTGATGAGGCCCGCATGGATCCTGATTACAAATTTGTCTATGATGGAGCACAACTTTCTACAAAGTTACCTTTATCTACTTGGGATCCCTCTTTGTGGATGGTGACTCAAGCAATCGTGCAAAAGCTGCTTTTTCTAGGATGCTCACTAAGGCCCAAAAGGCACACCACATGCTTCGTAGGCGATGCCATACTATGGAGATATACAATATTGATATTCTCACCCACCTGTTTGATTCTCTTGTACAACCTATCCTGAATTTTGGCTGTGAGGTGTGGGCTCCTTCTATTCTGAACAACACACTTATCTCAAATGACCATGCTTGTGAGAAATGGCATAGAGGTATACTTAAACAAATGTTGGGTGTTTGCCAATCTACTACATCTAATATTATCATGGAAGAGCTGGGTAGAACCCCGTTGTGTTTTGCTTGGCTTAAACAAGCTTTGCGCTTCTGGAACAAGACCATACATAAAGAACCTGATGATCTCATTAGAATGGCTCTTGAGGAATCTTTTGACTCCAACACTGGCTGGGTTCATGACTTGCGTTGTGCTCTCCACAAGCTAGGATCCAGTAAAAACATCAACATTTTGGAGGCTGTCGATGTCGAAGGTATTATGTCTGAAGTTTTTGAGTCATGGAGGTTTAAATACCCAAGTGACACCAATGCAGTTAGAGACATCCCTGATGAGAGAAGGGTTGGCTTTAAACGCCTCCGATACCAAAAATGGTTCGCAGCCAACAGCAATGATGAGAATGGCTTGATTCCCTTTACATCCGCCTTACATAAGCAGGATCAGATTCGTTCTATAGCACAGTTTAGAATGGGTTCCCATTGGCTGAACACAGAAAGAATGAGGGTGGTGGATAGAGCACACATCCCTCGCTCAATGAGACACTGTCAAATGTGTGGGTTCCAAAAACCTGAGGATGAAATGCATATGTTTGAGTGCCCTTTTTATAATGATATTCGCCTCCGCTACCAGAATCTGTTTACAGATATTTATAGGCATGTCCATGAGGATACCGACTTAACCGTATGGAATGTGGAATTCTGCGATTCCACATTCAGAACCTTTATGAATGGAAATGGCACTAAGTCTTTTTGGAGCAACCTAGCCGACTATCTTTCTACTTGTAGAAGAGCAAGACAGGAAGCCCTGGACTGCTTAGTGGCACCGTAATTTATTATCCCTTTTTTTCTTCTTGAGACTTCTCATTTGTTAGCTTCTTACCTCCGCCACTGTAAGTGGTTGAGATCTGGGTCCTGCTCTAAGGGGTTTAATACCTACGCCACCAAAACGGTGGTTGGGAGTTTGGTTTGTTTGTCCTCGACACACCCCTGATGTAATGGGGTTTTTTGCTTTGTGGGTGCTTTTTCTTTTTGTTTAAAGCACAGAGTCTCATACACCCTCGCGGTGTCAAGTAGACTTTAACATGTAATGTAATGTAATGTAATAGGTAGAGTATCAGCATGAATTGCGGTGCTCTCACGCGTTTTATGCCTTGGTGACTACTTATGTACTCCCTTACTTAGAACTATCGGTACAGACAGTGTTACTGTCTGTACTGTGTCAGATGCGCATAGACACGGTGACAGCTTCCTGTTAGCTGCGTCACCGTGTTCCTCTGACACACGCCGTCTAGCCTGTACCTTGATTAGGGTTCAGGCTTGCTCCCGTTCCTCCACTGGGGTCTTTTGTGGTTCCCCTGTCATTGTCAAGTTATTATCGTCTCCGTGTATAGATTGGCGCGTCTGTATGTTCCGCTGCAAGCATCTCTGTCCACTCTACGGAGTGTATTAAAGCTGATACCATGGTCCAGCGGGGCTACCCATCCCCATCCCCAGCCACCAGCGGATCCCTTGGTCCAATTGGTCACGCCCTTGTTCGTCCGTCCGTCCGTGTGTCACAAACCAAATTTTCAGGTTTCATGGATAACATCAAAAAGTTGAACATTCTATATATTTTGATGAATTAAAAGTCTTATTTCCACCGGACAAATTCTGACCAGAGCACTTATGAGCATCGCAATTCAAGAAAAGGAGCTCAGGTTGGGCCAAATAGCTACAATTAACGGTTCACAATTTGATTCCAGGGTGTTTTGAGCTAACATTTCAAATTTGAACCACTTAAATATATGCGTATACATTGGTTTGGGAGCAGAATTGTCGTCAAAAATTGGAGGCGAAACCTGTAAGCATCACAATGGACGATTCCCCTAGGGCACATGTGCTATAATTAGCCCACGGACCCCACCTCAGGGCCGTGCGTGGGGCAGGGGCGGGGGCCACCTGGCGGGGTGCGGGGGCGGGGGCCACCGGGCGGGGGCAGTGGCGGGGGCAGGGGCAAGCCACGCCACCTGCCCCTGGCCAAAAACCCGTTCAGGAGGACGGGGCATACCGTTCACGTCTGGGCTGGGCCGAAACATGCAATACCTAATAATCAAGTGTAATTTGCATATTCTGTGCTTTTGATGCTCTGATCAGCTCTGATATTAAAACAACCGAGGGGTGGGCACTGGGCAGAAGGAGGAAAAAATGTAGAGAGCGGCCCGGGAGCGGCAATGTGAAGTTTACGGGCCCGGGCTGGAGGGCGGTATGGTCCAGACTCCGTTGGTAAAGCTCACGCCAACGGGAGTTCGATCCCCACTGCCGGAAGACAGTGGGTGACTCGAGTCCGTTCTTTCGAGGGCGGTGGCGTTTCCACTGCCAGGGCAAGTGGCCATTGTAATATTTTTATGTTATCAAATTATCTATCATATATCGTGCTAAGTCGCGAAACGCCCAGTTGCTCAGACGATGAAAATAAAGATTGCAAGGGGCTCATGTCCTAGCAGTGAAACAATACCGCCCCAAAGTCGGACTCGAGAAACCACCCGCTGTCTTCCGGCAGCGGAACTCGAACTCCGGTCGCCGAAGCCTTAACGACCGGGTCTGGACAGTCAGACAATGTTCGGGCTCTGCTGCCTACGTAACATTGTCCTTATTTTTTGTTAGTGTGGTTCTGTGGTCCAGGAAAATATCTTACAATCGGTGGGTGATTTCCGAGTCCGACTTTAGGGCGGTGTTGTTTCACTGCTAGGACATGAGCCCCTTGCAATCTTTTATTTTTAAAATTGTTATGCCCAGTCTGGAGGGCGGTATGGTCCAGACCCGGTCGTTAAGGCTTCGGCGACCGGAGTTCGAGCCCCGCTGCCGGAAGACGGCGGGTGGTTTCTCGAGTCCGACTTTAGAGCGGTGTTGATTCAGTCCTAGGACATGAGCCTCTAGTTATCTGTCATTTACAATTGGGAGGTCGGCGGTTCGATTCACGTCGGCAGCACCTGAGGCTGGGCCAGGGAATTCAGTATATCGCCTTATATCGTATGACATATCACGGTATATCGAACGATAAAAGGCCACGATATTATCGTGTTTTCTACCTCCCTCAGTATTGGTTTATTGACTTGATTTTAAATGTATGGACGAGTGAACGGCATTTCTTGTTTTATCCCCTTGGTCTTATACTGTTTCCCCCCCAAAAGGATCTAAAAATATTGTACGACATAGTAATCGTACAAGATATCACGGTATATTGTACGGTAATTGACAATATCATGCGACATTGACAGACCGGCCATGACGCACGGCCATGAGGTGGGGTCCGTGGGCTAATTTTAGCCATAGGGGATTGTTTCATAGTGGTTCAAATTTGAAATGTTAGCTAAAAACACCCTGAAATAAAATTTTCGACCTATAATTGTTGCTATTTGGCCCAACCTGAGCTCCTTTCGTGAATTGCGATGCTCATATGTGCTCTGGTGAGAATTTGTCCTGTTTAAATAAGTATTATAATTCATCAATAATATAGAATGTTCAACTTTTTGATGTTTTTCATGAAACTTAAAGATTTGGTTTGTGACGGACGGACTAACGGACTAACGGACATTTTAATGGGGCTAATCCCTTCTTCCAAAAATCTGGAGATTTGTTTCATTCGGGTAACTTACACTAACGTACTTGGCGGTAGTCCGTACTAGTGAGACAGCAGGGCCGAGCAGGCCTCGCAAAGCACAGCACGCATTCCACCACCACCACTGTCGCGACCTGCTCGCGATCGGTCCAAGTTTGAATTCCTCAAGTCCTCCATGCAATCTCTTCGGCAGACTCTTCATCCAGCTTTCTAAATCGCTATCCCTCGTCGTGCTTCAGTTCAGCAGCTACCCAGATAGCTATCACTAGCGCCTCGTTTTGCTTTTCTTTCTCATGCAGTAGCAAGCTCCGCATCCAGCTACACTGTTGTCCGCCGTTCCGACTTGCAGCGACACTTTTAGTTTTCACTTCGCCTCGCTGGCTCGTACACCCCCGTCCCTCGGGCTTCGGGGTTGATCTATTGAATTTCGAGTAGCATGGCGGACATCGCTAAAAGCCGGCTAGCTGAGGAGAGGAAGCAGTGGCGTAAGAGCAAGCCATTTGGATTCGTCGGCAAGCCCGAGACCGATTCAGATGGTGAGCGAGGGAAATATAGAGCTGGCTACCAATCCCACGACACCACCTGGCCATGTGACTAGGAGGGTCAGGGGTGGAGGTGGAGGTGGAGGTGGAGGTGGAGGAGGAGGTGGAGGTGGAGGGTGGAGGTGGAGGTGGAGGTGGAGGTGGAGGTGGAGGTGGAGGTGGAGGTGGAGGTGGAGGTGGAGGTGGAGGTGGCCCGTGTAGAGTGTGTAGAGGGTAGGCATGTTCAGGTGTGTTGGGTGTGTGTGTGGGGGGGGGGTGTATGGGGTGTGTTGGGTGTGGGGTATGCAGGGTGTGTGGGGTGTGGGGTGTGTGTGTGTAGGGTGTGTGGGGGGGGGTGTAGCGTGTGAAGGGTTGGTAGGGTGTGTAGAGTGTGTGTTGCGGATTAGGTTGTGTGGTGGGGTGTAGCGTGTGAAGGGTTGGTAGGGTGTGTAGAGTGTGTGTGTGGAGTGTGTGT
Source organism: Chlamydomonas sp. ICE-L (assembly GCA_013435795.1). Lineage (NCBI taxonomy): Eukaryota > Viridiplantae > Chlorophyta > Chlorophyceae > Chlamydomonadales > Chlamydomonadaceae > Chlamydomonas > Chlamydomonas sp. ICE-L. Next base: position 75,540,473 of record JACBWV010000610.1, read on the forward strand.
GTGTGTTGGGGGTTGGGGTGTGTAGAGTGTGTGTTGGGGGTGGGGGTGTGTGGGGAGTGTGTTGGGGGTGGGGGTGTCTAGGGTGTGTAGGGTGTGTGTTGGGGGTGGGGGGTGGGGGTGTGTAGAGTGTGTGTTGGGGGTGGGGGTGTGAAAAGTGTGTGGGTTTTGGGGTTTGTCGGGTGTGGGTGTTTGTGTGGTGTGTTGGGCGTTTGTGTGGTGTGTGTGTTTTAGGGGTGGGGTGTGTGTGGGGTGTGTTGGGTGTGTGTGTTTGGTGTGGGGAGTGGCGTGTGAAGGGTTGGTAGGGTGTGTGGTGTGTGGTGGTGTGTGTGTAGGGTGTGTGTAGAGGGTAGGCATGTGCGAGTGTGTTGGGTGTGTAAGGGTGTTTTGAGTGTGTTGGGGGTGGGGTTTTGTCGGGGGTGGGTGTGTGCGTGTGTGTTGGGTGTGGGTGTGCTTGGGATGTGGGGGGGTGTGGGGGGGGTGTTTTGGGGGTATAGGGGTCTTCGTCATGTACAGTGTGTCGAGGGTAAGCATGTACGACTGTGTTTGGGGTGGGGTGTGTAGGGTATTGGGTGTGTAGGGTATTGGGTGTGTATTGTCTGTGTTTGGGGTGGGGTGTGTAGGGTATTGGGTGGTGGAGGGTAATTGGGTGGTGTATTGTCTGTGTTTGGGGTGGGGTGTGTATGGGGTATTGGGGTGGGGTTGTGTATGGTATTGGGTGTGTATGCTTGTTGGGGTGGGGTGTGTAGGGTATTGGGTGTGTATTGGCTGTGTTTGGGGTGGGGTGTGTAGGGTATTGGGTGTGTATTGGCTGTGTTTGGGGTGGGGTGTGTAGGGTATTGGGTGTGTATTGGCTTTGTGCTGGTGGGGTGTGTTTGGGGTGGTGGGTTTGTGGGTGGTGTTGGGTGTGTTTTTGCTGGTG
>JACBWV010000610.1:75545561-75572273 GCA_013435795.1 Chlamydomonas sp. ICE-L
AGCAGGGGCGGTGTATCGCCCAGGGCACCAAAGGGATGTCTCCCGAGGTGAAGCAAGGCAACGTAGGAAAGCGCTGCGCCACCGGTGATAGTCTCCCAGTGGAAAGTACCGCTCTATTAACAGGCAATCAAGCAGGGCATTCCAAGAAAGCTGATACATTTTTCAGCATGTGCAGTTTGCAAGCATTCGGGCTGGAGCAGACATATGGAGGTAGTCTCTTGTTGACCCTTGAAGCGTCCTCGTCACATGGCAAGGAATGCATTGCGCCCCAGGGCCATGAAGCAGCTCCGTCAAGTGATGTATAAGACGGTGGGAGAGTCTTGTCTGCGAGGCGTACCCAACCACACCTTGCGAAAAGCCTGCACGTAGAGATACCAACCCCGACCAAACGAACATTCACCACTACCCAACACCCCTGTTGACCCGGCAGACAGCTCCCTGCCATTTTCTTTAGAGTACGGGAATCAAGGAGACAAACAGTGAACCACCACGAGGCAGAAAGTCCAGCAGTACTTAGACCTATCCCTACAGGTTTGCTTATATGGCCGAGAAACGCCAAAATACTGAGAATCAACCTCACCCCCCCCTTCTACCTCAGTGGGATAGCTTGTCGTCTTTTGGCCTGATCATAGCAGATCACCCTTTCAGATCGCCATTGCATTCCACTTTGACAAACCAATCAATTGTTCAGAAACTTACCTCCACAGCATTGGCCATCGGCGTCAAGTTGCGAGGCAGTGGAAATCCCCAAGCTTGCACTGGGTAAGGCGCGGGGCTATACTCTCATCCTGAAGCCCTTGAGGGTGAAATCTTCGAGTCTTGCTCCTCCTTTTCTCTTTTTGTTTGCAGCCTGCTTAGCGAGCGTTTTGTATTTTTATTTTATTACTTCGAGATTTGGCAATTTTCAGGTTGCTGCCTTTTTTTCTTCCTCCTCTTTCCTACCAAGAATGGCCACTACAGCGGAGCCACCTACCGCAATAGTGTGAATTCCGGAGTTTGTGCAAAGCAACAGAGAGAGGGGAACGGTAAGGATAAGATCTTACAGTGATAACATTCGACCAATGCCGAGGAGAAAGTCTGGGATGCCGCTACCTCATGGTACGGTGGGCATCAGTGTCCCGTTGCCAGAGCCTGGCAGCGGCACAGCAGTACAGTGCAGTGCAGGGAAGGAGTCCTGTGCACTCCTAAGTCACTCTAGGTGCGCCGGTGAAGACCCGGTACTAACCTCCCCCCCCAGTTCCTGTATTTTCTTCATTTTGGAGAATTCCGTGAATTAGAGGAGTCTAAGGAAAACTAGAGAGAGACTTTAAATATTCCTAGGCTTTAATGCTATTGAGTTAAGACTGAACTGACAGGTGATACTGACTTAAGAGGGCAGGGCTTAAACAGCTACAATGGGAAGGACAGGATAGGTCTAAGGATATCCTGCAGGACGGGGTGCTTCGCTGCGGCTACTAAATAGAGTAAAGCTTCAATAAAGTGCAATCAAGCAATTCTAGGGAAAAACTTGAGCTCTGTGATTTTTAGGAATCTAGCATGAGATCAGAGGGGCTACAGAGGAATGCGTCAAGATTAATCAAGCTTGACTTTCCAGTGTCAGCCAATCTGCTGTCATTAATGCAAACAGAACTTGGACCTGGGCAATCTTTTTGTGGAGCATGTACATGAGAAACCGAGGAACGAGGACTCCTGGTTTTCGATATCCCAATGCCGGGCGATGAACCGGGCTGGAACGAAGAGCAAAGTGACAAAAAAAACTAAATGCTATCGTTGTTAAGACTTGGTTCACAACAGTTGGGGTAATACGAGTTTTTATGGTTGCTTAACGGAGAGACCATTGGAGCGAGACATCATGAACTGTCGATGTTCAATCTCGATACTCAAACGGTCGATGTACTGGAGGACGATGGATCGTCGATGCAACGGAAAGGGCCCCGAACCGTATCATGACTGCAACTACAGTCAACCGATTTGACTTATCATGACTACAACGACAGTCATTTGGCTAGAACGAACCACTCGATGAGGCGTACCTCGGTCGTGGTGAGATTGAACGTAATTAACTATTACATTCTCCCCCATCTAGCTTGCGTCACCGAAACAAGCGAATTCGACAATATATGTCAAGAAGTAGGCGCGAACTACTAACGAAACCGGTCTCCTTGTTTACAAGGGAAGACTGTCCCAATTGTCTTCAACGAGGTGGGGTACGTGCTTGGCAAGAGTGGAAGCCTCTTCCCAGTGTGTGTATCTCCGGGGCCTTGCCACTTGACGAAGTAAGAAAGTTTCTTACGTTTGTCCACGACGGTGGTCAATAGGCGGTCAACTGAGAACAAGTCTTGGTCAACAATCCATGGACCAGATGGAGGGGGTTGAACGGACCCGTCGGAGCGATATAACGATACGAGTGAGACATGAAAAACGTCACTGAATCTTCCAACTTTCCGGTAGCTGAAGGCGAACGGCAATGGTTTCTTCATTGACACCTTTGGAAAAAACCTGTGTGACCGGGAAAGGTCCTACAAAACTTGGGTAACAATTTTCTGGCTTTCTCAGTCGTTTTCGGTATAACTGGAAATTTACCCCAGGCCGCCTCAACATGGCAGATCCACTGAGTCGACATCCATCCCTCTCTTGCACTGCTGCCTTCTCCCTCTCACGTACCCTTGGTATCCCTTCCACAGGCACCCTACAGGAAGATATCAAACAATCATATGCATCAGATCCCTGGTTTGACAACCCTCCTCACCCCCTCCAACTTCATGCTTCAGGTTTTGGGGTTGGCACTCAAACCGTTGGTCGAGGGCCACAACCTTCCCAAATCATTGTCCCCCAATTCCACCTCAATCAAGCTACGCATCTTACGTGAGTTACACGATGCCCAGTATTCAGGCCATCCAGGTGTAGATCGCACCTTTGAACTAGTATCTCGTCAATTCTGGTGGCCAGGCAGGAGGCGACCGATCATGACTGCAACTACAGTCAACCGATTTGACTTATCATGACTACAACGACAGTCATTTGGCAAGAACGAACCACTCGATGAGGCGTCCCTCGGTCGTGGTGAGATTGAACGTAATTAACTATTACAGCATGTCAGCCATGTTGGCAGCAGTGGGGATCCAGTTGAGCTTGATGCCTTCTTTCTTCGATTGCTCTTTGAGGAAGTGGAATCTTGTTTCCATATGCTTGAGCCTGGAGGAGAGCTTCTCTTGGTTCCATGCACTGATTGCAGCTTGGTTGTCACCATTAATGGTGAGTGCAGGGGGCATGGTACCTGTGGCAGAGAATTGCAGTTTCCTCAACCACATTCCTTCTTGGGCTGCAGATAGAGGTAGCTGCCATGAACTCAGCTTCTGTGGTGGACAGGGCAGTGGCAGATGCTTGGATTTTGGATGCCCATGAGATGGCTCCCCCCCTGGTTGAGGAATACATAGCCTGTAGTGGACTTCCTTGTGATAGGGCAGGCAGCATGGTCAGAGTCACTGTAGCCGGTGAGGAGTTTCTTGGTGTGGGTGTAGGTTATCCCATGGTCAGGTGTGTTGGACAGGTACTTGAGTATACCTGTGGCAGCTTCCATGTGGTCATGGAGGGGGTGAGCACTGTGCCCGGCCAATCTGTTGACAGCTTGTGCAATATCAGGTCTTGTGTGACTGCCAGGTAGTTTAGGGATCCCACAATCTGGCAAGGGGAAGACCAGATTCTGGTGTGTCTTTTTCAGGATAGGGGAGGGGAGCATCAGGCTGCAGTGGTATGGGGAACCTGGTGCTGTTGGGTTCAGGGAGCATGCTGTGTGCCTTGAGCAGGTCTTGAGTGAACCTGGATTGGCAGATGTGGAGGGTTCCAGCAGTTGCATCTCTGGTGATCTCATAACCCACAAAGACAGATGGTTCTCCAAGATCTCTGGTCTTGCAGAGCTTCATGATCTTGTCTTTGTACTGCTGGAGGATGTTCTGGTCAAAAGATAGCAGGAGGAAGTCATCAACCCAGAGGAGGACCCAGAGGAGGGGGTCTTGTTGTTGGCCCAGGGAGCAGGAAGAGGCCTTGATCAACATCAACTTCTCTAAAGCCAAGTGCTGTCATATCCTCTTTGACTTTCAGATACCACTGCCTGGATGCTTGCTTCAGACCATAGAGGCATTTCCACATGCGGCAAAACCCTCGTCGGTATTTAGGCAGACCTTGAAATCGTTTGAATCAACTGGTTTGAATCAATGAACCCCTATCAAGCGGTTTTCCCCTTGAATCAGGGTACCTTGAAAACAGTTTGAATCAGTGATTCAATTCAAGCAGCTTATTCATTGAATCAGACGGAAGTCAATCAGACAATATCAAACGGAATTCAAGGTGGTCGAAGATATTGCACTTCGAAATGTAGCTAAGCTCCCATATGTAGGCTGCCGAGAGGTAGGAAGCTTTGAATCCGAGGCGGGCGAGCGCCTAGCGATAACCGGCACAAATCCGTACCTTGTAGTACATTAGTTTGTGCTTTCATTGGCTAGACAAAAATCTAGGGTGGGGTGTAGGTGCTAGCAAGATGATGGCTGTAATCTCAAGTGTCACAACTGGCTATGTAACCAAGTTGAAGTCTGGCTATGTAACCAAGTTGAAGTCTGGCTACGTAACCAAGTTGAAGTCTGGCTATGTAACCAAGTTGAAGTCTGGCTATGTAACCAAGTTGAAGTTGAATGTAGGAGTTTGGAAACAGCCCAAGTAGGGTGTGTGTGCGTGTTTAAGTACTCGCACTTTGGACAATGGTAGGAAAGAAACTTTTACAAGAAAGGAAACAAATATAATGCCAGAAAACAAATTGGTATCATACATTTAATTTTCCTGCTGAGGACGGCTTAGCTGGCTCGAAGCTACACAACAACCTAATATACAGAGAGACAGCCTAATGGAGCTGGCTGGAAGCTATACAACCTGGCACACAAAGTGAAAGTCTTATGGAGCTGGCTGGAAGCTGTACAACCTAATGGAGCTGGGTGGAAGCTTTACAACCTGCCACACAAGTGAAAGTCTAATGGATCTGGCTGGAAGCTCTACAACCTAATGGAGCTGGCTAGAAGCTGTACAACCTAATGCAGCTGGCTGGAAGCTGTACAACCTAATGGATATGGCTAGAAGCTGTACAACCTGTCACACAAAGTAAAAGTCTATTGAAGCTGGCTGGAAGTTCTACAACCTAAGGAGCTAGCTGGAAGCTGTACAACCCATGGCTGGAAGCTGTACAACCTAATGGAGCTGGCTGGAAGTTAGGTCTAATTCAGGAGTCGGGAAAGTATTCATCGTTGTGGGTATCGCACAATTGATGAATACAATACAGTGCTCTCGTGGGTATCGCACAAGAAGGCTGTATATTGTCAACTACCAGGCCCGGCTATTGTCCAAGGTGGTGGAAGGGATAATAGGCCTATCTACTGCTGTGCTTGAAATTTCAAATTAAATTTTTGGGTTTTTTGTATGAGGGTTTAAAGGTACTGCCTGTCCTGGTCAACAAGGACAGGCAGTACCTTTAAACCCTCATAAACAAAACCCAAACTAAAGTCACCCTATGATTACTGCTCCATGCTACTATATATTCAGGGCACTAACATGCCTTAATATCCCATTGGCTAAGCTTGGCACCACATGATGGCAGCTTCCAGGCAGCTCCACTACTGCATATTCGTCCTTTACTTGCTCCCAACAGCCAGCATTCATGAATGACCTGCAAGGGAAAAACATTAGAATGAGTAAGATAATGCTGCTTAGAATGTGCTGCACTTATCATGTTGGTGACTTAAGTGTGTGCAGAGGGTGGTGGATGCATACATGGCTAAACGCATTGACCACCCATTTTGTAGCAAGCAGCCTCAAGGGCGCTTATGCGGCTACATAATGGGCAGGTGCAGCTAAGCCATATTTTTTATTACTGACATGCATTAATTAAGTTGTTACATGAGGGTGGTTCAGGCATACCATACAAGGCAAATCGCATCTCCCGCCCATTCTGTAGCAAGCAGCCTCAAGGGCGCTTATCGGGCTACAGTATGGGTAGGTTCAGCTAAGCCATATTATGATATTATTGATAAGTAACATGCATTAATTAAGTTGTTACATGAGGGTGGTTAAGGCATACCATACAAGGCAAATCGCATCTCCCGCCCATTCTGTAGCAAGCAGCCTCAAGGCGCTTATCGGGCTACAGTATGGGTAGGTTCAGCTAAGCCATATTATGATATTATTGATAAGTAACATGCATTAATTAAGTTGTTACATGAGAGTGGTTCAGGCATACCATACAAGGCAAATCGCATCTCCCGCCCATTCTGTAGCAAGCAGCCTCAAGGGCGCTTATCGGGCTACAGTATGGGTAGGTTCAGCTAAGCCATATTCTGATATTATTCATAAGTAACATGCATTAATTAAGTTGTTACATGAGGGTGGTTAAGGCATACCATACAAGGCAAATCGCATCTCCCGCCCATTCTGTAGCAAGCAGCCTCAAGGGCGCTTATCAGGCTACAGTATGGGTAGGTTCAGCTAAGCCATATTATAATATTATTGATAAGTAACATGCATTCATTAAGTTGTTACATGAGGGTGGTTCAGGCATGAAAACATAACTCACCACAACTTCTTGCCAAGTCCTAGTTTCGCTCCCCTCGAATCCTCCGAGCGAGCTGCAAGTGGAAACAGACATCAAAGTTAGTGAATGAGTGAGTGTTTCAAGTAGCTCAGTCCACCCCCCCCCCCCCCCCCCCCCCCCCCCCCCCCCCCCCCATCCCCCTCCCAACCCCCTTGTTCTATAGTGTTGTGTAATGTTGTGTAGTGTTGTGTAGTGTTGTATAGTGTTGTGTACTGTTGTGTAGTGTAGTGTAGTGTACTGTTGTGTTTTGTCGTGTACGGGTCCCAGCAGCTGCAGCATATTTTTACCAAAGGCCAACTGCCCACCTAGGGATCTGCCCAGAAGCTGCAGCATATTTTGTGTGGATCCAACTCTTACCTCCCCCCCCCCCCACCCCCCCCCCCACCCCACCCCCAACCCCTGTAGATAGCGCACCTGCATATCCTTGGGCATAATGGTTACCCGCTTGGCATGTATAGCCGCCAGATTAGTGTTCTCGAAGAGGCCCACCAAGTAGGCCTCTGTCGCTTCCTGAAGGGCCAAATTTGCCCCTGCTTGGATTCTGTAATTTCCGAAATCTTGTACAATTTGTCGAACTAGCCTCGTGTAACTACGAGGAGCAGCTTGCACTAACGAGGCAACGATCACAAGGCCAAGATGCAGTTGGCGACCAGGGGCTGCTCACCGATGCATGTATGCCTTGTGATCGTTGCCTCGTTAGTAGTTGTCTCCAGTCGAAGTGAAGAAAAAAGGAGGAAGAGGAGGATCGTAGCGTAGCGTTCAGAATGCGAGTTTACAATCTGGTGGCTCGAATTGCACTTGGCCGGTTCAGTTTGTGGGTTCAGGGGTTAGGCGTGCGTGGGCTCCGTTGCCAGGGATCTTCTACTGGGCGCGGGGACAGCTGAGAGCCGGACAGGAGTACGGTACACGGTTGCTTGGAACAACAGTCCAGCTAGCACTACAACAGTTCGCGTCCCGGATTTATTGGAACAGGGAAGAGAGGAACCAACGGTGAAGGGCCAGCAAGGGTAGGAAAGGGAATATACGGTTAGCACAAGGGTCTATATTGCTTATTAACCGTAGGTATTTCGGCCCAATTTCAGCAGTGAATACAACTGCATTATTTAATGAATAACTATTCAAATCTTTGCATACCGTACTTCCTTTAAGTTACATAGACTTAGATATGAATAAGGGATGCTTTGGAATATATGTCAAAGAGGTCATCAATGTAATAAAACATGTTTATAACATAACCCCATAGACTATCCTACAGTAGGAAAATGGTCCCTGAACTTGTTAGGTACCCATATGGGATCAGTCCGATTCAGGAAAACCAAAGATCAGAAGCAGATTCGAAGGAACGAGGAAGTTCTGAGTTCAAATCAGTAGTTACCGATCTGCGCTGTTTAAACCGTAACCAGTTGAGATCCTGAACCCCATAGACTATCCTACAGTAGGAAAATGGTCCCTGAACTTGTCAGGTAACTATATGTGATCAGTCCGATTCAGGAAAACCAAAGATCAGAAGCAGATTCGAAGGAACGAGGAAGTTCTGAGTTCAAATCAGTAGTTACCGATCTGTGCTGTTTAAACCGTAACCAGTTGAGATCCTGAACCCCATAAACTATCCTACAGTAGGAAAATGGTCCCTGAACTTGTCAGGTACCTATATGTGATCAGTCCGATTCAGGAAAACCAAAGATCAGAAGCAGATTCGAAGGAACGAGGAAGTTCTGAGTTTAAATCAGTAGTTACCGATCTGCGCTGTTTAAACCGTAACCAGTTGAGATCCTGAACCCCATAAACTATCCTACAGTAGGAAAATGGTCCCTGAACTTGTCAGGTACCTATATGTGATCAGTCCGATTCAGGAAAACCAAAGATCAGAAGCAGATTCGAAGGAACGAGGAAGTTCTGAGTTTACATCAGTAGTTACCGATCTGCGCTGTTTAAACCGTAACCAGTTGAGATCCTGAACCCCATAAACTATCCGACAGTAGGAAAATGGTCCCTCAACTTGTCAGGTGCCTATATGTGATCAGTCCGATTCAGGAAAACCAAAGATCAGAAGCAGATTCGAAGGAACGAGGAAGTTCTGAGTTTAAATCACAAGTTACAGATCTCTGCTGTTTAAACCGTAACCAGTTGAGATCCTGACCCCCATAGACTATCCTACAGTAGGAAAATGGTCCCTGAACTTGTCAGGTACCTATATGGGATCAGTCCGATTCAGGAAAACCAAAGATCAGAAGCAGATTCGAAGGAACGAGGAAGTTCTGAGTTTACATCAGTAGTTACCGATCTGCGCTCTTTAAACCGTAACCAGTTGAGATCCTGAACCCCATAAACTATCCTACAGTAGGAAAATGGTCCCTGAACTTGTCAGGTGCCTATATGTGATCAGTCCGATTCAGGAAAACCAAAGATCAGAAGCAGATTCGAAGGAACGAGGAAGTTCTGAGTTTAAATCAGTAGTTACCGATCTGCGCTGTTCGAAAGGCGCGGATCTGTAACCAGTTCTCTAAGCTCAGAACTTCCCCGTCCCTTCGAATCTGGTTATGACATTTAGGTTACCTGGATCTAATTTATCAGATATAGGTACTTAAGAAGTTTAGAAACCATTATCGTAGTGTAGGATAGCCTACTGGCGTGCAGGGTCCCAATTGGTAGCTGTTCGAAAGGCGCGGATCTGTAACTAGTTCTCTAAGCTCAGAACTTCCCTGTCCCTTCGATTCTGGTTATGATATTTTGTTTTCCTGAATCGATATAATCATATATAGGTACCTAAGAAGTTTAGAAACCATTATCTAGGTGTAGGATAGCCTACTGGCGTGCAGGGTCCCAACTGGTCGCCGTTCGAAAGGCACGGATCTGTAACCAGTTCTCTAAGCTCAGAACTTCCTCGTCCCTTCGAATCTGGTTATGATCTTTTGTTTTCCTGAATCTGAATAATCATATAGGTACATGAGAAGTTTAGAAACCATTATCATAGTGGAGGATAGCCTACTGGTGTGCAGGGTCCCAACTGGTCGCTGTTCGAAAGGCGCGGATGTGTAACCAGTTCTCTAAGCTCAGAACTTCCTCGTCCCTTTGAATCTGGTTATGATCTTTTGTTTTCCAGAATCGGAATAATCATATTTGGGTACATGAGAAGTTTCGGGATCATTATCCCCCATTGTTCATCAGGTTTGATTAGCATGACCCCCATCAGGGTTGTCTAGGTCCTGCGACGCAGATCCCGCATGCACCGCAGGCGCAGGCCCCGATAATCCGATTCAAATATGGCGACCTGCTTCTCCGCCCATGCGCGTGCGGTTACGGCGGTACTGCATGCTGTACAGTTCAAACTGGTCAGCGCAATGGGTTAGCGCTTCAACTTAGCGGCTGTGCAAGCTTTCACTGTTCACTGCGCGTCAATTGGTTCTCGACTCAGCGATGTTCCTGCAGAATAGCGCACCATGCTGCCTGCTTTCCTTGAATTAACTTGGACTGATCTATTCATAGCTTCAGCCATTCCCGAATTGCTTCCTAGATCCGTCAATACCTACATGCGCGAGCACTTTGCTTCCGCGGCACTTTGCTTTGGGAATGGTTGTGCTTCAACTCAAGACTGTAGCGACCTTCTTCTCCGCCCACGCCGGCGCGTGCGGTTAAGGTACTGCATTTTTCGTTTCGTCAAGTGGTGCCTTACTTGACCAGAGTTGTGTCGCAGGCATTAAGGCAGCTGCAGCAAAATGACCTATCATGGAGCCGCAAGAGTTCCAATGCTCGAGGTGTGAAACAGGTGCGCAGTCAGATAGCGACATGCTGCCTGCTTTCCTTGAATTAACTTGGACTGAGCTTGCTTTCATAGCTTCAGCCATTCCCGAATTACTTCTGAGATCCGTCAATACCTACACGCGCGAGCACTTTGCTTCCGCGGTACTTTGCTTTGGGAATTGTTGTGCTTCAACCCAAGACTGTAGCGACCTGCTTCTCCGCCCCCGCGCGTGCGGTTAAGGTACTGCGTTTTGCGTCTCGTCAAGTGGTGCCTTACTTGACCAGAATTTGTCTCGACTTTGACTGACTTGCTTTTTCGAGTTGTTCCGCAGGCATTAAGGCAGCTGCAGCAAGTCGACCTATCGTCCAGCTCATCATGGAGCCGCAAGAGTTCCAATGCTCGAGGTGCAAAACAGGTGCGCATTCAGATAGCGAATTTGGTTTGAACCATGGCTGCTATTTGAAAGTCGGAAGAATGCGCATTGCTGCCAATGTATCTCAACTAACGCTCACCAACGAACATTTGTCTGCAGGTCTCACTCTTGCGACTGGTCTCGCGTCAGAACGCCTGGATGCTGATGACCTTGAGGCTGAAGACGATGTCGTTGATGAACAAGAAGCACAGCATGCTGGAGTTTCGTCAATTCGTACCTGAGGAACAATCCCCTGCAGGAACAACAACAAGAATTAATAAGCCATCATAAACAACATATAAAGCAGAAACATGACACACACAAATGTACACGACAATAACAACAAAAGGCAACAAGCAGAAATACTATAATAAAACAAGCATACCTCCGGAATGAAAATCCTCAGAGCCACGATCCACACTAGCGATCCTTGCCCGCTCTGTTCCCATACGAACAGCCTTCGAAGCCCGTAAGTCTTCAGAAACAGCAACCTCATGGATAGCATCCTCATCATGAAGCAAGGAATAGCGCCCACCTGTACAATAAAACAAACAAAAATCACCGGGACGAACGGACCTGCCTGCTGTCCTTTAGCCGCTCATGTCTTTTTCTTTGGTCTTTTCTCCTTGGTCACAAAGGGCCAGGTTTTATCAGTTGCGCCTTTTCCTGGTTCCCCCATTTGTAAAAAAAAAAAAAAACGCGCCCAAGGTGGTTATACGCAGGAAGGACCACAAGCGTAGGGTAGAGGGAGGAGGGGGTGTCCCGGGCCAAAGGGTGATGTCGTCACCGAGGAGGAAGCAGAGGCAACGAGGAAGGCGCTGCCCACCGGTGAGAGTCTCCCAAGTGGAAAGGAGCCAGTCTATGACAGGGGCAGAATCAGGGCATTCCAAGAAAGCGTGAGACATGGTGTCAGCAGTGTGCAGTTGCAAGCAGTCTGGGCTGGAGCAGACTATGGAGGGGAGGTTCGTCTTGGTTGACAGGTTGAAAGCGTCCTCGTACATGGGCAAGGAATGCATTGCAGCCCAGGGTGCCATGAAGCAAGCTCCGGCAAGTGATGGTATAAGGACGGTGGAGAGTCTTGTCTGCGAGGCGTACCCACACCTGCGAAAAGCCTGCACGTAGAGATACCAACCCACGACCAAACGAACATTCATATGTTTGAGTGCCCTTTTTATAATGATATTCGCCTCCGCTACCAGAATCTGTTTACAGATATTTATAGGCATGTCCATGAGGATACCGACTTAACCGTATGGAATGTGGAATTCTGCGATTCCACATTCAGAACCTTTATGAATGGAAATGGCACTAAGTCTTTTTGGAGCAACCTAGCCGACTATCTTTCTACTTGTAGAAGAGCAAGACAGGAAGCCCTGGACTGCTTAGTGGGACCGTAATTTATTATCCCTTTTTTTTCTTCTTGAGACTTCTCATTTGTTAGCTTCTTACCTCCGCCACTGTAAGTGGTTGAGATCTGGGTCCTGCTCTAAGGGGTTTAATACCTACGCCACCAAAACGGTGGTTGGGAGTTTGGTTTGTTTGTCCTCGACACACCCCTGATGTAATGGGGTTTTTTGCTTTGTGGGTGCTTTTTCTTTTTGTTTAAAGCACAGAGTCTCATACACCCTCGCGGTGTCAAGTAGACTTTAACATGTAATGTAATGTAATGTAATGTAATGTAATTCACCACTACCCCTGTTGACCACGGCAGACAAGCTCCCTGCCATGGTCGTTAGAGGCGGAATCAAGGAGACATAACTAGAGAACCACCACGAGGGCAGAAATCCGACAGTACTTCCCTACAAGGTTTGCTTAGGGCCAGGACGCCAAAATACTGAGGAATCGAACCTCACCCCCCCCTTCCTACTCTCAGTGGGAATAGCTTGCAGTCTTTGCCGATCATAGCAAGATCACATTGCATCGCATTGCATTCCACTTGACACCAATCAATTGTTCAGAAACTTACCTCGCACAGCATTTGGCCCATCAGGCGTCAAGTTGCTAGGCAGTGGAAAATCCCCAAGGCTTGCACTGGTTAGAGGCAGCGGGGCGATACTCTCATCCTTAGAAGGCCTTGAGGGTAAAAACTTCGAGGCTGCTCTCTTTTCTCTTTTTGTTGCAGCATATCTGAGCGAAGCGTTTTATTTTATTTATTTACTAGCTAATTTGCAATTTTTCAGTTGCTGCCTTTTTTCTTCGCTAACCAAGATGGCAGACTACAGCGGAGCCACCTACAACAAAGAGTGTGAATTCCGGAGTTTGTGCAAAGCACAGAGATGAGGGGAAGACGGTAAGGATAAGATCTTTACAGTTAGATAAGCATTCGATCAATGCGCTAGGAGAAAGTACTGGGATGCCGCGGTACCTCATGGTACCGGCATCAGTGTCCGTGCCATAGCTGGCAGCGGCACAGCAGTACAGTGCAGCAGGGAGGAGTCCTGTGCACTCTAAGTCACTCTAGGTGAGCCGGTGAAACCCGGTGAATAACATCCCCCCCAATTCCTGGTATTCTTCATGTTGGAGAATTCCTGGAATTAGAGGAGTCTAAAGAAAACTAGAGAGACTTAAAATATTCATAGGCTGTAATGCTATGTAAGATAAGACTGAACTGACAGGTGTACTGACTTAAGAGGGCAGGCTGAAACAGCTACATGGGAAGGACAGGATAGGTCTAAGGATATCCTGCAGGACAGGGTCTCTGCTGAAGGGCTGAACTAAATAGAGGAAAGCAGTCAATAAAAGTGCAATCAAGCAATATCTAGGGAAAAACTTGAACTCTGGATTTGTCAGGAAATCTAGCATGGTATCAGAGGGGCTACAGAGGCATGCGTCAAGATTAGTCAAGCTTGATCTTTCCAGTGCAGCCAATCTGCTGTCTGAATGCACAGAACTTGGACCTGGGCAGAGCTTTTGTGAGCATGTGTAACAATGAGAAACCGAGGAACGAGGGACTCACTGGTTTCGATATCCCAAATGCCGGCGATGAGAGCCCGGGCTGGAACGAAGAGCAAGGACACCAAATGCTTATCGTTGATAAGACTTGGTTCCAACAGTTGGGGGACGAGTTTTATGGTGCTAACGGAGGACCATTGGACGAGACACATGATAACTGTCGATGTGTCAATCTCGATACATCAAACGGTCGATGTATGGAGGAACGTGGATCGGTCGATGCAACGAGGCGACCGATCATGACTGCAACTACAATCAACCGATTTGACTTATCATGACTACAACGACAGTCATTTGGCTAGAACGAACCACTCGATGAGGCGTCCCTCGGTCGTGGTGAGATTGAACGTAATTAACTATTACATTCTCCCCCATCTAGCTTGCGTCACCGAAACAAGCGAATTCGACAATATATGTCAAGAAGTAGGCGCGAACTACTAACGAAACCGGTCTCCTTGTTTTACAAGGGGAAGACTGTCCCAATAGTCTTCAACGAGGTGGGGTACGTGCTTGGCAAGAGTGGAAGCCTCTTCCCAAGTGTGTGTATCTCCGGGGCCTTGCCACTTGACGAAGTAAGAAAGTTTCTTACGTTTGTCACGACGGTGGTCAATAAGGCGGTCAACTGAGAACAAGTCTTGGTCAACAATCCATGGACCAGATGGAGGGGGTTGAACGGACCCGTCGGAGCGATATAACGATACGAGTGAGACATGAAAAACGTCATGAATCTTCCAACTTTCCGGTAACTGAAGGCGAACGGCAATGGTTTCTTCATTGACACCTTTGGAAAAAACCTGTGTGACCGGGAAAGGTCCTACAAACTTGGGTAACAATTTTCTGGCTTTCTCAGTCGTTTTCGGTATAACTGGAAATTTACCCCAGGCCGCCTCAACATGGCAGATCCACTGAGTCGACATCCATCCCTCTCTTGCACTGCTGCCTTCTCCCTCTCACGTACCCTTGGTATCCCTTCCACAGGCACCCTACAGGAAGATATCAAACAATCATATGCATCAGATCCCTGGTTTGACAACCCTCCTCACCCCCTCCAACTTCATGCTTCAGGTTTTGGGGTTGGCACTCAAACCGTTGGTCGAGGGCCACAACCTTCCCAAATCATTGTCCCCAATTCCACCTCAATCAAGCTACGCATCTTACGTGAGTTACACGATGCCCAGTATTCAGGCCATCCAGGTGTAGATCGCACCTTTGAACTAGTATCTCGTCAATTCTGGTGGCCAGGCAGGAGGCGACCGATCATGACTGCAACTACAGTCAACCGATTTGACTTATCATGACTACAACGACAGTCATTTGGCAAGAACGAACCACTCGATGAGGCGTCCCTCGGTCGTGGTGAGATTGAACGTAATTAACTATTACAGCATGTCAGCCATGTTGGCAGCAGTGGGGATCCAGTTGAGCTTGATGCCTTCTTTCTTCGATTGCTCTTTGAGGAAGTGGAATCTTGTTTCCATATGCTTGAGCCTGGAGGAGAGCTTCTCTTGGTTCCATGCACTGATTGCAGCTTGGTTGTCACCATTAATGGTGAGTGCAGGGGGCATGGTACCTGTGGCAGAGAATTGCAGTTTCCTCAACCACATTCCTTCTTGGGCTGCAGATAGAGGTAGCTGCCATGAACTCAGCTTCTGTGGTGGACAGGGCAGTGGCAGATGCTTGGATTTTGGATGCCCATGAGATGGCTCCCCCCTGGTTGAGGAATACATAGCCTGTAGTGGACTTCCTTGTGATAGGGCAGGCAGCATGGTCAGAGTCACTGTAGCCAGTGAGGAGTTTCTTGGTGTGGGTGTAGGTTATCCCATGGTCAGGTGTGTTGGACAGGTACTTGAGTATACCTGTGGCAGCTTCCATGTGGTCATGGAGGGGGTGAGCACTGTGCCCGGCCAATCTGTTGACAGCTTGTGCAATATCAGGTCTTGTGTTGACTGCCAGGTAGTTTAGGGATCCCACAATCTGGGCAAGGGGAAGACCAGATTCTGGTGTGTCTTTTTCAGGATAGGGGAGGGGAGCATCAGGCTGCAGTGGTATGGGGAACCTGGTGCTGTTGGGTTCAGGGAGCATGCTGTGTGCCTTGAGCAGGTCTTGAGTGAACCTGGATTGGCAGATGTGGAGGGTTCCAGCAGTTGCATCTCTGGTGATCTCATAACCCACAAAGACAGATGGTTCTCCAAGATCTCTGGTCTTGCAGAGCTTCATGATCTTGTCTTTGTACTGCTGGAGGATGTTCTGGTCAAAAGATAGCAGGAGGAAGTCATCAACCCAGAGGAGGACCCAGAGGAGGGGTCTTGTTGTTGGCCCAGGGAGCAGGAAGAGGCCTTGATCAACATCAACTTCTCTAAAGCCAAGTGCTGTCATATCCTCTTTGACTTTCAGATACCACTGCCTGGATGCTTGCTTCAGACCATAGAGGCATTTCCACATGCGGCAAACCCTCGTCGGTATTTAGGCAGACCTTTGAAATCGTTTGAATCAACTGGTTTGAATCAATGAACCCCTATCAAGCGGTTTTCCCCTTGAATCAGGGTACCTTGAAAACAGTTTGAATCAGTGATTCAATTCAAGCAGCTTATTCATTGAATCAGACGGAAGTCAATCAAGACAATATCAAACGGAATTCAAGGTGGTCGAAGATATTGCACTTCGAAATGTAGCTAAGCTCCATATGTAGGCTGCCGAGAGGTAGGAAGCTTTGAATCCGAGGCGGGCGAGCGCCTAGCGATAACCGGCACAAATCCGTACCTTGTAGTACATTAGTTGTGCTTTTCATTGGCTAGACAAAAATCTAGGGTGGGGTGTAGGTGCTAGCAAGATGATGGCTGTAATCTCAAGTGTCACAACTGGCTATGTAACCAAGTTGAAGTCTGGCTATGTAACCAAGTTGAAGTCTGGCTACGTAACCAAGTTGAAGTCTGGCTATGTACCAAGTTGAGTCTGGCTATGTAACCAAGTTGAAGTTGAATGTAGGAGTTTGGAAACAGCCCAAGTAGGGTGTGTGTGCGTGTTTAAGTACTCGCACTTTGGACAATGGTAGGAAAGAAACTTTTACAAGAAAGGAAACAAATATAATGCCAGAAAACAAATTGGTATCATACATTTAATTTTCCTGCTGAGGACGGCTTAGCTGGCTCGAAGCTACACAACAACCTAATATACAGAGAGACAGCCTAATGGAGCTGGCTGGAAGCTATACAACCTGGCACACAAAGTGAAAGTCTTATGGAGCTGGCTGGAAGCTGTACAACCTAATGGAGCTGGGTGGAAGCTTTACAACCTGCCACACAAGTGAAAGTCTAATGGAGCTGGCTGGAAGCTCTACAACCTAATGGAGCTGGCTAGAAGCTGTACAACCTAATGCAGCTGGCTGGAAGCTGTACAACCTAATGGAGCTGGCTAGAAGCTGTACAACCTGTCACACAAAGTAAAAGTCTATTGAAGCTGGCTGGAAGTTCTACAACCTAAGGAGCTAGCTGGAAGCTGTACAACCCATGGCTGGAAGCTGTACAACCTAATGGAGCTGGCTGGAAGTTAGGTCTAATTCAGGAGTCGGGAAAGTATTCATCGTTGTGGGTATCGCACAATTGATGAATACAATACAGTGCTCTCGTGGGTATCGCACAAGAAGGCTGTATATTGTCAACTACCAGGCCCGGCTATTGTCCAAGGTGGTGGAAGGGATAATAGGCCTATCTACTGCTGTGCTTGAAATTTCAAATTAAAATTTTGGGTTTTTTGTATGAGGGTTTAAAGGTACTGCCTGTCCTGGTCAACAAGGACAGGCAGTACCTTTAAACCCTCATAAACAAAACCCAAACTAAAGTCACCCTATGATTACTGCTCCATGCTACTATATATTCAGGGCACTAACATGCCTTAATATCCCATTGGCTAAGCTTGGCACCACATGATGGCAGCTTCCAGGCAGCTCCACTACTGCATATTCGTCCTTTACTTGCTCCCAACAGCCAGCATTCATGAATGACCTGCAAGGGAAAAAACATTAGAATGAGTAAGATAATGCTGCTTAGAATGTGCTGCACTTATCATGTTGGTGACTTAAGTGTGTGCAGAGGGTGGTGGATGCATACATGGCTAAACGCATTGACCACCCATTTTGTAGCAAGCAGCCTCAAGGGCGCTTATGCGGCTACATAATGGGCAGGTGCAGCTAAGCCATATTTTTTATTACTGACATGCATTAATTAAGTTGTTACATGAGGGTGGTTCAGGCATACCATACAAGGCAAATCGCATCTCCCGCCCATTCTGTAGCAAGCAGCCTCAAGGGCGCTTATCGGGCTACAGTATGGGTAGGTTCAGCTAAGCCATATTATGATATTATTGATAAGTAACATGCATTAATTAAGTTGTTACATGAGGGTGGTTAAGGCATACCATACAAGGCAAATCGCATCTCCCGCCCATTCTGTAGCAAGCAGCCTCAAGGGCGCTTATCGGGCTACAGTATGGGTAGGTTCAGCTAAGCCATATTATGATATTATTGATAAGTAACATGCATTAATTAAGTTGTTACATGAGAGTGGTTCAGGCATACCATACAAGGCAAATCGCATCTCCCGCCCATTCTGTAGCAAGCAGCCTCAAGGGCGCTTATCGGGCTACAGTATGGGTAGGTTCAGCTAAGCCATATTCTGATATTATTCATAAGTAACATGCATTAATTAAGTTGTTACATGAGGGTGGTTAAGGCATACCATACAAGGCAAATCGCATCTCCCGCCCATTCTGTAGCAAGCAGCCTCAAGGGCGCTTATCAGGCTACAGTATGGGTAGGTTCAGCTAAGCCATATTATAATATTATTGATAAGTAACATGCATTCATTAAGTTGTTACATGAGGGTGGTTCAGGCATGAAAACATAACTCACCACAACTTCTTGCCAAGTCCTAGTTTCGCTCCCCTCGAATCCTCCGAGCGAGCTGCAAGTGGAAACAGACATCAAAGTTAGTGAATGAGTGAGTGTTTCAAGTAGCTCAGTCCACCCCCCCCCCCCCTCCCCCCATCCCCCTCCCAACCCCCTTGTTCTATAGTGTTGTGTAATGTTGTGTAGTGTTGTGTAGTGTTGTATAGTGTTGTGTACTGTTGTGTAGTGTAGTGTAGTGTACTGTTGTGTTTTGTCGTGTACGGGTCCCAGCAGCTGCAGCATATTTTTACCAAAGGCCAACTGCCCACCTAGGGATCTGCCCAGAAGCTGCAGCATATTTTGTGTGGATCCAAACTCTTACCTCCCACCCCGCCCACCCACCCCCCACCCCACCCCAACCCCTGTAGATAGCGCACCTGCATATCCTTGGGCATAATGGTTACCCGCTTGGCATGTATAGCCGCCAGATTAGTGTTCTCCTCGAATAAGGCCCACCAAGCCTTGTCGCTTCCTAGAAGGGCCCAAATTTGCCTGCTTGGATTCTGTAATTTCCGAAATCTTGTACAATTTGTCGGGAACTGTGAAAGCTAGTGTACACTACGAGGAGCAGCTTGAATAACGAGCCAACATCACAAGGCCACGAATGCAAGTTGGCCGACAAGGATGCCTCAACGATGCATTGCATGAGGCCTTGATGATCGTTGCCTCGTAGTAGTGGTTCTCAAGTCGAAGTGAAGAAAAAAAGGCGAAGAGGAGCGAAGTGCGTAGGGTAAGAATGCGAGTTTAAAATCTGGTGTTGGCTTAGAAGTTGGAACTTGGCCGAGGTCAGTTGTGGGTTCAGGGGTTTGGCGTGAGTGCCGGTGAGACCATCCGTTGCCAGGGATCTTCTCTAAGGGGCGCTGTGTGAGGGGACAGCTGCGAGCCGGACAGGAGTAGTACGGTACACGGTTTGCCTTGGACCAACAGTGTCCAGACTGAGCATTAAGAAACAGTTCGGGTCCGGATTTATTGGACAGGGAAGAGAGGTGAGGGAAAACCGTGAACGCGTTGATGAAGGGCACAGCAAGGGAAGGGTAGGAATATACGGTTAGCACAAGAGAGTCTATATGCCTTATAACCGTAGTTAGAGGTATTTCGGACCTCCCAAGTTCAGCAGTGAATACAACTGCATATTTAATGAATCAACTATTCAAAATCTTTGCATCCGTTACGTGTTTTCCGTGATTCCTTTAAGTGGTTACATGACTTAGAAATGAATAAGGGATGCTTTGGAATATATGTCAAAGAGGTCATCAATGTAATAAAACATGTTTATAACATACCCCCATAGACTATCCTACAGTAGGAAAATGGTCCCTGAACTTGTCAGGTACCCATATGGGATCAGTCCGATTCAGGAAAACCAAAGATCAGAAGCAGATTCGAAGGAACGAGGAAGTTCTGAGTTTACATCAGTAGTTACCGATCTGCGCTCTTTAAACCGTAACAGTGAGATCTGAACCCCATAAAACTATACTCAGTAGGGAAAATGGTCCCCGCTGAACTTGTCAGTGCCTATATGTGATCAGTCCGATTCAGGAAAACCAAGATCAGAAGCAGATTCGAAGGATCGAGGAGTTACGGGGAGGTGTATACATCAGTAGTGAGTTACGATCTGCGCCTGTTCGAAAGGCGCGGATCTGTAACCAGTTACCTCTAAGTCCGAATTCCGTCCCTTCGCATCTGGTTATGAATTTGGTTACCTGCGATCTAATTTTATCAGAGATAGGACTAAGAAGTTTTAGAAACAATCGTAGTGTAGTATAGCCTACTGGCGGGCAGCAGCGGGTCCCAATTGGTAGCTGTTCGAAAGGCGAAGGATCTGTAATAGGTTCTAAGCTCAGAACTTCATGTCCCTTCCTTCTGGTTATGATTAGTTTGGGTTTTCCTGGATCGATATCATTCATATATAGGTACCTAAAGTTGACACCATATTAGGTGTAGGATAGCAGAATTGGCGTGAAGGGTCCAACTGGTCGCGTGCGAAAGGCAGGATCTGTAACCAGTCTTTTAAGCTCAGAACTTCCTCGTGCCTTTAGGAGATTCGAATCTGGGTTATGATCTTTGTTCTTCCTGAATCTGAAAGATCAGATATAGGTACATGAGAAGTATTAGAGAAACGTATGCATAGGTGGAGGAATAGCCTAATGGTGTGCAGGGTCCCAAACTGGTCGCTGTTCGAAAGGCGCGGATGTGTAACAGTTCTCTAAGCTCAGAAAATCCTCGTCCTTAGTGTAATTGGTTATGAGTCTAGTGTTTTCAGAATAGAATTCGGAATACATCATATTTGGGGTACATGAGAAGTTCGGGACATTATCCCCCCATTGTTCATCAGGTTGATTAGCATGACCCCCATCAGGGTTGTTGTCTTAGGTCTGCGACGGTCAGCATCCGCGCAGTTGCAACGGCAGGCGCAGGCCCGATAATCCGATTCAATATGGCGGGACGCTTCCCGCCCTGTCGCGGATGCGGTACGGCGGGTACTGCATGATGGTACATTTTCAAAGACTGGTCAGCGCGATGGGTTAGCGCTTCAACTAGAGGCCTGTGCAAGCTTTCACTGTTCACTGCGCGTTAATTGGTCTCGGACTCAGCGAGGTTCTGCAGAATAGCGTACCATGACTGCTGCTTTCCTTGAATTAACTTGGAAATGATTATTCATAGATCAGACCCATTCCAGATTGCTTCCTAGATCCGTTCAATACCTACGAATGCGTGCGAGACACTTTGCTTCCGCGGCACTTTTGCTTTGGGAATGGTTGTGATTCAACTCAAGACTTTGTAGCGAACTTCTTCTCCGCCAAGCGGCGGTAGTGCAGCGTTAAGGTTACTGCATTTTCGTTCGTCAAGTGGTGCCTTACTTGACAGATGATGTGTGCCAGGCGTAAGGCAGCTGCAGCAAAATGACCCTATCATGGAGCGCAAGAGTTCCACTGCTCGAGGTGTGATGAACAGCGTGCGCAGTCAGATAGGACATGCTGCTGGGTTTTCCGTGAAGTAAAATTGGACTGAGCTGCTTTCATAGCTCAGCAATTCCCGAATCTATGAGATCCGTCAATACCTACACGCGCGAGCACCTTGGCTTACGCGTACTTTGCTTTGGGAATTGGTGTGCTTCAACCCAAAGACTTGTAGCGTAGACCTGCTTCTCGCCCCCGCGCGTTGCGGTGGTGGTTTTTTAAGGTACTCGTTTTCGTATCGTCAAGTGGTTTGCCTTACTTGACCAGAATCTTGTCTGACTTTGACTGGACTTGTTTCGAGTTGGTCCGCAGGCATTAAGGCAGCTGCAGCAAGTCGACCTAATGTCAGCTCATCATGGAGCCGCAAAGGTTTCCAAGGCTCGAGGTGCAAAACAGGTGCGCATTCAGATAGCGAATTTGGTTTTGAACCATGCTGCTCTGGGAGAAAGTCGGAAAAGAATGCGCATTGCGGCAAAAATGTATAGCAACTAAACTGCCGAACCACCGAACATTTGTGCGATGGTACTCACTCTTGCGGGATGGTCTCGAGTCAGAACGCCTGGATGTGAGACCTGAGGCTGAAGACGGGATGTCGTGATGAACAAGAAGCACCAGCATGCTGGCAGTTCGTCAATTCGTACCTGAGCGACAAATCCCTGAAGGAAACAACAACAAGAATAATAAGCCATCATAAACCACATATAAAGCAGGAAAAGAAACATGACAACACAAATGACACGACAATAACAACAAACAGGCAAAAGCAGAAAACTCATAATAAACAAGCATACCTACGGAATGATGAAAATCTCAGAGCCCGCTCCACACTAGCGATCCTTGCCGCTCTGTTCCCATACGAACAGCCCTTCGAAGCCGTAAGTACTCAGAAGTGACAGCAACATCTGGATAGCATCTCATATGAAGCAAGGATAGCGGGCCACTGTACAATAAAACAAACAAAAAATCCACAGATGGACGAACGGCCTGCTGTTGTCTTTAGCCGCTCATGTCTTTTTCTTTGGTCTTTTCTCATTGGTCACAAAGGCCGGTTTGATCAGGTGTATGCGCCTTTTCCTGGTTCTTACCCCATTTGTAAAAAAAAAAAAAAACGCGCAAAGGTGGTTAACGCGGAAGGGACCACAAGCGTAGGGTTAGAGGGAGGAGGGGGTTGTCCCGGGCCAAAGGGTGATGTCGTCACCCGAGGAGGAAGAAGGCAACGAGGAAGGCGCGCCCACCTGTGAGATCTCCCAAGTGGAAAGGAGGCCAGTTCCTATGACGGGGCAGATCAGGGCATTCCAAGAAATAGCGTGAGACCATGGTGTCGCAGTGTGGCAGTTTGCAAGCAGTCATGGTCGGAGCATAACTAATGTGATGTGAGTCGTCTCGGTTGACAGGTGAAAGCGTCCTCGTACAGGGGCCCAGGAATGCATTGCAGCCAGGGTGCCATGAAGCAAGTCCGGCAATGATGGTATAAGGACGGTGGAGAGTCTTGTCCTGCGAGGCTACCCACACCTGCGAAAAGCCTGCACTTGAGATACTCAACCCACGACCACCGAACATCATATGTTTGAGTGCCCTTTTTATATGATATTCGCCTCCCGCTACCAGAATCTGTTTACAGATATTTATAGGCATGTCCATGAGGATACCGCTTCAACCCGTATGGAATGTGGTATTCTGCGATTCCACATTCAGAACCTTTATGAAT
Organism: Chlamydomonas sp. ICE-L; assembly: GCA_013435795.1. Classification (NCBI taxonomy): domain Eukaryota; kingdom Viridiplantae; phylum Chlorophyta; class Chlorophyceae; order Chlamydomonadales; family Chlamydomonadaceae; genus Chlamydomonas; species Chlamydomonas sp. ICE-L. Next base: position 75,568,909 of record JACBWV010000610.1, read on the forward strand.
GGAAATGGCACTAAGTCTTTTTGGAGGCAACCTGCCGACTATCTTCCTACTTGTAGAAAGCAAGACAGGGAAGCCCTGGACTGCTTAGTGGGACCGTAATTTTTATCCCTTTTTTTTCCTTCTTGAACTGTCCTCATTTGTGTTTACTTCTTACCCTCCGCCACTGTAATGGTTGAGATCGGTCTGCTCTAAGGGGTTTAATACCTACGGCCAACAAACGGTGGGTGGGAGTTTGGTTTTTTTCCTCGACACACCCCTGATGTAATGGGTTTTTTTGCTTTGTGGGTTGCTTTTTTCTTTTTGTTTTAAAGCACAGAGTCTCATACATCCCTCAGCGGTGTCAATAGACTTTAACATGTAATGTAGTAATTTAATGTAAGTAATTCACACCACTACCCCTGTTGACCACGTCAGACCAGCTCCTGCCATGGTCGTTAGAGGCGGAATCAGGAACATAACTAGCGAACCACCACGAGGGCAGAAACCGACGTACTTCCCTACAAGGTTTCTTAGGGCCAGATCGCCAAATACTGAGGATCGACCTCACCCCCCCCTTCCTACTCTCAGTGGGAATAGCTTGCAGTCTTTGCCGATCATAGCAAGATCACATTGCATCGCATTGCATTCCACTTGACACCAATCAATTGTTCAGAAACTTACCTCGCACAGCATTTGGCCCATCAGTTCCCGTCAAGTTTTGCTAAGGCAGTGGAAAATCCCCAAGGCTTGCACTGGTTAGAGGCAGCGGGGCGATACTCTCATCCTTAGAAGGCCTTGAGGGTAAAAACTTCGAGGCTGCTCTCTTTTCTCTTTTTGTTGCAGCATATCTGAGCGAAGCGTTTTATTTTATTTATTTACTAGCTAATTTGCAATTTTTCAGTTGCTGCCTTTTTTCTTCGCTAACCAAGATGGCAGACTACAGCGGAGCCACCTACAACAAAGAGTGTGAATTCCGGAGTTTGTGCAAAGCACAGAGATGAGGGGAAGACGGTAAGGATAAGATCTTTACAGTTAGATAAGCATTCGATCAATGCGCTAGGAGAAAGTACTGGGATGCCGCGGTACCTCATGGTACCGGCATCAGTGTGTCGTGTCCTACTGGCAGCGCGGCCAACAGCAGTACAGTGCAGCAGGGAGGAGTCCTGTGCACTCTAAGTCACTCTAGGTGAGCCGGTGAAACCCGGTGAATAACATCCCCCCCAATTCCTGGTATTCTTCATGTTGGAGAATTCCTGGAATTAGAGGAGTCTAAAGAAAACTAGAGAGACTTAAAATATTCATAGGCTGTAATGCTATGTAAGATAAGACTGAACTGACAGGTGTACTGACTTAAGAGGGCAGGCTGAAACAGCTACATGGGAAGGACAGGATAGGTCTAAGGATATCCTGCAGGACAGGGTCTCTGCTGAAGGGCTGAACTAAATAGAGGAAAGCAGTCAATAAAAGTGCAATCAAGCAATATCTAGGGAAAAACTTGAACTCTGGATTTGTCAGGAAATCTAGCATGGTATCAGAGGGGCTACAGAGGCATGCGTCAAGATTAGTCAAGCTTGATCTTTCCAGTGCAGCCAATCTGCTTCTGATGCCAGAAACTTTGACCTGGCCGATCTTTTTGTGAGCATTGTAACAATGCAGAAAAACCGAGGAACGAGGGACACTGTTTTTCGATATCCCGAAGGCGGCGATGAGAGCCCGGGTGTACGAAGAGCAAGGACCAAACCAATGTCCTTTCGTTGATATGACTTGGTTCCAACAGTTGGGGCCGAGTTCAATGGTGCTAAAAACGGAGCCATTGGACGAGACACATGAGAACTGTCGATGTTCAATCCGATACATCAAACGGTCGATGTATGGAGGAAACGTGATCGGTCGATGCCGGCGACCGCATTACTGCAACTACAATCAACCGATTTGACTTATCAGGACTACACGACATCCCATTTGGCTAGAACGAACCACTCGATTGAGCGTCCCTCGTCGGGTGATATGAACGTATTAACTATCATTCCTTCCCCATCGAGCTTGCGTCCCGCAACAAGCGAATTCGACAATATATTCAAAGAAGTAGGGGCGCGAACTACTAAACGAAACCGGTCTCCTTGTTTTTCCAAGGGAAAGACTGTCCCAATAGTCTTCAACGAGGTGGTACGTGCTTGGGCAAGAGTGGAACCGCCTTCCCAAGTGTGTGTATCTCGGGGCCTTGCACTTGACGAAGTACAAAAAGTTTCTTCGTTTGTCCACGACGGTGGTTCAATAGGCGGTCAACTGAGAACAGTCTTGGTCAACACATCCATGGACGCAATGCATGGGGTTGAACGGACCCGTCGAGCGATAATAACGATACGATGTAGACATGAAAAAACGTATTAATCTTCCAACTTTCCGTAACTGAAGGCGAACGGCAATGGTTTCTTCATTGACATTACCCTTTGAAAAAACCTGGGGTTTTGGGGGGGTTGACCGGGAAGGTCCTACAAACGTGGTACAATTTTCTGGCTTTCTCAGTCGTTTTTCGGTATAACTGGAATTTACCCCAGCCGCCCTCAACCTGGCATATCCCTGAGTTCTACATCCATCCCTCTCTCCTTGCGACTGCTGCCTTCTCCCTCTCACGTACCCTTGGTATCCCTTCCACAGGCACCCTACAGGAAGATATCAAACAATCATATGCATCAGATCCCTGGTTTGACAACCCTCCTCACCCCCTCCAACTTCATGCTTCAGGTTTTGGGGTTGGCACTCAAACCGTTGGTCGAGGGCCACAACCTTCCCAAATCATTGTCCCCAATTCCACCTCAATCAAGCTACGCATCTTACGTGAGTTACACATGCCCCAGGAATTCAGGCCACCAGTGTAGACGCACCTTTGAACTAGTAATCATCGTCATTCTGGTGGCCAGGCAGGAGGCTAACCGATTCAGACTGCAAACTACAGTCAACCGCTTTTTGACTATCATGACTACAAACGACAGTCATTTGGGCAGAACTAACCACTGATAGGGCGTCCCTTCCCTGTCCCTCGGTCGTGTGAGATTGAACGTAATTAACTATTACCGCAGGTCGCCATGTTGGCAGCAGTGGGGATCCAGTTGAGCTTGATCCTTTTTCTGCGATTGGCTCTTTTGATGAAGTGGACTCTTGTTTCCATATTCTTATCCTGGAGGAGGAGCTTCTCTTGGTTCCATGCACTGATGCAGCTTGGGTGTCAACCATTAATTTGAGTGCAGGGGCATGGTACCTGTGGCAGAGAATGCGTTTCCTCAACGCACCTTCCTTCTTGGGCTGCGGATAGAGGTAGCTGCCATGGAACTCAGCTTCTGTGTGGACAAGGCAGTGGCAGATTCTTGGATTTTTGGATTGCCCAT
>JACBWV010000610.1:75572773-75618929 GCA_013435795.1 Chlamydomonas sp. ICE-L
TCGCTTCTCTTTCTTCAGGTAAAAACAGAGCACAGCGCAATATTACAGTTATATTATAGTATCGCATAGTAGATAAACTCTATTGTTGTAGTTGTAGGTTATAGTGTGTAGTGTAGTGTGTAGTGTAGTGTAGTTTTGTTAGATGTAAGTAGTATAGTATTAGTTAGTAATTATAGTATAGTAATAGTATAGTTATAGTATGTATAGTATTACGTATAGTCTAGCTCTGTATAGTCTTAGTATCGTATAGTATAGTATATATAGTTAGATTTCGTTAATAGTATAGTTAACGTTTTAGCATATATAGTTAGTATAGTGTAGTATATAATAGTATATACAGTAGTTAAACCGTACATGACTTGGCCTCGTTCAGGAGCTTCACACCCCCCAAACCCAACCAACCCCAACCCAAACACCCCACACACACCGTCCAGAATCCCTTACCCCCCTTTTCCCCCTCCTCCCCCCCCCCCCCTCCCCCCCCCCCCCCCCCCCCCCCCCCCCCCCCCCCCCCCCCCCCCCTCCCCCCCCCCCCCCCCCCCCCCCCCCCCCCCCCCCCCCCCTCCCACTCCTCCCTTCCCACCCACCGCACCCCCTCCCCACCCTCAGAATAAAAAGTAACAATACCAAGACTTCGGCCTCGCAGATCCAGCAGCAGCCGGACTTCCCCCCTACTGCAAATTGGATTTCTTCCCCCAAGTTGTGTTCCATAATTAAATGACATCACATCAACACACGGAGAAGATTTCGCCTGCAAAATCTATTCCTGCAAGACTTTCGTCCCCCCTCTCTCTCCCCCCCCCCCCCCCCCCCCCCCTCTCCTTCCCCCCCCCTCCGTTACCCTCAGAAATCCTCCCCTCCCCCACCCCCCCCCCACACACACACACAACCTCCCCCCCCTCCCCCACACCCCAACCCTCCCCACCCTTTCACACCTCCTTCCACCCTCCCCACCTTCAGAATAAAGAGTAACAATACTTAGACTTGGCCTCTGCAGATCCAGCAGCAGCCGACTCCTCCCCACTGAAATTGGATTTCAGTCCCCAAGTTGTGTTCCATAACAAGTGACGTACATCACCACAAGGAGAGGTTTGCCTGCCAGAACTAGTTTCCCCCCTTTCCCCCCCCCCCCCCCCCCCCCCCCTCTTCCCACCCCCTTCGTACCCTCAGATCCCTCCCCCCCACCACCCTTTCACACCCCCTCCCCACCCTCCTCACCCCCGGCCCACCATCAGAATAGAGTAACAGTACCTAGACTTGGCCTCTGCAGATCTGGCAGCAGCCGACTCCTCCCTACTGAAATTGGAATTCAGTCCCCAACTCATGTTGCGTAAAGTGTGGGGCACACCATTACGAGGAGAGATCCCGCCGTTTCTATTTGGGGCGTCAATGGAGCCTCTGGTTTGGTTCCACTTTCCATTGGTGGCACCTGAGGGGGTTAGGGTTTTAGGGTTCAGGGTTTAGGGTGTAGGGTTTTCATTTGGGGAGTCAATGGAGCCTCTAGATTGGGACCACCTTCCATTGGTGACACCTGAGGGGTTTAGGGTTTAGGGTTTTCATTTGGGGAGTCAATGGAGCCTCTGGATTGGGACCACCTTCCATTGGTGACACCTGAGGGGTTTAGGGTTTCCATTTAGGGAGTCAATGGAGCCTATGGTTTGGGACCGACTTCCATTGGTGACACCTGAGGGGTTTAGGGTTTAGGTTTTCCATTTAGGGAGTCAATGGAGCCTATGGTTTGGGACCGCCTTCCATTGGTGCCACCTGAGGGGGTTAGGGTTTAGGGTTTCTATTTGGAGAGTTAATGGACTCTCTGGTTTGGGACCACCATCCATTGGTGACACCTGAGAGGTTTAGGGTTGTAGGGTTTATGTTTTATGGTTTAGGTAGGAGGGCAGGCAGGCTGGCAGGCAGTAAAGCAGGCAGGCAGGCAGGCAGGCAGGCAGGCAGGCAGGCAGGAAAGCAGGGAGGGAGGCAAGCAAGCAGGCAGGCAGGCAGGCAGGCAAGCAAGCAGGCAGGCAGGCAGGCAGGCAGGCAGGAAGGCAGGGAGGGAGGCAAGCAAGCAGGCAGGCAGGCAGGCAGGCAGGCAGGCAGGCAGGCAGGCAGGCAGGCAGGCAAGCAAGCAGGCAGGCAGGCAGGCAGGCAGGCAGGAAAGCAGGGAGGGAGGCAGGCAAGCAGGCAGGCAGGCAGGCAGGCAGGAAAGCAGGCAGACAGACAGGCAGGCAGGCAGGCAAGCAGGCAGGAAAGCAGGGAGGGAGGCAAGCAGGCTGGCAGGCAGGCAGGCAGGCAGGCAGGCAGGCAAGCAGGCAGGCAGGAAAGCAGGGAGGGAGGCAAGCAGGCAGGCAGGCAGACAGGCAGGCAGGCCGGCAGACAGATAGGCAGGCAGGCAGGCAGGCCGGCAGCTTACCCCTTTTGGACCTTGACTCTTCTTCTGATGCCTCAGGTATGGAGGCTGAAGCAACTTTTGATTTTGTTAGGTTTTTAGGGTGGAATGGTATCACAAGGATCACAGGCTGGCAGGCAGGCAGGCAGGTAGGCAGACAGCTTACCCCTTTTGGACCTTGACTCTTCTTCTGATGCCTCAGGCATGGAGGCTGAAGCAACTTTTGATGTTGGTAGGAAGACCAGCTTGGAGAGGGGATCCATGAAGTACTGGTGACCAATGTAAATCATGGGCTCCAGGTTGACGGCAGACAGCTTACGCACCTGTGGATACAGCGTGGTGTGTGTGTGGTGTGTGTGTGTGGGGTGGTGTGTGTGTGGGGGGGGGGGCAGCTTGGATAGGGGGTCCATGAAGTACTGGTGACCAATGTAAATCATGGGCTCCAGGTTGACGGCAGACAGCTTACGCACCTGTGGATACAGCGTGGGGGGCTTGTGTGTGTGTGTGTATGTGTGTGGTGGTTGGGGGGGGGAGGGGGGGGGGGGGGGGGGGGGTGAATGTCATGTGCATGTCTGTGTTTGTTTGTGTGGTGGGTGTGGTGTGTGTTGTGTGTGTGTGTGTGTGTGTGGGGGGGGGGGGGGGACCAGCTTGGATAGGGGGTCCATGAAGTACTGGTGACAAATGTAAATCATGGGCTCCAGGTTGACGGCAGACAGCTTACGCACTGTGAGTTACAGCGTGGGGGGCTTTGTGTGTGTGTGTGTGTGTGCGTGGTGGTGGTGTTGTGTATGTGTATGTGTGTGTGGTGTGGTGTGTGTGGTGGTGGTGGTGGTGGTGGTGGGGGGCAGGCGAATGGTGGTGGTGGTGGGGGGGGGGGAGGGGTGGTGTGGCGGTGGGGGGTGGGAGGGTGGTGTTGTGGTGCGGGGGGGAGGCTGGTGTGTGTGGTGGTGAGTGTGGTGGGGTGGTGTGGATGGTGTGTGTGGTTGTGTGTGTGTGTGGTGTGGTGAGGGGGGTGGGTGTGGTGGTGATTGTATGGGTGGTGTGTGTGTGTGGTGGTGACGTGATTGTGTGGTGTGTGTGGTGTGTGGTGTTGTGTGTGGGGTTGTGGTGGTGTGTGTGAGTGTGTGGTGTGTGTGGTGTGATGAAGTGATTCGTGGGTGGTGTGTGGGTGTTGTATGTGGTGTTTGTGTAGTCGTGTGATTGTGGTGTGTGTGTGGGTGAGTGTGAGTGTGTGTGTGTGGTGGTGATGTGTGTGGATTGTGTGGTATGTTGTGTTGGTTGTGTGTGCGGTGATTGGTGGTGTGTGTATGTGTGTGGATGTGTGATGTGTGTGTGTTGGTGGGTGTGGTGTGTTGTGTGTGTGGGAGTGTGGCGTGGGTGGTTGGGCGGATTGTGTGTTGGGTGTGTGTGTTGTGTGTGGTGTGTGTGTGTTGTGTGGGTGTGGGGTGAGTTGATTGTGGGACATCCACTCACATTCCATGATGCTGGGTTCATATGCATTTATTGCTGAATCACTTCATTTGCTGACATGCTTAGGTCAGACGTGGAAGGACCCCATGCCTAATTCCACAGCACGCAACAGCAGGCTCACTCAATCACCATCGCCAACCCCGACCCCCCAACCCCGCCCACCCCCAAGCCCCCATCATGACATATCCACTCACCATTTCCATAGCTGGATCATTAGCCTTCATGCGAATCCAATCATTCTTTCCCATGCCTGGGTCTGGAATGGAAAAACCCGCCTAATTTCACAGCGCGCAACAACAAGCTCACCCAATCGCCATCCCCAACCCCGACCCCCCCAACCCCCCCCCCCCCCAAGCCCCATAATGACATATCCACTCACCATTTCCATAGCTGGATCATTAGCCTTCATGCGAATCTAATCATTATTGTCCATGCTTGGGTCGGGCGTGGAAAATCCCATGCCTAATTCCACAGCACACAACAACAAGCTCACCCAGTCGCCATCCCCATGGCCTAACGTCAAATCCCATCCCCCCCCCCCCCCCCCCCCCACCCAACCCATCCTCCCCCCCCCCCCCCCCCCAAATCCCCAATCCCCCCCCCCCCCCCATCCACCTCCCCCCCCCCCCCCCCCCAAATATAACACAACCCTAGCCCAACCCTACCCAACCCACCAACCCAGCCGTCCCCCAAGCCCCCATCATGACATATCCACTCACCATTTCCATAGCTGGGTCGTTAGCCTTCATGCGAATCCAATCATTCTTTCCCATGCTCGGGTCGGGCGTGGAAGGACCCCATGCCTTGGCGTGGGCAGCTGAAAAGGGGTCGGCAGGGTCCCCTGTCTGGAGTCCCAAGTGGTCCGCAATAGGAGGCAGGCCAGGTAGGTAGCTGGGATCCTGTTGTTCAATGGGAACCTGGGCAGGTGTATGAATGTGATGTAATGAGGATAATGTTTATAAGACAGAATGTAATATATAATATATATACTTGTAAAAACAAAATATATGTATAGGAGAATATATATATATATGAGAAATGTAGTTTATAAGACTGTATAGATTATATAAGCTGGCAAAATATATGATGGTCCCACATTGACAAATCAGATAAAATAAATGATGGTCCCACATTGACAAATCAGATAAAATAAATGGTGTAGAAGGACCCCATGCCTTATCATGGGCAGCTGAAAAGGGGTCGGCAGGGTCCCCTGTCTGGAGACCCAGGTGGTTAGCAATAGGAGGCAGGCCAGGTAGGTAGCTGGGGTCATGTTGCTCAATGGGAACCTGGGTTGGGGTGAGGTGAGGAGGGGTGAGGAGGGGTGGGGTGAGGTGGGGTGTGGTGGGGTGAGGATGGTGGTGTGAGGTGAGGTGAGGTGGTGTGATGGTGTGATGGTCGGCAATAGGAGGCAGGCCAGGTAGGTAGCTGGGGACATGTTGCTCAATGGGAACCTGGGTTGGAGTGAGGTGAGGAGGGTTGGTGTGTGGTGGGGTGAGGTGAAGGTGAGGTGGGGTGTGGATGGTGTTGTGAGGTGAGGTGAGGTGGTGTGATGTGGTGATGGTCGGCAATAGGAGGCAGGCCAGGTAGGTAGCTGGGGACATGTTGCTCAATGGGAACCTGGGTTGGAGTGAGGTGAGGAGGGGTGGGGTGAGGGGGTTGGAGTGAGGTGAGGGTGAGGTGGGGTGTGGGTGGGGTGAGGTGAGGAGGGGTAGGGTGTGGTGGGGTGTGAGGTGGTGTGATGGTGTGATGGTCGGCAATAGGAGGCAGGCCAGGTAGGTAGCTGGGGTCATGTTGCTCAATGGGAACCTGGGTTGGAGTGAGGTGAGGAGGGGTGAGGAGGGGTGGGGTGAGGTGGGGTGTGGTGGGGTGAGGATGGTGGGGTGAGGTGAGGTGAGGTGGTGTGATGTGGTGATGGTCGGCAATAGGAGGCAGGCCAGGTAGGTAGCTGGGGACATGTTGCTCAATGGGAACCTGGGTTGGAGTGAGGTGAGGAGGGGTGGTGTGTGGTGGGGTGAGGTGAGGGTGAGGTGGGGTGTGGTGGGGTGAGGTGAGGAGGGGTAGGGTGTGGTGGGGTGTAAGTTGGTGTGATGGTGTGATGGTCAGCAATAGGAGGCAGGCCAGGTAGGTAGCTGGGGACATGTTGCTCAATGGGAACCTGGGTTGGAGTGAGGTGAGGAGGGTTGGTGTTAGGTGGGGTGAGGTGAGGGTGAGGTGGGGTGTGGATGGTGTTGTGAGGTGAGGTGAGGTGGTGTGATGTGGTGGTGGTCGGCAATAGGAGGCAGGCCAGGTAGGTAGCTGGGGACATGTTGCTCAATGGGAACCTGGGTTGGAGTGAGGTGAGGAGGGGTGGGGTGAGGGGGTTGGAGTGAGGTGAGGGTGAGGTGGGGTGTGGTGGGGTGAGGTGAGGAGGGGTAGGGTGTGGTGGGGTGTGAGGTGGTGTGGCAGTGGGTACTGGGGGTCCAACAGATGTGCAGCCCAAATTCAAATTCAAATAAAAAATGCAAACCCACGGCAGGTAAAAAAGGCAAGAGTGCTTGCAAGGCTGCTGCGGCAGTGGGTACTGGGGGTCCAACAGATATGCAGCCCAAATTCAAATTCAAATTCCAATGCTAACCCACCACAGGTCAAAAAGGCCAGAGTGCTTGCAAGGCTGCTGTGGCAGTGGGTACTGGGGGTCCAACATATATGGAGGTCAAATTAAAATTAAAATTAAAACCCACCTTGGGTCAAAAAGGAAACTGTGCTTGAGCAGCTGGTCTGCTAGTGGGTAGTGAAAGACCAACAGGCGTCCTAGCACGAGCACCAGCAATCTCATCCTGCTTGCTCTGTAGCGCCCAATTCAAATTCAAATTCAAATTCGAATTCAAACCCACCTCAGGTCGAAAAGGAAACTGTGCTTGAGCAGCTGGTCTGCCAGTGGGTAGTGAAAGACCAACAGGCGTCCTAGCACGAGCACCAGCAATCTCATCCTGCTTGCTCTGTAGCGCCCAATTCAAATTCAAATTCAAATTCGAATTCAAACTCAGGTCGAAAAGGAAACTGTGCTTGAGCAGCTGGTCCGCCAGTGGGTAGTGAAAGACCAACAGGCGTCCTAGCACGAGCACCAGCAATCTCATCCTGCTTGCTCTGTAGCGCCCAATTCAAATTCAAATTCGAATTCGAATTCAAACCCACCTCAGGTCGAAAAAGAAACTGTGCTTGAGCAGCTGGTCTGCCAGTGGGTAGTGAAAGACCAACAGGCGTCCTAGCACGAGCACCAGCAATCTCATCCTGCTTGCTCTGTAGCGCCCTCCTTAAGTCCTGAGGGATGAGGTTGAGGTTTCAGGGTTTAAAGTGTAGGTTACAAGTGCCCTTCTCAAGGCCTGAAGGTTGAGATTGAGATTTCAGGGTTTAGGGTTTAGGTTTTAGGGTTTAAGGGCCCTCCTCAACTTCTGAGGGTTGAGGTTGAGGTTTCAGGATTTAGGGTTGAAGGTTTAAGCGCCTTTCTCAATGCATGAGGGTTAATGTTAATGTTGAGGTTTCAGGGTTTAGGGTTACAGATTTACAGAGATTTACGGGCTGCTACTTGGACAAAACTACCATGGCGGTTGACAGCGACCGCGAACACTTAAGAATACAGCACCTTCTTTGGTCTAGCTAAATGATCAATCAATGAACCGTTCAACAAACCAGGATCAGTTGTCCCTTCATGTAAATCATGGCTATGCACACATACAATGGCATGCGCACAAACACTCACACTTACACATGCATGGTACACACACACATTGGTATACGCAAACACTCACACTTACAAAGGCATGACACAGACATACGCACACACATTGGTATACACAAACAAAACAGGATATAACTCTCTCGAAAAGACACAAACAGTTTAACAACAAACAACAAACCAATAAAGCAATCTAACATTAACACAATGAATACAAGTCAAACAGCACGAGATGCTTGCACTCACTTGAAGAGATAATACAATAAGAAAACAATCAAACAACAACATCAAAGAAGAAGGATCAATGAAATACATGTCTCACTTGAGCACTTGGAACTTTTGAACAAAGGCATGATACACACATACACACGCGCACACACATTGGTATACACACATACAAACACGCACACACATATATATATACACACATACAGACACACACGCACACACACATTGGTGTACACAAACACTCACACTTACATAGACATGATACACACATACACACGCGCACACACATTGGTATACACACATACAAACACGCACACACATATATATACACACATACAGACACACACGCACACACACATTGGTGTACACAAACACTCACTTACATGGCACTGATACACACACACATGAATCACGACCTAACCGACCACACAGCGCACACCACCTTGGTGTAAACACAAACACTCACATTACATAGGCAGATCAACACATACCACATACGACGCACCATGGTATAACCACACATACAAACGCGCACACCATATATATAACAATACAGAACACACACACCACACACCCAAACGACACATTGGTGTACACTAACACTCACACTTACATAGGCATGATACACACATACACGCGCGCACACACATTGGTATACACTCATACACACGCACACACACACATATATATACACACATACAGACACACACACGCACACGCACATTGGTTTACACAAACACTTACACTTACAAAGGCATGATACACACATACACACGCGCACACACATTGGTATACATGCATACAAACACGAACACACACATATATACACACATACAGACACACACAGGCACACAGACATTGGTGTACACAGACACTCACACTTACAAAGGCATGATACACACATACATAACACGGCACACACGATTGGTATATCACAAACATCACATTACCAGGCAGGATCAACGCATACGCACGGCACACACCTTGTAACCCACCACACAACACACCACATTCATATTCTTATATTACACACACATACAGACACACTAACGCACACACACATTGGTGTACACAAACACTCACACTTACATAGGCATGATACACACATACACACGCGCACACACCTTGGTATACACACATACACACACGCACACCACATATATTACACACAACGACTTACAGACACACACCCCACACATACTCACAAATATATACACACACACCACAGAACACACAACACCAACACACAAATATATACCACACAGACACACACAAGTCGCACACACACAATATATACACACACACAAGACACACACCACGCACACACCAAATATATACACACACGACCACACTGCCCGCACACCCAATATATACACACACACACAACAACCCACGCCCTCACACTTCTCACGCAGCATGATACCCATAACACACTTGGTATACCACAATCAACCCACTCACCATGCCTTACACACACCACTTGTATACCCACGCACTCACCCTCACACCTTCTGATACACCACCATTGTATACACACGCACTCCACTACACTCATGCATGAGACACACAACCATTGGTATACCAACCTCCACTCACACATGCATGATACACCCACATTTTGATTCACAGCACTTACTCACAAACTCACACAGGCATGATACACACACATTGGTATACACAAGCACTCACACTCCACCGGCATGTACAACACACCCACATAGGGTGGACACAGAGCACCACCTCACAACCACAGCATGATACACACACACATTGGTGTACACAAGCACTCACACTTACACAGGCATGGTACACACATGCACGCACACATTGGTGTACACAACGCTCACACTTAACAAAGTCATGTATCCACACACGCACCACACATTGGTGTACCGCAACACGCACACTTACAAGCATGGAACACCATGCACACACCCTTGGTGTACACAAACAACTCACACTTACAAAGGGCATAGTACACACCTCACACACTTGTGTACAGCCACACTCACACTTACAAAGGCATGGTACACACATGCACACACACATTGGTATACACTCATACACACACACACATATATATGCACACACACATTGGTGTACACGAACAAAGCTTACACTTACAAAGGCATGATACACACATACACACACACACATATATATATAGGCACACACACATTGGTGTACACAAACAAAGCTTACACTTACAAAGGCATGATACACACATGCACACACACACATATATACATATATATATATATAGGCACACACACATTGGTGTACACAAACAAAGCGGGATATGACTCACTTGAAGGGACACCTGGAACTTGTTGTCCTCTTGAGCGTACTGCTGAAGCTGCTGTACACATAGGTCTAGATCACGGTCACGCAACTGAGGGTCACATTGCCTGTAATGAAAAGTGTAGATTTTCTGATATGTATTGTATATATGTTTTGGATTCCTCAAGTATCATGTTTTATATTATAATTATAATTACATGCTTGATATTATAATTATAATTATATGTTTTATGTTATAATTATATGTTTTATATTATAATTATGATGTATAATTACATGTTTATATTATAATTATAATTATATGTTTTATATTAGAATTATAATTATGATATATATGATTTATAGTTTTGCTCAAGTTGCAGCTGGAGTCTAATCAAAATAAATATAATAACTGTATGATTTACATGACAACTGTATATATATATATATATATATATGTATTATATATATCAAAATATATATAATAACTGTATGCTTTACATGATGACTGTTTCTTTCATGCGACACATCACAAATGGAGTGACTCGGTGCGACCACAGTGCAAGGGTTTGGGATCTGCAAGTGTAGGATCTGACCAGCAATGATCAATATGTAGGGAAGGGCAACTAATATCAGTGTTTGAAAAAATAATATTATTACAGTCACAATAATATTATTTTTCAAACAAATTCGAAATTCTGGTGAGACGGCTGGTCCGACTAATATTATATAATATGATTTATCGGGGAGGCATCAAAACATATGTGGGGAGGCACACGCTGTTAATCGTCTCCGATTTGGTCGTAGACCCTGAAACCATTGAAAAAGGTGAAAAAAGTGCCTAGGGGCTGAGATATAGGGGGGTCCCAAAGGGGGGGGGGGGGGGGGGGGGGGGGGGGGGGTCGAGGCTGATATCAAAATTTCTTCACAACTTCGTCTTCTGTGGCCTGAATCGAACGTGCCGCACACCATTGAAAACGCCTCAACGAAAGCTTTACGAATCTGCAGTCGTTGGTCGATTACACACAGGGTGTAATTAGAGGACGCACTGGAAGGTACATCCAGTCTGGACGTCACCCAGAATTTCACAACCACAGCCGATGAATTCCCGACTTGGCAGTTGGAAGCTTAAGCAGCAGGAATTCGCGCAACGGATGAAAATAAAGTTGAAGGTCAGGGCCAGGGCTGAGGCCGAGGCTAGAACAGCCCAGGCCAAATCGCCCACAACTACAGCCGAGGCGCCTTCTGCACCCGAGCCCTTGACAACGCCCAGTGTTTTTAATTTCAGATTTATGTAGTCCAGGTTGAATAGCTACTTGGACTACTCAACCCTGATTTCAGGATATTTGTGTAGCCATCGCATGGCAGAGCGCAAAGCGTGGAGCCTGGGGGGTCGGGGGGCAGCGTGTCTCGATATCGGGGGGTCCGGGGGGGTGTAGCATTCGACGGAATGGCGACGCGTTGTCGGAAAAAAAAACTGACAACAACTTGGGTAACACCTGGAAAACTGACAACAACTTGTAACTGACAACAACTTGTAACTGAAAACTGACAACAACTTGTAACTGACAACAACTTGTAACTGAAAACTGACAACAACTTGTAACTGACAACAACTTGTAACTGAAAACTGACAACAACTTGTAACTGACAACAACTGACAACAACCTGTAACAGACAACAACTGACAACAACTTGTAACACCTGGAAAACCGTGGTTCAGTGCCCTCCCAGCAACAAGGCCAACCTTAAGTCGCATCCGGCCAGAAAGCAGTGCATGGCAGCCAAGGCGTCCAAGTCTGGCCTTTTCCCCCCCTCTAGTTCTTCAAGCCACTGCCTGGTTTCCGGCCAAAGCCCCAATTAGCATTGGGGCCAAACTTCAGGAGCCTAGCCATAAGCGCCAAGCCTGAGTCAGCATCGTTGTTTTGGAGCAGAGTGCTGAAGTAAAGAGCTTTGGATGGTCAACAAGATATGCAGCAAACTTGCAGTCCCATTGTTGAGAATGACCCATTTGCCTGATTGGGACAAAACCAAAACTGGCCTCCGACCAAAGGCCCAATCAGTATTGGGGCCTAATATTAGGAGCCTAGCCATAAGCGCCAATGTAGCTGAACTGTAACTGGATCAGGCTAGACAAATACTATACTTTGTGCGGGTGTCAGGTGGATGGAGGGGTGTTTCACTGCCTGAAGCCCCTTAGGTCCCACACCGTTGTATCTCATGAGACTCCTCTGACTGATGCTATTTATGAACGACACCAGGGTACTACATTTTGTCAGATTGGTCAGCGCTTAGAGCGCATCAACGTCAAATTTGTCAGCGATTTGCAGTGCAAAAAGCGCAAAACCTGCGCGCTGCGCCCACATGGGGTTGAAAAAACTGCACAAAACGCGCAGTGGGGCTCAAAAAGCGGGCGTGAAATCGCGCTGCCGCGCACGCTTTGAAATACCTTGAACTACACTTCTCAAAATATCTAAACGCAGATGAAATTCACTACTTGCATCCTACCTCTTATTACCGGAGATACTTTCGTGTGTGTGGGGGGGGGGGGCAGGGGTTGCTTATACATAAGCCAAACCACGTTTTTCAGATGGCCAACTGATAGAGCTCGACGTGAGGGTCAGTATACACCTAACTTTCATGCCATGATTATTATTGGTGAGGAAGATATTGGCCAATTAAGCCATTGGGGGGGGGGGGGGGGGGGGGGGGTAAGGGCAAAAACAAACTTCATAGCGTCAGGTGTCAAAAATAACTTCTTCATGGCCCCCTGTGATTTATTCACTAATATTATATAAGATAGCCAACCCCTATCAATATGACACCTACAAGACCCCTATACCAAGGATCCCATCTACCAATGCATAAATGCATATGCACATGCAATAAAAGCAAAAAATGAATCATCTCATGAGTTGTGGGATCTGATCGGCAGTGATCAATATGACACCTACAAGACCCCTATACCAAGGATCCCATCTACCAATGCATTAAAGCATATGCACATGCAATATGAGAAATACAGGAATCTCATCATGAGTTGTGGCCTTGTGGGATCTGATCAGGAGTGATCAATATACCTTGGAAACCTCTGTATCAAGGATCTCACCAACCAATGCATTCAAGCATATGCACATGAGATAAAAGCAAAAAATGAATCATCTCATGAGTCGTAACAGGAATTTCATCATGAGTTGTGGGATCTGAGCAGCAATGAACAAGACGGCACCTACAAGACCCATATATCAAGGATCTCATCTACCAATGCATTTAAGCATATGCACATGAGATAAAAGAAAAAAATGAATCATCTCATGAGTCATAAGATCTGAGCAGCAATGAACAAGACGGCACCTACAAGACCTGGATACCAAGGATCTCATATACCAATGCATTTAAGCATATGCACATGCAATAAAAGCAATAGAAGGAATCATCTCATGAGTCGTAAGATCTGAGCAGCAATGAACAAGACGGCACCTACAAGACCCATATACCAAGGATCTCATATACCAATGCATTTAAGCATATGCACATGCAATAAAAGCAATAGAAGGAATCATCTCATGCGTCATAGGATCTGAGCAGCAATGATCAATATGACACCTGCGCGACCCCTATATCAAGAATCTCATCTAACAATGCAATACAAGCAATACAGGAAGCACCTCATCAGTCCTAGGATCTGATCAACAATAATCAACAATGACACCTACAAGACCCTGATACCTACCACCACAACCTGTACCTACACACACACACCTATAACTATACCTACTACCACCACCTATGCCTACCACCACCACCACCACCACCACCACCTATACCAAGGATGTCATCTACCAATGCATATGCACATGCAATGAACGCAAAAAAAGGAATCACCTCATCAGTTGTGGGATCTGATCGGCAGTGATCAATATGACACCTACAAGACCCCTATACCAAGGATCCCATTTACCAATGCATTAAGGCATATGCACATGCAATATGAGAAATACAGGAATCTCCTCATGAGTTGTGGCCTTGTGGGATCTGATCAGAAGTAAACAAGATGGCACCTACAAGACCCCTATCTACCAATGCATCAAAGTATATGCACATAAGATAAAGGAAAAAAGGAATCATCTCATGAGTCGTAAGATCTGAGCAGCAATGAACAAGATGGCACCTACAAGACCCCTATCTACCAATGCATCAAAGCATATGCACATAAGATAAAAGGAAAAAAAGATTCATCTCATGAGTCGTAAGATCTGAGCAGCAATGAACAAGATGGCACCTACAAGACCCCTATCTACCAATGCATCAAAGCATATGCACATAAGATAAAAGGAAAAAAGGAATCATCTCATGAGTCGTAAGATCTGAGCAGCAATGAACAAGATGGCACCTACAAGACCCCTATCTACCAATGCATCAAAGCATATGCACATAAGATAAAAGGAAAAAAGGAATCATCTCATGAGTCGTAAGATCTGAGCAGCAATGAACAAGATGGCACCTACAAGACCCCTATCTACCAATGCATCAAAGCATATGCACATAAGATAAAAGGAAAAAAGGAATCATCTCATGAGTCGTAAGATCTGAGCAGCAATGAACAAGACGGCACCTACAAGACCTGGATACCAAGGATCTCATTTACCAATGCATCAAAGCATATGCACATGCAGTAAAAGCAATTAAAGGAATCATCTCATGAGTCGTAGGATCTGACCAGCAATGATCAATATGACACCTGCGCGACCACTATATATCAAGGATCTCATCTAACAATGCACTGCAAGCAATACAGGAAGCACCTCATCAGTCCTAGGATCTGATCAGCAATGAGCAGCAATGATCAATATACCTAGGAGACCCCTCTACCAAGGATCTCATCTAACGATGCACTGCAAGCAATACAGGAATAACCTCATCAGTCCTAGGATCTGATCAGCAATGAGCAGCAATGATCAATATACCTAGGAGACCCCTCTACCAAGGATCTCATCTAACAATGCACTGCAAGCAATACAGGAAGCACCTCATCAGTCCTAGGATCTGATCAGCAATGAGCAGCAATGATCAATATACCTAGGAGACCCCTCTACCAAGGATCTCATATAACAATGCACTGCAAGCAATACAGGAAGCACCTCATCAGTCCTAGGATCTGATCAGCAATGAGCAGCAATGATCAAGATACCTAGGAGACCCCTCTACCAAGGATCTCATCTAACAATGCAATACAAGCAATACAGGAAGCACCTCATCAGTCCTAGGATCTGATCAGCAATGAGCAGCAATGATCAATATACCTAGGAAACCCCTCTACCAAGGATCTCATCTAACAGCGCAATACAAGCAATACAGGAAGCACCTCATCAGTCCTAGGATCTGATCAGTAATGAGCAGCAATGATCAATATACCTAGGAGACCCCTCTACCAAGGATCTCATCTAACAATGCACTGCAAGCAATACAGTAAGCACCTCATCAGTCCTAGGATCTGATCAGCAATGAGCAGCAATGATCAATATACCTAGGAGACCCCTCTACCAAGGATCTCATCTAACAATGCACTGCAAGCAATACAGGAAGCACCTCATCAGTCCTAGGATCTGATCAGCAATGAGCAGCAATGATCAAGATACCTAGGAGACCCCTCTACCAAGGATCTCATCTAACAATGCACTGCAAGCAATACAGGAATAACCTCATCAGTCCTAGGATCTGATCAGCAATGAGCAGCAATGATCAATATACCTAGGAGACCCTTACAAGGATCTCATCTAACACTGCACTGCAAGGCCATACAGGAAGCACCTCATCATCCTAGGATTGATCCGCAATGAGCAGCAATGATCAATATACCAGCGAGACCCCTCTATTCAAGGATCTCATCTAAACAAGGCAATGCAAGCAATACAGGAAGCACATCATCGTCCTTAGGGATTGATCCGCAATGAGCGCATGATCAATAACCAGGGAGACCCCTCTACCAGGATTTCATTAACAATGCACTGAAGCAATCAGGAATAACCTACATCAGTCTAGGATCTGATCAGCAATGGAGCAGAATGACCAATATACCTAGGAGACCCCTCTACCAAGGATCTCTCAACATGCAATAACAAGCAAGACAGGAAGCAAGCACCTAATCAGTCCTAGGATCTGATCAGCAATGAAGCAGCAATGATCAATATACTTAGGAGGACCCTTACCAAGGCTCTCATCTAACAATGCACGCAAGCAATACAGGAAGCACCTCATCAGTCCTAGGATCTGATCAGCAATGAGCAGCAATGATCAAGATACCTAGGAGACCCCTCTACCAAGGATCTCATCTAACAATGCAATACAAGCAATACAGGAGCACCTAAAAAAAAAAATTTTTTCAGTCCTAGGTCTGATCCAGCAATGAGCAGCAATGATTCAAGAACTAGGAAACCCTCTACCAAGGATCTCATCTAACAGCGCAATACAACAATACAGGAAGCACCTATCAGTCCTAGGATCTGATAATAATGAGCAGCAATGATCAATATCCTAGGAGACCCCTCTACAAGATCTCATCGAACATGCACTGCAAGGCATACAGGAAGCACCTCATCAGTCCTAGGATCTGATCGCAATGAGCAGCAATGATAAATATACCTAGGAGACCCCCCTCTACAAGGATCTCATTAACCAATGCAATACCAAGCAATACAGGAGCACATCATCAGTCCTGGAATCTGATTCAGGCAATGAGCAGCAATGATCAAGATGACCTAGGAGACCCCTTATACCAAGGATCTCATCTAACAATGACAATACAAGCAATACAGGAAGCCACATCATTCAGTCTAGGATTGATCGCAATGAGCAGCAAATGATCAATACCTAGCAGACCCCTCTACCAAGGAATCTCATCAACAAGGCACTGCAAGCAATACAGGAATAACCTCATCAGTCCTAGGATATGATCAGCAATGACAGCATGATCAATATACTGGAGACCCCTCACCAGGATCTCTCAACAAGGACACTGCAAGCAATACAGGAAGCCACTCATCAGTCCTAGGATCTGATCAGCAATGAGCAGCAATGATCAATTACCTGGAGACCCTATACAAGGATATTCAGTTAACAATGCAACTGCCAAGCAATACAGGAAGGGAAAGCACCTCTCAGTCTAGGATCTGATCAGCAATGCGCAGCAATGATTCAATATACTGGAGACCCCTCTTACAGGATCTCATCTACAATTGACACTCCAAGCATAACAGGAAGGGCACCTTCATCAGTCCAGGATCTGATCAGCAATGAGCAGCAATGATCAATATACCTAGGGAAACCCTCTACCAAGGACTCATCTAACAATGGCAAACAAGCAATACAGAAGCCAACTCATCAGTCCTAGGATGTGATCAGCAATTGAGCAGCAATTGATCACTATACCTAGGAGGACCCCTCTACCAAGATCTCATCTAACCAATGCAATACAAGCAATAGGGAAGCACCTCATCATCCTAGGGAATCTGATCAAAGCAATGAGACAGCAATGATCAATATCCCTAGAGGACCACTCTACCAAGGATCTCTCTAACAAGGCAATCCAAGCAATACAGGAAGACCTCATCAGTCCTAGGATCTTGATAGCAAATGAGCGCCAATGTCCAAATACCTAGGAGACCCTCTACAAGGATCTCATTAACAATGCAATCAAGCAATACAGGAAGACACTATACAGTCATAGGATCGAGCAGGCATGAGCAGCAATGATCAATATACCTAGGAGGACCCCTTACCAAGGATTATCATCTAACAATGCACTACCAAGCAATACAGGAAGCACCTCATCAGTCCTAGGATCTGATCAGCAATGAGCAGCAATGATCAATATACTAGGAGACCCCTCTACCAAGGATCTCATCTAACAATGCAATACAAGCAATACAGGAAGCACCTCATCAGTCCTAGGATCTGATCAGCAATGAGCAGCAATGATCAATAACCTAGGAGACCCCGCTACCAAGGATCTCATCTAACAATGCAATACAAGCATACAGGAAGCACCTCCTCAGTCCTAGGATCTGATCAGCAATGAGCAGCAATGATCAATATACCTAGGAGACCCCTCTACCAAGGATCTCATATAACAATGGCACTGCAAGTAATACAGAGAAGCACTATCAGTCCTAGGATCTGATCAGCAATGAGCAGCAATGATCAATATACCTAGGAGACCCCGCTACCAAGGATCTCATCTAACAATGCACTGCAAGCAATACAGGAAGCACCTCATCAGTCCTAGGATCTGATCAGCAATGAGCAGCAATGATCAATATACCTAGGAGACCCCTCTACCAAGGATCTCATCTAACAATGCAATACAAGCAATACAGGAAGCACCTCATCAGTCCTAGGATCTGATCAGCAATGAGCAGCAATGATCAATATACCTAGGAGACCCCTCTACCAAGGATCTCATCTAACAATGCACTGCAAGCAATACAGGAAGCACCTCATCAGTCCTAGGATCTGATCAGCAATGAGCAGCAATGATCAAGATACCTAGGAGACCCCTCTACCAAGGATCTCATCTAACAATGGACTGCAAGCAATACAGGAATAACCTCATCAGTCCTAGGATCTGATCAGCAATGAGCAGCAATGATCAATATACCTAGGAGACCCCTCTACCAAGGATCTCATCTAACAATGCACTGCAAGCAATACAGGAAGCACCTCATCAGTCCTAGGATCTGATCAGCAATGAGCAGCAATGATCAATATACCTAGGAGACCCCGCTACCAAGGATCTCATCTAACAATGCAACACAAGCAATACAGGAAGCACCTCATCAGTCCTAGGATCTGATCAGCAATGAGCAGCAATGATCAATATACCTAGGAGACCCCTCTACCAAGGATCTCATCTAACAATGCAATACAAGCAATACAGGAAGCACCTCATCAGTCCTAGGATCTGATCTGCAATGAGCAGCAACGATCAATGTACCCTATACCAAGGATCCCATCTACCAATCCAATATAAGAAATACAAGAATTACCTCATCAGTCATAGGATCTGATCTGCAATGAACAGCAATGATCAATGTACCTAGGAGACCCCTCTACCAAGGATCCTATCTACTAATCCAATATAAGCAATACAGGAATGACCTCATCAGTCCTAGGATCTGATCTGCAATGAGCCGCAATGATCAAGATACCTAGGGGACCCCTAGCCTCTTTCAGTGATATACATTGGTCTAGTGGTAGACTAAATCACTTTGAGAATGAAGAGTCGGGGGTTTGATTTCCCCTTCGGTCGCTCTTAGCGTTGCAGGTCGCGATGGTAGCTTGTCCAGTTGAGGTCGGAGACCGCTCCCCACCCGCGTACGACAGGCTCCCTTAACACCACGCCCCACCAGGCATTATCATTACCTGGCTCCTACAAGACCCCTATACCAAGGATCCCTTATATGAGTGCAATAAAAGCAGAAATAAATCACCTCATTAGCCGTAGAAGCTCACTTAAGGACAGCAGCCCATTCCCATTTGCGTCAAACTGTGTGAACAGGGTGTCAAGCTTCATCCTAGACTTGCGCATATGGTCAGCGATGATAAAGATGGCATCCACTGGTCCTCGTATTGGGATGCCCTCTGTTGCAGCGGCGGTTGAAATGATTGCGCTGTGACGGTTCACGTTCTGCACAACTTCATCGTACGATAGAAGGGAGCTGCTACTTCCTCCGGTTAGTGCGGCCTAGGGTGGTGGGTGGTGGCGGTGGTGTGTGTGTGGAAGGGGGGGGTATGTGTGTATGTGGTGGTAGTGGTGGTGGTGGTGTGTGTGGGGGGGGTGGGGGGGCGTGTGTGTGTGTGGCGGTTAGTGGTGGTGGTGGTGGTGTGTGTGAATGTGTGTGCGGTGGTGGTGTGTGTGTTACTGCAGCTGTTGAAATGATTGCGCTGTGTCGGTTCACGTTCTGCACAACATTATCATCGTACGACAGAAGGGAGCTGCTACTTCCTCCGGTTAGTGCGGCCTAGGGTGGCTGGTGGTGGTGGTGGTGGTGTGTGTGTGTGTGTGTGTGTGTGTGTGTTTGTGTGTGTGTGTGTGGTGTGTGTGTGGTGTGTGTGTGGTGGTGGTGGTGTGTGTGTGGTGGTGGTGGGAGTGTGTCTGTGTGGTGGTGGTGGTGGTGGGTGTGTGGTGGTGGTGGGGTGGGTGTGTTGTGGTGGTGGTGGTGGGTGTGTGGTGGTGGTGGTGGTGGGTGTGTGGTGGTGGTGGTGGTGGGTGTGTGGTGGTGGTGGTGGTGGGTGTGTAGTGGTGGTGGTGGTGGGTGATGGTGGTGGTGGGGGAGTGGGTGTGGTGGTGGTGGTTGGGTGGCGGTGTTTGTGGGTGGTGTGGGATGGAGTGTGTGTGTGTGGTGGTGGTGTCGTGGTATGTGTTGGTGGTGGGAGTGTGTGTGTGTGGTGGGGTGGTGGTGGTGCGGTGGTGGGTGGAGTGTTGTGTGTGTGTGGTGGTGTGTGTGTGGTGGTGGTGGAGTGTGTGTGTGTGGTGGTGGTGGTGGTGGGTGTGTGGTGGTGGAGTGTGTGTGTGTGGTGGTGGTGGGTGGGTGGTGGTGGTGGAGTGTGTGTGTGTGGTGGTGGTGGGCGGGTGTGTTGAGGTTTGGGAATGAAATGATAGTGCTGTGTCGGTTCATGTTCTGCACAACATCATCGTCGTATAACATTAGGCAGCTTCGACTTCCTCCGGTACTTCCTCTACCTGGACCGGGACCCAACTTGATGTAATCCATTTGCGCTGTATTAATAAGGCCTTATCTGCCTAGAAGCTGCCTAGAAGCTGGTAAGAAGTTGAAAAATGCTCTGCTCCCACCAGGACCCACTTTGGTGTAAACCATCTGCGCCTCATTCATCAGGCGATTGTTTGCCTAGAAGCTGCCTAGAAGCTGCCTAAAAGCTGCTAAGAAAACTTTTAAAAAAATGCTCTGCTGCCCCCACCAGGACCCACCTTAATGTAAACCATCTGTGCCTCCGTGACTGTTGGTACCATGCTGCATACAGAGCGGTGCGTCTCATTGGGTCGCAGCTGCCAAAAAGCTACATAGAAGCTGGTAAGAAGCTGCTAAGACAACTTGAAAAAAGACCCTGCCCCCACCAGGGCCCACCTTGATGTAAACCATCTGTGCCTCCGTGATTGTTGGTACGATGCTGCGAACAAAGCGGCGCATCTCATCGGGCCGCAACTGCCTAGAAGCTACCTAGAAGCTGCTTAGAAGCTGCCTAGAAGCTGCCAAGAAAAGCCGGAAAACATGCTCTGCTACCACCACGGCCCTCCTTGATGTAATCCATCTGTGCCTCCGTGACTGTTGGTACGATGCTGCGAACAAAACGGCGCATCTCATCGGGCCGCAACTGCCTAGAAGCTGCCTAGAAGCTGCTTAGAAGCTGCCTAGAAGCTGCCAAGAAAAGCAGGAAAACATGCTCTGCTACCACCACGGCCCACCTTGATGTAATCTATCTGTGCCTCCGTGACTGTTGGTACGATGCTGCGAACAAAACGGCGCATCTCATTGAGTCCCAGCTGCCTAGAAGCTGGTGAGAAAAGTTTAAAAAAAGCCCTGCTCCCACCAGGACCCACTGCAATGTAAACCACCTTGCGCTTCATTCATCAGGCCTTATCTGCCTAGAAGCTGCCTAGAAGCTGCCTAGAAGCTGCTGAGATACCCTGCCCCCACCAGAACCCACCTTGATGTAAACCATCTGTGCCTCCGTGACTGTTGGTACAATGCTGCGAACAAAGCGGCGCGTCTCATCGGGCCGCAGCTGCCCATCTCCTGTTGTGTCACAACGCCGGAGCAGCTCTTTCAGGCTCACCTACAGGGAGGGGAAGGATGTGAGTGTGGGTGGGTGGGTGGGTGGGTGGGTGGGTGTGGGGTGTTGGTGTGGGTGGGCGTCGTGCCATCTCCTGTTGTGTCACAACGCTGGAGCAGCTCTTTCAGGCTCACCTACAGGGAGGGGGGAGGCATGTGGATGTGGGTGAGGATGGGTGGGTGTGGGTGTGGGTGTGGGTGGGTGCTGGTGCATGGGTGTTGGTGTTGGTGAGGTGGGGGTGGGTAGGTGTGTGAGGTGGGGGGGGAGGGATGTGGGAGACCCTCGACTGCCCATCTCCTGTTGTGTCACAATGCCGGAGCAGCTCTTTCAGGCTCTCCTGCAGGGAGGGGGGGAGGGGAGATGTGGGTGGGTGTGGGTGTTGGTGTGTGGGTAGATGGGTGGATGGGTGTGGGTGTTGGTGTGTGGGTGGATGGGTGTGGGTGTTGGTGTGTGGGTGGATGGGTGGATGGGTGTGGGTGTGGGTGTGTGGGTGGAGGGGTGGGGGTTGTTGGGTGTGGTGGGTAGAGGGTGGATGGGTTTGGGTGTGGGGTGTGGGTGAGGGGGATGGGTGTGGGTGTTGGGTGTGTGGGTGGATGGGTGGATGGGTGTGGGTGTTGGTGTGTGGGTGGATGGGTGTGGGTGTTGGTGTGTGGGTGGATGGGTGGATGGGTGTGGGTGTTGGTGTGTGGGTGGATGGGTGGATGGGTGTGGGTGTTGGTGTGTGGGTGGATGGGTGGATGGGTGTGGGTGTTGGTGTGTGGGTGGATGGGTGTGGGTGTGGGGTGTGGGGGTGAGGGGAGGGGGGGGGTGTGGGGGTGTGGGTGGATGGGTGGATGGGTCGGATGGGTGTGGGTGGGTGGGTGTGGGGGGGTGGGTGGATGGGTGGGGGTGTGGGTGGTGGTGTGGGGTGGATGGTGATGGGTGGATGGGGATGGGTGGGCGTTGTGGGGTGTTGGTGGGTGGGTGGATGTGGGTGGGTTGGATGGGTTTGGGTGTGGGTGTGTGTGGTGGGTGGAGGGGTGTGGGTGTTGGTGTTGGTGTGGGTGGGGGAATGTGGGGGGGTGGAGGGGTGTGGGTGTGGGTGTGGGTGGGTGGATGGGTGTGGGTGTTGGTGTTGGTGGGTGGGTGGATGTGGGTGGGTGTGGGTGTTGGTGTGTGGGTGGATGGGTGTGGGTGTTGGTGGATGTGGGTGGGTGG
Organism: Chlamydomonas sp. ICE-L; assembly: GCA_013435795.1. Taxonomy (NCBI): domain Eukaryota; kingdom Viridiplantae; phylum Chlorophyta; class Chlorophyceae; order Chlamydomonadales; family Chlamydomonadaceae; genus Chlamydomonas; species Chlamydomonas sp. ICE-L. The sequence continues at coordinate 75,595,900 of JACBWV010000610.1, forward strand.
AGTGTGGGTGGGTGTGGGTATTGGTGTGTGGGTGGATGGGTGTGGGTGTTGGTGTGGTGGGTGGGTGGATGGGGGGTGGGTGAATGTGGGTGGGTGTGGGTTGTTGAGGGTGTGGATTGTGTGAGGTGGGTGGGTTAGGTGGGGTTGGGGGTGTGTGGGTGTGGGTTGGTGAGGTGTTTGGGTGTGGGTGGGTGGGTAGCGTTGGGGGAGGATGTGGGTGGGTGGGTGTGGGTGGAGGCTAGGGGGTGTGGTCGGGTGTGAGTGGGTGGGTGGGAGGGTGAGTTTGTGTGTGTCTGTTTGTGTGTGTGGGTGGTTGAATGGAATATAATAAAAAAAAAGGAATGATGTAATATAATAGATTGGCATAGACTGGGATGTAATATAATTACGAAGGTATGAAAAGGTAAAATGTGAAAAGGTATCTTTATATCCAAAATTTAAAAAGGTATCTTTATATCCAAAATGTGAAAAGGTATCTTTATATCCAAAATGTGAAAAGGTATCTTTATATCCAAAATGTGACAAGGTATCTTTATATCCAAAATGTGACAAGGTATCTTTATATCCAAAATGTGAAAAGGTATCTTTATATCCAAAATGTGAAAAGGTATCTTTATATCCAAAATGTGAGAAGGTATCTTTATATTCAAAATGTGAAAAGGTATCTTTATATTCCCACCTTGTGCCTCTTCATGTGTGAAAAGGTAAAACGTGAAAAGGTATGATTCCCACCTTGTGTATCTTCATGTGTGAAAAGGTAAAATGTGAAAAGGTATGATTCCCACCTTGTGTATCTTCATGTGTGAAAAGGTAAAAGGTGAAAAGGTGAAAAGGTGAAAAGGTATGATTCCCACCTTGTGCCTCTTTCATGTGTGAAAAGGTAAAATGTGAAAAGGTGAAAAGGTATGATTCCCACCTTGTGCCTCTTCATGTGTGAAAAGGTAAGATGTGAAAAGGTATGATTCCCACCTTGTGTATCTTCATGTGTGAAAAGGTAAAAGGTGAAAAGGTGAAAAGGTATGATTCCCACCTTGTGCCTCTTTCATGTGTGAAAAGGTAAAATGTGAAAAGGTGAAAAGGTGTGATTCCCACCTTGAGCCTCTTCATGTGTGACGAGGTAAAAGGTGAAAAGGTACGATTCCCACCTTGTGCCTCTTTCATGTGTGAAAAGGTAAAAGGTGAAAAGGTGAAAAGGTATGATTCCCACCTTGTGCCTCTTCATGTGTGAAAAGGTAAAAGGTGAAAAGGTATCTTTATATTCCCACCTTGTGCCTCTTCATGCGTGAAAAGGTCAAACGTGAAAAGGTGAAAAGGTATGATTCCCACCTTGTGCCTCTTCATGTGTGAAAAGGTAAAATGTGAAAAGGTATGATTCCCACCTTGTGTATCTTCATGTGTGAAAAGGTAAAAGGTGAAAAGGTGAAAAGGTATGATTCCCACCTTGTGCCTCTTTCATGTGTGAAAAGGTAAAATGTGAAAAGGTGAAAAGGTGTGATTCCCACCTTGAGCCTCTTCATGTGTGACGAGGTAAAAGGTGAAAAGGTATGATTCCCACCTTGTGCCTCTTTCATGTGTGAAAAGGTAAAAGGTGAAAAGGTGAAAAGGTATGATTCCCACCTTGTGCCTCTTCATGTGTGAAAAGGTAAAATGTGAAAAGGTGTGATTCCCACCTTGTGCCTCTTCATGTGTGACGAGGTAAAATGTGAAAACGTGTGATTCCCACCTTGTGCCTCTTCATGTGTGAAAAGGTATGATTCCCACCTTGTGCCTCTTCATGTGTGACGAGGTAAAATGTGAAAAGGTATGATTCCCACCTTGCGCCTCTTCATGTGTGAAAACGAACAAGTCCTATGTAGTGTCGCAAGCGACGCGGAAAATTGGCGGAGTGTGTAGGCAACGGAACGAAAGGTGGCAACGATGGAGCTGACCGAAGCCAGTTAGTTATGAGACAGTTGGCTGACATGTCGGGCTTCGATTGTGTTGTCAGTCGGTCAGTCGCACAGACAAAAGAAGGGGTCACCCTGGGGGATCCTGCCCCCTTGAACAGGGGGCTCCGCCCAAAAAATGAAAAGTTGTGATTCCCACCTTGTGCCTCTTCATGTGTGCAAGCAGAATTGCAAAGAAATCAGTGACTGCAGATCTTGGGTTGTTTGTCCTCCTTGTCCCTGCACCTCCATAGTCCACATCAGCATGCTGCTCACCTCCTGAGGTTGGTGGTGCGTGTGTGTGTGTGTGTGTGTGTGTGTTGGGGGGGGGGGGGGGGGGGGGGGGGGGGGGTAAATGTGTGCAAGCATAATTGTGAAGAAATCGGTGATGCATATCTTGGGTTGTTTGTCCTCCTTGTCCCTGCACCTCCATAGTCCACATCAGCATGCTGCTCACCTCCTGAGGTTGGTGGTGCGTGTGTGTGTGTGTGTGTGTGTTGGGGGGGGAGGGGGGGGGGGGGGGGGGGGGGGGTAAATGTGTGCAAGCATAATTGCGAAGAAATCGGTGATGCATATCTTGGGTTGTTTGTCCTCCTTGTCCCTGCACCTCCGTAGTCCACATCAGCATGCTGCTCACCTCCTGAGGTGTGTGTGTGTGTGTGTGTGTGTGTGTGTGTGTCATCAGGGGGGGGGAGGGGAGGGGGAGGGGGGGGGGGGGGGGGGGGGGGGGGGAGAGTGAGTTTAATGTGGTGTGGTGGTAATAATAACTGAATTTGCAATTACTCAATCATAGACAAGGAACACACCTGCTGGCATGCCAGAGCGTTTCAAAAATGAAACTGCAGCAGGAAGCTGGTGGGGCGGGGTGGAATGGTTTTGGTGGTGTGGGGGGGTACGAGGTGGTGGTAATAATAACTGAATTTACATGAATTCAATCATAGACAAGGAACGCATCTGCCAGCATGCCAGAGCGTTTTACAATTGACACTGCAGCAGGAAGCTGGTGGGGTGGGGTGGAATGGGTTTGGTGGTGTGGTGGTGTGTGTGTGGGGGGGGGGGGGGATGGAGGGGGTGGTAATAATGACTGAATTTACATGAATTCAGTCATAGACAAGGAACGCACCTGCCGGCATGCCAAAGTGTTTCAATAGTGCGTGATTACCACCACCCCACCCCACCCTACCCTGCACCACGTGATGCCATGCTAGCGATCTTTTGTTGTTAACAAGGAACGCACCTGCTGGCATGCCAGAGCGTTTTAAAATTGACACCGCAGCAGGAAGCTGGTGGGGTGGTGGTGTATGTGTGTGTGTGGGTAATAATAAGTGAATTCACATGAATTCAATCATAGACAAGGAACGCACCTGCCGGCATGCCAGAGCGTTTTAAAATCGACAGTGCAGCAGGAAGCTGGTGGGCTGGGGTGGAATGGGTTTGGTGGTGTGGTGTGTGTGTGTGTGTGTGGTGTGTGTGTGTGGGGGGGGGTGGGGGGTGGGGGGGGAGGGGTAATAAAAATAACTTAATTTACATGAATTCAATCATAGACAAGGAACGCACCTGCCGGCATGCCAGAGCGTTTCAAAATTGTCACTGCAGCAGGAAGCTGGTGGTTGGCAACTGGTCTCCCTGCAGCCAGAGAGGTGGCATGCCCCAGCCCTTTCCGGGCAGCTACTGTGTAGCTCTCATCGGCCATGGCCAGAGTGTTCAGCATCTCATTTAACGTTTTGCGGTTATCTCCGGGTTTGTCGTACAGGTGGGATAGGATGTACCTGGTGAGAGAGGATGTACAGGTGGGAGAGGATGTACCTGGTGGTGGCATCAGTTTGAGTTGAGGTACAGGTGTACAGGTGTACAGGTGGGAGAGGATGTACCTGGTGGTGGCATCAGTTTGAGTTGAGGTACAGGTGTACAGGTGTGCAGGTGGGAGAGGATGTACCTGGTGGTGGCGGATGTACCTGGTGGAGTTTAGGTAGGTACATGGGGTCAGTTAGTGTGTGTGTGTTTGTTTGTTTGTTTGTTTGTTTGTTTGTGTGTGTGTGTGTGTGTGTGTGTGGTGTGTGTGGTGTGTGTGAAGGGGGGGGGGGGGGGGGGGGAGGGGAATGCCAGGGAGTATGTGTGTGTTTGCGGGTGTGGGTGGTGGAGGTGGTGAGGGGGGGAGGGGGAGGTCAGGGAGTGTATGCGTGTGTTTGTGTGTGTGTGGGGGGGGGGGGGGGGGGGGGAGGGGGGGGGGGAGGGGGGAGGTGGCATCATCATCATTACCATCATCATCATCATCATCATTACCATCAATATCCAAACACTAAACACTAAACCCCAAATCCCAAATCATTGCATACCTGGCTTCCATGCCTAAGGTTGGGTTGCAGGGTGGTGGTAGTAACCCTAAACCCTACACCCTACACCCTAAACACCAAATCATTACATACCTGACTTCCATTCCTATCAGGTTGGGTTGCAAGGTGGTTGTAGTAACCCTAAACTCTAAACCCTAAGACCTGCACCTTAAACTCTAAATCATTACATACCTATAATTAGGGAACGGCAACTAATATCAGTGTTTGAAAAACTTATGCTAACTAATATTATTATAGTGTCACAATAATATTAGTTTTTCAAATAAATTCAAAATTCTGGTGAGATGGCTCGTCCGACTAATATTATATAATATTATATAATATTATTTATTCACTAATATTATATAACATAGCCGCCCCCTACCTGTAATTCCATACACGGTTGGGCAAGTCCCTTTAGCCTATTCGGCCTACCCCTGAACTGTAACATACATACATACATACATACATACATACTTACATACATGATTTCCATGCCTATAAGATTGGGTTGCATGATGTGCAGAAAACGTAACCATTGGGCAGGTTTCAACCAAACCCATCGTTTTTTGTCCAAGTCTTGTACCACCATTTTTGCATGGTGGTGATAGTAACCCTAAACCCTAAACCCCAAAACCCCTAAAACCCAAATCGTTACATACCTGACTTCCATTCCTATCAGGTCGGGTTGCAGGATGGTTGTAGTAACCCTAAACCCTAAACCCTAAAACCCAAATCGTTACATACCTGACTTCCATTCCTATCAGGTTGGGTTGCAGGGTGGTTGTAGTAACCCTTAACCCTAAACCCTAAAACCCAAATCGTTACATACCTGACTTCCATTCCTATCAGGTTGGGTTGCAGGGTGGTTGTAGTAACCCTAAACCCTAAAACCCTAAAACTTAAATCGTTACATACCTGACTTCCATTCCTATCAGGTTGGGTTGCATGATGCGCAGAAAGCGTAACCATTGGGCAGGTTCCAACCAACCCCGTCGTTTTTTGTCCAAGTCGTGTACAACCATTTTTGCATGGTCCTTGTTAGTGTGCAGTGCAGTCACGGCCTGCTGTGGTTGTGTGGGCGTGGTTGTGTGGGGGTGAGTGTGTGTAGGGGGGGGGGGGGGGGGGGGGGGGGGTGGTATGGGTGTGAGTGTGGGTGTGAGTGTGGGTGTGGGTGTGGGTGTGGGGGGGGGGGGGGAGGGGGGGGGGGGGGGGGGGGGGGGGGTATGTGTGTGTGCTGGGGGGAGGGGGGGGCTGTTGAGGTGGGGGAAAGGTAGCCCCCACGTAATTTAGTGGCCACGTAAGTTAGCTGCCACTTAAAGAGTTTAGTGGTTTAGGGAGTTTAGGATTGAGCGGTTTAGGTTTTGATTCAAAGTTTAGGGTTTAGGTGTTTTTAGGGTTTAGGGTCTATGTGGGTTTAGGGTTTGGGTAAGTGGGGGCTAACTTAAGCAGGGGCTGCCTTCCCCTTACCTGTAGAGAAGGGTTCAGGGTTTAGGGTCTACAACCTAACCCCTAAACTCCCTACCTGTAGAGAAGCCACTAGTGCACCCTAAACCATTATCCCAAAACCCTAAACCCCCTACCTGCAGAGAAGCCACTAATGCACTCTAAACCCTTATCGCTAAACCCTAAACCCTGTACATGCAGCGAAGCCACTAGTGCACTAGCGGGTCCCAACTGAAGCTCTGCTACCACTACAAAGCCTCTGATGCAACCCAAACCCTAAACCCGGTACCTGCAGCGAAGCCACTAGTGCACTAGCGGGTCCCAACTGAAGCTCTGCTGCCACTACGAAGCGACTGATGCACCCTAAACCCCCGGTACCTGCAGCAAAGCCACTAGTGCACTAGCGGGTCCCAACTGAAGCTTTGCTGCCACCACAAAGCCTCTGATGCACCCTAAACCCTAAACCCTAAAACCTTACACCTGCAGCGAAGCCACAAGTGCACTAGCGGGTCCCAGCTGAAGCTCAGCAGCCACCACAAAGCACTCTTCCCCAGCTTGCTGTAAGTCTTCCAGATAGATAAACCCCCAACCGGCAGAGAAACCACTAGTGCACCCTAAACCCTTTACCCCCGTACCTGCAGCGAAACCACTAGTGCACTCGCGGGTCCCAACTGAAGCTCAGCAGCCACCGCAAAGCACTCTTCCCCAGCTTGCTGTAAGTCTTCCAGATAGATAAACCCCCAACCGGCAGAGAAACCACAAGTGCACCCTAAACCCTTACCCCCCGTACCTGCAGCGAAACCACTAGTGCACTAGCAGGTCCCAACTGAAGCTCAGCAGCCACCACAAAGCACTCCTCCCCAGCTGGCTGCAAGTCCTCCAGGTAGATGAACCCGTCCGCATCAAAGTCAGCTAGGGCCAGGAAGTAGTGTACTTCAGACGTGGGGGCGTTTGGCAGGACCTCCATAAATAGGCGTAGTGCCTCGCTGAGAGACAGGGCCCCATCCAGGTCAGCGTCCCGCACAGCGAAAACATCCTCAAGAGCAAGACCCTTGCTCTGTATATAGCTAGCTAGAGCGTTGTAGAGGTCCATTTCATTAGTGGGGGGGGTGAACACCACTCGTCCTTGCACCCACTTCCCCACAGGTTCAGGAGCATTGCCGTTGACCACCTCCTTGAAAACGGTCTTGGTCTTGTAATCCATGAGGTAAGGACGGTGGTTGTACTGGACCTCCTGTACGGGCCAAGGGATGGGGGTGGGGTGGGGTGGGGTGGGGTGGGTATCTGGGGTGAGGTGGGTGGGTGGGTGGGTGGTGGGGGGGGGGGGTGAACACAACTCGTCCTTGCACCCACTTCCCCAAAGGTTCAGGTGCATTGCCGTTGACCACCTCCTTGAAAACGGTCTTGGTCTTGTGATCCATGAGGTAAGGACGGTGGTTGTACTGGACCTCCTGTACGGGCCAAGGGATGGGGGTGGGTGGGGGTGGGGTGGGGTGTAGGTGGGGGTGCGGGTGGGGGTGGGTATCTGCCTCTGGTGCAATTCCAACACCCCCACCCCTGCACTCCCTCCCATCACCAACCCACCCGCCACCCACTAATTATCTACCAACCAACCGCACAGGGCAATTGTAACTGAATGGCTGCTGCCTCTGGCGCAATCCCCCCCGCCCCCCCCTGGGGTGAGGGGTGCGGAGATGGGGGGTTGTAGGTGGGTGGGTGGGTGGGGGTGTGGATGGGGTGGGGTGGGGGGCGAGTGGGGGGGGGCAGGTAGAGGGGAATGGTGGGGTGTGGGGGTGGGGTGTGTGTGTGTTTGGTGTGTGTGTGTGTGTGGTGGTGGTGGTGGTGGTGGGGGGGGGGGGGGGGGGGCATACGCATAAATGTACAAATACAACTGATACCCACCCACCAGCAACTCAGCCGGCCCTGTGTGCCTGATACTGTTTGGGAGTCCCTCCGTCGATTCTCGAGCATCCACCCTCCACCTTCCACACTAACCCCACCACCCACAACTGCCCTGGCACACCACAGCAAACAACCCACTAGCCACCAACCATATTCTGATATAACCCCCACCAACCTGCAACTCTGCTGGCCCCGTGTGGAAGTCCCTCCATGGATCCTCAAGCTTCACCCCTCCACCCTCTCCACCCTCCGCCTCCCCTTCCACCCACCACACCACCCACAACTGGCCTAGCACACCACAGCAAACAACCTACAACCACCAAACATATTCTGATTTACACCCCACCGACCTGCAACTCAGCAGATACTGTTTGGAACTCCCTCTGTGGATCCTCAAGCTTCAACCCTCCACCCTCCGCCTCCCCTTCCACCCACCACCCAGCACCCACCACACAACCCACAACTGGCCTAGCACAACACAGCCACCAACCCGCTAGCTACAAACCATATTCTGATATAAACCCCACCCACCTGCAACTCCGCGGGCCCTGTGCCTGATACTGCTTGAAAGTCAGACCTTGGATCCTCGGGCTGAGCTGAGTTGCGCAATGCGCTGTTTCTGCTTGACTGTTTCAAGGGCTGATTATTAAAGTCAGCCTCGCTTTGCCTCACATCGGCATACCTGCCCGCTGCCCCGCCATAGCCAGGTTGGGCTGCACCTGCATTTCCAGAGAGAGAGAGAATGATTTCGCATGCACTTCAACGATTGAGTGTTTTGTGCGGGTATCTTGGGCTGGGCTGAGTTGCACAACATGCTGTTTCTGCTGGACTGGTTCAAGGGCTGACGATTAAAATCAGCCTCGCTTTGAATCACATCAGCATACCTGCCGGCTGCCCCGCCATAGCCAGGTTGGGCTACACCTACATATCCAGAGAGAGAGATTTTGTGTGCACTTTGGTGATTGAGTGCTTTGTTTGGGTAACCAGAGAGGGTGTGGATGTGAGAAGCAACCCAGGATTCTGATAACGCCTGGCGGGGCGTGGTGTTAAGGGAGCCCGTCGTACGCGGGTGGGGAGCGGTCTCCTACCTCAAATGGACAAGCTACCATCGCGGTTGACGACGACCTGCAACGCCAAGAGCGACCGAAGGGGGAGTCGAACCCCCGACTCTTCATTCTTAAGTTATCTGGTCTACCATTAGACCATTGCAAATCACTGAAAGAGGTTAAGCAACCCAGGAACACCCCTTAACATCATCAAGCCCCTCTTGGTTATGTATGTTCCATCAAAAAACGGTAGCTGCCTAGAAGCTGCCCAGGAACACCCCTAAACATCATCAAGCCCCTCTTGGTTATGTATGTTCCATCAACAAATGGTAGCTGCCTAGAAGCACCCCAAGGACACCCCTCAACATCATTAAACCCCTCTTGGTTTCGCATGTTCCAACAAAAATGGTAGGTGCCGAGAAGCACCCCAAGGACACCCCTTAACATCAGTAATCCCCACTTGGTTATGTATGTTCTATCAAAAAATTGTAGCTGCCTAGAAGCACCCCAAGAACACCCCTAAACATCATCAATTCCCTCTTGGTTTTGTTTGCTCCATCAAAAAATGATAGCTGCCTAGAAGCTTCCTGGGGACACCCCTAAACATCATTAATCCTCTCTTGGTTGTGTACGTTCCATCAAACAAGTCCTGTGCAGCGTGGCAAGTGACGCTCAAAATTGGCGGAGTGTGTTTGCAACGGAAATGGAGCTGACCGAAGCCACTTAGTTATGAGACAGTTGACTGACATGTCAGGCTTCGTCTCGGTCGCCGGACAGACGGACAAATGGGTGACTCTGGGGGCTCCCACCCCCCTTGAAGAGGGGGCTCCTCAAAAAATGGTAGCTGACTAGAAGCACCCAGGGAACCAGGGTACTGCATTTTGTCAAATTCGTCAGCGTTATAAGCGCACAAACGTCAAATTGGTCAGCGCTTTGTAGTGCAAAAGCACAAAAACTGCACGCTGCGCCCACAGGGGGTTGAAGAACTGTGCGAAACGTGCAGTGGGGCTCAAAAAGCGTGCGCAAAAACGCGCTGCCGCACGCGTTTGGTAGTACCCTGCAGGGAACAACAGCCCCTTTCAGTGATATACATTGGTCTAGTGGTAGACCGAATCACTCTGAGGATGAAGAGTCGGGGGCTCGATTCCCCCTAAGGTCGCTCGTAGCGTTGCAGGTCGTTGTCAACCCCGATGGTAGCTTGTCCAGTTGAGGTAGAAGACCGCTCTCTACCCGCGTACAACGGGTTCCCTTAACACCACGCCCTACTAGGCGTTATCATTACCTTTGCAGGGAACAACCTTAAACCATACCTGGTTGCATCAAGTTCTTCATGGGTTCTGAAGGGCCCTGGGCCATGTTGGAGCCAGCTGGCTGCAAAGCCCTTGATTGGCTCTGGACCAAGCCTGACATTGAGGGGGCCTGGACAGAAGAAATTGCAGACAGTGTAGAAGCTGCTGTACCCTGAGCCATGTTGGAGCCAGCTGGCTGCAGAATGGCTGCTGCGCCTTGAGCCATGTTGGAGCTAGCTGGCTGCAGAAGGTATGCTGTGCCCTGGAGCATGTTGGAGCCAGCTCGATGCTGAATGGTTGATGCACCTTGAGCCATGTTGGAGCTAGCTGGCTGTAGAGAGGCTGCTGTGCCCTGGAGCAAAGAAGCATCAGGGCCCTGGACCATGTTGGAGCCAGCTGGCACAAGCACAGAGCCTTGTCTTGAGAAGCCACCGTCACTAGTAGGGAGAGACGTCATGGATGCTTGTGTGAAGGGTGACATCACATCTACTGGATTGTTGGTTCCGGAGCCAGCCCAGGAAGCCTGCTGAGCTGTCGAGTTGATACCGGAGGCTGCTGAGGCACCTATAGGTGTGTTGGTTCCGGAGCCATCGCGTGAGTTAGCCTGGCTGCCCCGGTTAGGGGTCAGAGGGGACACTGACTTGGTTCCAGGTATAAGAGGGGAGGGAGGGGATGATGGAGAGGAGCTGGCAGCCCCACCTCCTGATGGAGTGGTGGGTCTTGGGGGCAGCCCGGATGGCGGTCGTGCACCTGCCGGTGGGTGGTGAGGTTCATGGCTGATATGTGGGTGGATGGTTGCAGGAGCATATGAGTGGCGTGTGGCTGTGGGGGTTACGGGGGTTGATTGCAGTGGCTTTTGGGTGGGAGGGTGGATGGTTGCCATGACATGTGCAGTGGATGGTGGAGTGGTGGGTCTAGGGTGCAGCCCGGATGGCAGTCGCGCACCTGCCGGTAGGTGGTGAGGTTTATGGCTGATATGGGGGGGTGGATGCATTGGTGTATGGATGAAGTGTGGGTGTGGGTGTTACGGTGGGTGACTGCAGTGACAGTTGGGTGTGAGGGTGGATGGTTGCCATGACATGTGGTGTGGATGGTGGGGTGGTGGGTCTTGGGGGCAGCCTGGATGGCGGTCGCGCACTTGCAGGTGGGTGGAGAGGTTCATGGCTCATATGGGGGGGTGGATGCATTGGTGTATGGATGAAGTGTGGGTGTGGGTGTTACGGTGGGTGACTGCAGTGACAGTTGGGTGTGAGGGTGGATGGTTGCCATGACATGTGGTGTGGATGGTGGGGTGGTGGGTCTTGGGGGCAGCCCGGATGGCGGTCGTGCACCTGCAGGTGGGTGGTGAGGTTCATGGCAGATACGCGGGTGGATGGATGAAGTTGTGTATGGGTGGAATGTGGGCGTGGGTGATATGGGTGAGTGGGTGGATGAGCGCACTCGCATGTGGGTGGTGTGTGGGTATAGGTGTGGGTGTGGGTGATATGGGTGATATGCGGGTGGATGGTTGCAGGGGCATGAGTGGGTGGCGTGTGGCTGTGGGTGTTGCGGGGGGTGATTGCAGTGGCTTTTGGGTGGGAGGGTGGATGGTTGCCATGACATGTGCAGTGGATGGTGGAGTGGTGGGTCTAGGGTGCAGCCCGGATGGCAGTCGCGCACCTGCCGGTGGGTGGTGAGGTTTATGGCTGATATGGGTGGTAGAATGCATTGGTGTATGGATGAAGTGTGGGTGTGGGTGATACGGTGGGTAATTGCAGTGGCAGTCGGGTGAGTGGGTGGGTGGATGATTGCTATGACATGAGGATAAGTGGATGATGGAGTGGTGGGTCGTGGGGGCAGCCTGGATGGCGGTCGTTCACTTGCAGGTGGGTGGTGAAGTTTATGCCAGATATGGGTGGTAGATGGATTAAGTTGTGTATGGGTGGAATGTGGGTGATATGGGTGAGTTGGTGGATGAGCGCACTCGCATGTGGGTGGCGTGTGGGTATGGGTGTGGGTGATATGGGTGATATGCGGGTGGATGGTTGCAGTTGCATGTGGGTGGCGTGTGGCTGTGGGTGCTATGGGGGGAGATTGCCTAGGCATATGGCTGTCAGTTGGGTGCGAGTGTGGGTGATGGCAGTTGCATATGGCTTGTGGCTTGTGGGTGTGGGTGTGGGTGTGGCTTGTGGGTGTGGGTGTGGCTTGTGGGTGTGGGTGTGGGTGTGGGTGTGGGTGTGGGTGTGGGTGTGGGTGTGGGTGTGGGTGTGGCTTGTGGGTGTGGGTGTGGGTGTGGCTTGTGGGTGTGGGTGTGGCTTGTGGGTGTGGGTGTGGCTTGTGGGTGTGGGTGTGGGTGTGGGTGTGGGTGTGGGTGTGGGTGTGGGTGTGGGTGTGGGTGTGGGTGTGGCTTGTGGGTGTGGGTGTGGGTGTGGGTGTGGGTGTGGGTGTGGGTGTGGGTGTGGGTGCTTTGGGGTGTGGGTGTGGGTGTGGGTGCTTTAGAGGGAGATTGCCTAGGCATATGGCTGGCTGTTGGGTGCGAGTGTGGTTGATTGCATTGACATATGGGTGCAAGAGTGGGTGTGGGTGATATGGGGGATGCTTGCAGGGGCATATGGGTGCAAGAGTGGGTGCTTGCCCGGACATGAGGAGTGGTGGGTCTAGGGTGCAGCCCGGATGGTGGAGTGGTGGGTCTAGGGTGCAGCCCGGATGGCGGTCGTGCACCTGCAGGTGGGTGGTGAGAGGGTGGTGTGAATATTGCAACCATTGCTCCTATGGGTGCATGAATGCTTGGTATGCATTTTCTATGTTGGTGGCATGAGTGGGTGGGGATTACTTCGCTACCTGTCGGGGGCTTTCCGGTGGGGGGCGATGATGTAGCTGGCATTCCCAGTATGTGCGCGGGTACCCTCGGTACGGACTAGGAACGTAAATGAGAGCAAGATAATGAGCAATGAGGAATTATCAAAGGTGTCGTTTTTCTCGAAGAGCAAGTTGAATTTTTCGCATTTCGGCACTCGGGTGGATGTCAAATCGTGTGAAAAAGGCTCTCGTACGCATTCGTACGCATAAGTATCGTCGCAAGAGTGCTGGATTTGCTTTGGGACTCTCTGGGAGGAGTAGGACAACCAAGGTGGGCGAGAAAGCTCTGACACGTACTGCAAAAATGTGTACTCAACCGAATTCAAACCGCCAGCCTGTTTCGCTCGGAACTCCGTCTTTCCGGGGGTCTCATCCCCTCATATCAACTGGTCCAGTGCAAATCATTCGCCTTTTCGCTGAACAGCTACCGACAGCACCGGCACTTCCATTCCCTAAGGCAGGTCGCTGCGCTTTCCTTTCTACTGTGCTCATCCTAATGATGCCTTATGTTTTTTGTCAAGTCGTGTCCAATAACTGATCGCGCGCCTTCTGGCATCTTTCTATATCTGTATATCTTTCTTCCTCCCCCTCCCCATCCCAGTGGTCCTACCTCCGAGACTTTCTGTCTACCCCGTCCCTGTTCCTGTTCCTGTTCCACGCTCCGTGACGTCTTAGGCGTGTCCTCCTGTGTCGCATTCTTTCTGCGTTTATCTCAAATCGATCTTCCCTCGTCCGACACAATGAGTTAACATACGTCTCCGAACTCTGGGCGAACATACGTCTCCGTTGGATGCGTCCTGAATTCAACGGATTTCGCCAAGGATATCAGGATGCACAGTCTGTTACCAAGGTCCAAGACGTTGCCAAGCCATATGTGTGTGTGTCCTGAATTCAACGGATGTTGCCAAGGATATCAGGATGCACATTCTGCTACCAAGGTCCAAGACGTTGGCGTTCCATACGTCCAAACATCACCAAGGATATCAGGATGCACATTCTGCTACCAAGGTCCAAGACGTTGGCGTTCCATACATCCAAACATCACCAAGGTTATCAGGATGCACATTCTGCTACCAAGGTCCAAGACGTTGGCGTTCCATACGTCCAAACATCACCAAGGATATCAGGATGCACATTCTGCTACCAAGGTCCAAGACGTTGGCGTTCCATACGTCCAAACATCACCAAGGATATCAGGTTGCACATTCTGCTACAAAGGTCCAAGACGTTGGCGTTCCATGCGTCCAAACATCACCAAGGTTATCAGGATGCACATTCTGCTACCAAGGTCCAAGACTTTGCCAAGCCATATGTGCGTGATGTGTGTGTGTGTCCTGAATTCAACGGATGTTGCAAAGGATCTCAGGATGGACAGTCTGCTACCAAGGTCGAGGACGTTGGCATTCCATACGTCCAAACATCACCTTGGATATTTAGGTGTTTGGATCCGTCTCGTTGCATTGCATCGACGGAGACTTGAAACACTGCAACGCCATGTTCTTAATTAATTTGCAGGCCATTTAGGTGATTGGATTGATCTCGTTGCGTTCAATGAAAGGCATAAAGATTTGGATTGAATTGGAAGACGGCAAGCAGCCCAGAGTTGGCTGGAAAACCAAGTAATAATGTATGTATGTTATAGTCCAGGGGTAGGCCAAATAGGGTAAAGGGACTTGCCCAACCGTGAAAGGAAGGGCTAATAAGAAAAACATCGATGAACTGAACCCCAAACTATCGTTTTACAGACCCTGAGTTCGTGCTACAGTGATCATTTAATTATACAATATAATAAGGACAAGTTATATGCAGTGTCGCAAGCGACGTTAAAAATTGGCGGAGAGTGTTCGCGACGGAGCGACAGGTGGTAACGGAAGCGAGTAAGTACCAAGACCATTGGCTGGCGTGTCAGACGGATGGTCGGTCGGATGGACAAATGGGTAACTCTGGGGGGGAGCCCCCTTGCTTGAAGACCAAAAACCAAGTAACAATACAAATCAATAAAACCTACCTCACAAGACCACAGCCTGGTCCTGGAAATGAACGATGACATTACCCTGTTTACACTCAGGTAGGCAAATAATAACCATACATATTTGCCCGCAGACGGTGGGGAGTCTGGGCACTGGGCAGCCTGCCGTTGGAAGTTCGAGCCCTGCTGCCGGAAGACAGTGGGTGATTTTTCGGGTTCGTCTTTCGAGGGTGGGTGTGTTTCCACTGCCAGGGCAAGTGCCACCTGTAATCTTTCTGCAGGCTTGTGGAATTGAAATTGAAATTGTTACATCCGTGTAATACCGTTACTCACAGGACGTGAAGTTAAGGACACCATAGCGTAAGCCAGAGCTAGCTAAAGTCACCGTAGGGCCGCCTCATTCAAAAAGAATCACCACCGATGCCTGAGACCGTTAGGCACCGTGGCCACATTATGCCAGTTGCAGCTTAATACGGGGGTTTTTCACCCAGGCTTGTGGACAATACAATCACATCAAGTAAAATGTCTAATCCAGGCAGGGAGCTTGTCTGCCGGAGTCAACAGGGGTAGTGGTGAATGTTCGTTTGGTCGAAGATCGGCATTCTCTCAACAATCCAACCCGATCACATTAAGTAGACACATTTGCTTACATGTAACAATCCAACCCAATCACATTAAGTAGACACATTTGCTTACATGTAACAATCCAACCCAGTCACATTAAGTAGACACATTTGCTTACATGTAACCATCCAACCCAATCACATTAAGTAAACACATTTGCTTGCATATGTGTATGTACAAGCTGGTACTATCTTAGTGGCCGGCCAAACAAAACGGGAATTGAAATTGAAATTGAAATTGTTACATCCGAGTAATGCGCCACTCTCAGGACGTGAAGTTAAGGTCACCACTGCGTAAGCCGGAGCTAGCAGTAGTCACCATAAACAAAACGGGAATATATATAAACATCGACGCATCTTATTTCAACCGGAAGAACCGGAAATATACAGGTCTAAAAAAGTGGAATATCTAAACATGGACAACCAAGTTGGTGTATGTATGTTAAAGCACAGGGGTAGGCCAAACAGACTCGGATGTGTGGGACGGGTTGGTCTTGAGCCAAAAATTGCCTATCTATGAAAAATGAAATTGTTACATCCGTGTAATACATTCACTCACAGGACGTGAAGTTAAGGACACCATAGCGTAAGCCGGAGCTAGCTATAGTCACCGTAGGACCACCTTATTAAAACTGTCTATGCAAATGTAATGTACGGTATCACAAAATCCACAAGACCACAAATCAAAAAAAATTGAACCATAATAAACTTCAGCGCTGTTTGAAAGAGGCTGAGACGCCGAGACCTCTCCTTAGTGCTTCAGCACGGCAGTCCGAGCTCAGGGGCAGTAGCTCTCTGCGAAATCAAAACACACCATAACCTTCCCCAGTGCAAGCGAACATGAAGGTTCCTTCCATCTCACACACCGTGGCAAGGCGTAACAATTTCCATTCTTGTTTTTCAGCATTGAACCAATACTTAGACAATAAGCGCTGTTTTGTCACCATGTAAGCTACACAGCTACTCAGCTACAGCTACGACTTGTATGTCCTACCCTGATCATGCGCTGTTTTGTCACCATGTAAGCTACACAGCTACTCAGCTACAGCTACGACTGGTATGTCCAACCCTGACCATGCGCTGTTTTGTAAACATAAACTGCCCTTCCCAACCTTGAGGTTGGGGAAAGTCCCTTTAGCCTATTTGGTCTACCCCTGGACTGTAACAACATATATACAAAAAAGGGTGGCCCTGCATCATCAGGTATATGCTGTTTTGTACCCAGCCCTTCCTAATGTTGGGGTTGTGCAAATCCCTTTAGCCTATTTGGTCTACCCCTGGACTGTAACAACATACATACAAAAAAGCATGGCCCTGCATCATCAGGTATATGCTGTTTTGTACCCAGCCCTTCCTAATGTTGGGGTTGTGCAAATCCCTTTAGCCTGTTTGGTCTACCCCTGGACTGTAACAACATACATACAAAAAAGCGTGGCCCTGCATCATCAGGTATAGGCTGTTTCGTATACAGCCCTTCCCAATCTTGAGGTTTGGAAATTATATTTAGCCTCTTTGGCTACACTTTTACCGGCTAGACTGTAAAAACACACACACTTGTGAGACCAGAAGTTTAGTCCAGTAGGGTTGAGAGTGCTTTCCTTCACCTCCTCCCTGCTCATGACGCGCTGAACCTATCGCTGATCATACTACTCTGTCTATCGAGAGATGTCGAGAAGTTTAGTTTCGTAGCGGCAATAGTGTTTTCCTTCACCTCCTCCATGCTCATGAGGGGCTGAACATAGCGTTGATCATACTACTCTGTACAAGGAGTGATGCCGAGATGTCGAGAATTGTAGTCAAGTAGCGGCCAGTGCGTTTTCCTTCACCTCCCCCCTGCTCATGAAGCGCTGAACCTAGCGTTGATCATACTACTCTGTACAAGGAGTGATGTCGAGATGTCGAGAATTGTAGCCAAGTAGCGGCCAGTGCGTTTTCCTTCACCTCCTCCCTGCTCATGAAGCGCTGAACCTAGCGTTGATCATACTACTCTGTACAAGGAGTGATGTCGAGATGTCGAGAATTGTAGTCAAGTAGCGGCCAGTGCGTTTTCCTTCACCTCCCCCCTGCTCATGAAGCGCTGAACCTAGCGTTGATCATACTACTCTGTACAAGGAGTGATGTCGAGATGTCGAGAATTGTAGCCGAGTAGCGGCCAGTGCGTTTTCCTTCACCTCCTCCCTGCTCATGAAGCGCTGAACCTAGCGTTGATCATACTACTCTGTACAAGGAGTGATGTCGAGATGTCGAGAATTGTAGTCAAGTAGCGGCCAGTGCGTTTTCCTTCACCTCCCCCCTGCTCATGAAGCGCTGAACCTAGCTTGATCATACTACTCTGTACAAGAGTGATGTCGAGATGTCGAGAATTGTAGCCAGTAGCGGCCAGTGCGTTTTCCTTCCCCTCCTCCTGCTTAGAAGCACGACCTAGCGTTGAGCATACTACGCTGTACAAGGAGTGAATGTCGAGATTCCGAGAAGTGTAGTCAAGTAGCGGCCAGTGCGTTTTTCCGTCACCTCCCCCTCTGCGCAGGAAGCGCTGAACCGAGCGTTGAGCAGACTACTCTGTACAAGGAGTGAGGTCGAGATGTCCGAGAATTGTAGCCAAGTAGCGGCCATGCGTTTTCCTTCACCTCCTCACTGCTCATGAAGCTATGAACCTAGCGTGATCATACTACTCTGTACAAGGAGTGATGTCGAGATGTCGAGAATTGTAGTCAAGTAGCGGCCAGTGCGTTTTCCTTCACCTCCCCCCTGCTCATGAAGCGCTGAACCTAGCGTTGATCATACTACTCTGTACAAGGAGTGATGTCGAGATGTCGAGAATTGTAGCCAAGTAGCGGCCAGTGCGTTTTCCTTCCCCTCCTCCCTGCTCATGAAGCACTGAACCTAGCGTTGATCATACTACTCTGTACAAGGAGTGATGTCGAGATGTCGAGAATTGTAGTCAAGTAGCGGCCAGTGCGTTTTCCTTCACCTCCCCCCTGCTCGTGAAGCGCTAAACCTAGCGTTGATCATACTACTCTGTATATGGAGTGATGTCGAGAATTGTAGCCAAGTAGCGGCTAGAGTGTCTTCCTCCACCTCCTCCATTCTCATGAAGCGCTGGACTCCACCAAGACCCGAGGCCACTGCTTTAACCTTGCCTCGAGATCAGAAGTTGAGCCCCGTAGCGGCTAGAGTGTCTTCCTTCACCTCCTCTCTGCTCATGAAGCGCTGGACTCCACCAAGACCCGAGGCCACTGCTTTAAATTTGCCTCGAGATCAGAAGTTGAGCCCCGTAGCGGCTAGAGTGTCTTCCTTCACCTCCTCCATTCTCATGAAGCGCTGGACTCCACCAAGACCAGAGGCCACTGCTTTAAACTTGCCTCGAGATCAGAAGTTGAGCCCCGTAGCGGCTAGAGTGTCTTCCTTCACCTCCTCTCTGCTCATGAAGCGCTGGACTCCACCAAGACCCGAGGCCACGGCTTTAAATTTGCCCTGTATTTGTTCTAAGAGCTCGTGGAAGCGCTCATCCTGCGCAAAGAAAATAAACTCAAGCTTAGATTGGACTGCCAGTAAGACATGCATGTGTGTCAGTGTTTGTGTGTGTGTGTATTTGTTCTAAGAGCTCGTGGAAGCGCTCATCCTGTGCAGAGAAAACCAACACATGCTTATATTGGACTGCGAGTACGACATGCGTGTCTGTATTTGTGTGTGTGTGTATTTGTTCTAAGAGCTCGTGGAAGCGCTCATCCTGCGCAGAGAAAACCAACACATGCTTATATTGGACTGCGAGTACGACATGTGTGTCAGTGTTTGTGTGTGTGTGTATTTGTTCTAAGAGCTCGTGGAAGCGCTCGTCCTGCGCTAAGAAAACAAACCCAAGCTTACAGTAGACTGCGAGTAAGACATGCATGGATTTGATTGGACTGTGTTTGTGTTTGTGTGTGTGTGTGTGTGTGTGTTTGCGTGTGTTTCTGTGTGTTTGCTTAGATTGGACTCAGTGCAAGACATACATGGGTTTGATTGGACTGTGCTCGTCTTTGTGTTTGTGTGTGTGTTTGCTTTGATTGGACTCAGTGCAAGACATACATGGGTTTGATTGGACTGTGCTTGTTTGTGTGTGTGTGTTTATTTAGATTGGACTGCGAGTAAGACATGCATGGGTTTAATTGGACTGTGTTTGTGTGTGTATGTGTGTATTTGTGTGTTTGCGTGTGTTTCTGTGTGTTTGCTTAGATTGGACTCGGTGCAAGACATGCATGGGTTTGATTGGACTGTGCTTGTGTGTGTGTGTGTGTGTGTGTGCGTGTGTGCTTCGATTGGACTCAGTGCAAGACATACATGGGTTTGATTGGACTGTGCTTGTGTGTGTGTGTGTGTGTGTGTGTGTTTGCTTAGATTGGACTGCGAGTAAGACATGCATGGGTTTGATTGGACTGTGTTTGTGTGTGTGTGTGTTTGTGTGTTTGCGTGTGTTTCTGTGTGTTTGCTTAGATTGGATTCGGTGCAAGACATACGTGGGTTTGATTGGACTGTGTTCGTGTTTGTGTGTGTGCTTGCGTGTGTTTGTGTGTGTTTGCTTAGATTGGACTGAGTGCAAGACATACATGGGTTTGATTGGACTGTGTTTGTATGATTGGACTGTGTTTGTATGATTGGACTGTGTTTGTTTGATTGGTCTGTGTTTGTTTGTATCTTTGTGTGTGTATGTATGTGTGTGTGTGTGTGTGTGTGGGGGGGGGGGGGGGGGCGGGGCGTGTGTTACAGTCCAGGGGGTAGCTCATCCATACCTCCGCCAGCATCCGCTCACTTCACCTGCACCCAGTTAAACATGGTGTGAGTGTTCCTATCAATCAGACATTGTGTGTGTGTATGTGTGTGTATGAGGTTGGTTGTGTGTGTGAGTGTGTGTGTGGGGGGGGGGGGGGCGTGCGTGTGTGCGTGCTTGTGTGTTGGCTGCACAAAAATGCGACAAGGGGAAATCGAATCCCCGTCTGTTCCGTGGCAGGGAACTATGCTGCCACTATACCACTGCCGCTGAGCTTCGACGAGTTCTTTCGAGGCCAGGTCTCGATCCAAAGACCTATGGGTTTCAGGCCTGCCACTCTTCCACTGCGCCACTCCTAAGCTTGGTAGTAGATGTACCGTGCGCTCGACGCAACGGATAAAAACAAGCCAACGTTGAAATAACGTCTGGGGCGGCAAGTTCTCTTTTTCCCCTTGTAATCTTTCTTTAATCTTTCTTTTCCGGCATCACTTCGCTACCAGATTTCGCTCTCTTGGCTTTCACGCATTAGCGTGGAAGCCGCAACCCCTCTGTCACACACACATGCACACACACACACACACACACACACACGCACACAAAGCAAAATCATGGCGTCGGGCACCTTGTGTCTGCTCTAGATTATCTAACGAAGCTGAAAATAGGCTACCACTCTACGATCCTGAGATAGTTCACAGGGCATGCGATTTATCTACGGTCGTTCTTCACTGGAGTAGGCGCTGCACTCGGTTCAAATCTGGGGGAGGTAGGAACTGGCCTGGGCACGACTATCAGCTGGCAACGCGCGTGCAACATTCGCAATCGCCAGGCGACAGCGATGGACCTACATTTGCAGGGACGCAGATTATATGGGGGTCGTTCTTCAGTGGCGTATGCACGGCAATCGGCTCGACGTTGAAGGAGGGAGTAAGCTAGGGCTCGACAGGAGGCGAAGCTCCCCAAATTCATTCACTATTGCTGCCCATATTCCGGAGTGTTAAGAGCGATCTTACTCGCCAGAATATCGAACTGATAACCAATATTGCCCGGCAGTTGAGGGTAGGATGTTGCTGCAAGACCGAATGGTGGGAGTGGATGTAGACGTTGGGATGGAGAGAGGACTGGGAGGCAGACATGGGGTGGAGGGAGAGAGGGGGGGGAGCTATGGCCCATCGTATGGATGTGTGTGTGTCTGTGTGTGTGGGGGGGGGGAGAGGGGGGGGGGGGGGGGCATGGGGTGGAGGGAGGTGTGTGGGGTGGCCATGAGGCGGAGGGAGGTGCGTGGGGTGGCCATGAGGCGGAGGGAGGTGTGTGGGGTGGCCATGGGAGGAAGGGAGGTGTGAGGGGCAGCCATGGGGTGGAGGGAGGTGTGTGGGGCAGCAAATGGGAGGAAGGGCGGTGTGTGTGTTGGGGTGGTAGCCACGGGGTGCGAAGGGGGGTGACCCGGGGGTGAGGGAGAGTGTTTGTGGGGAAGCAATGGTGTGGAAGGGAGGTGTGTGGGGTGGCCATGGGGTGGAGGGGGGAGGTGTGTGCAGGGTAAAGGGAGGTGTGTGGGTGTGGTGGTGGCCATGGGGTGTAGGGAGGTTGTGTGTGGGTAAAGGGAGGTGTGGGGTGGCCATGGGTGTAGGGAGGTGCTGGGGGTGGCATGGGGTGGAGGGAGGTGTGAGGGGGCAGCCATGGGGTGGAGGGAGGGTGTGTGGGGCAGCCCATGGGAGGAAGGAGGTGGTTGTTGTAGGGGGGTTTTGGCCACGGGGTGGAGGGGGGTAGTAGACAAGGGGTGGAGGGTGGAGGGAGGTGTGTGGGAGAAGCAATGGGGGGGGCGGGACAGGAGGTGTGATGTGGGGGGCCCATGGAGGTGGAGGAGGTTGTGTGGGTGGCCATGTGGTGGAGGGAGGGGGGGGGCTGTGTGGGGGTGGCCATGGGGTGGAGGGAGGTGTGTGGGGTAAAGGGAGGGTGTGTTGGGGGTGGCCATGGTGTGTAGGGAGGTGTGTGGGGTAAGGGAGGTGTGTGGTGGTGGCCATGGGGTGTAGGGAGGTGCGTGGGGGTGGCCATGGGGTGGAGGGAGGTGTGTGGGGGTGCCATGGGGTGGAGGGAGGTGTGTGGGGTGGCCATGGGGTGGAGGGAGTGGCGTGGGGTGCCATGGGATGGAGGAGGTGTGTGGTGTGGGTAAGGGGAGGTGTGTTGGGGTGGCCATTGGGGTGGTAGGGAGGTGTGTGTGGGGTAAAGGGGCTGTGTGTGGGGTGGCCAGTGGGTGTAGGGATGGTGTGTGGGAGTGGGCCATGGGTTGTTGGGGGTTAGCCATCGGGTGGAGGGAGGGGGGGGGGGGGGGGGGGGGGGCGGCACAAGCCAAAGGGTGTAGGGAGGTGTGGGGGGCCATGGGATGGAGGGGGTGTTTGTGTGTGCGGGCGGGGTTAGCCATGGAGTGGATGTGTGTGGGTGTGGGTGGGGGGAGTAGACTGGGTAGAGGGAGCTGGAGGGGAGGTGTGTGTGTGGGGGGGGGTATAGCTTGGGGGGAGGACGTTGAGGGGGGGGGGTGGGGCATGGGTGGATGGCGGTGTTGAGGCAGCAATGAGGCGGAGGGAGGTGGATGGGGAGCAACGGGGTGGAGGAAGGTGCGGGGGTAGCCAAGGGGTGTAGGAGAGGGGGTGGGGTGGGGGGGGTTGGGGGGGGGGGCAGCCCAGTAGGGGGCGCGGAGGGAGGAAATGGGGACAGCCATGGGGTGGGGGGAGGTCTTTGGGGTGCAATGGGGTGGAGGGACTTGGAGGGACTGTTGGGGTAGCCATGGAGTGGAGGGACTTGTTGAGGGGGGGGTAGCATGGGGTGGAGGGACTTGTTGGGGGTAGCCATGGAGTGGAGGGACTTGTTGGGGGTAGCCATGGGGTGGAGGGACTTGTTGGGGGTAGCCATGGAGTGTG